>JAOUZG010002851.1:1784303-1824380 GCA_026289955.1 Argiope argentata | reverse complement strand
GAATTAGAATTCTCAGAACCATTTTTGAAAATAACAAATGCATTCTTAAAAATTTTGAGAAATATAGCTTGAATGTTATAGGATTAATTTGAATTACTATTTTTACAGACAGTGATTAAAATTAGGGATTTATATTTTAATAAATGGTTTCTATATCATCTATGAATAATTTTTTTTTACTTTTTGAAATGTGAATTAAGATGCGAAAGTATGTAATCGGCAAACAAATTTGATCTCAATTTTGAGGAATCTCTACGTTTCAAACGACCCTGCTTTCGAAAAACTGATTTCTAGAACTATATCTGGCTGTGAGGTAAGTCATAAATTCTCTAAACTAGACGGATGAAAAGTAGTTTTACATCTAATTTGTAGATTTTTATCAAACTTTGAACGAAATCTAACCATAAGAAATTTCTCATATCCAGTTTCAAGAGGGCTAGATAAATAATACTAAAGGTAAAAAGTTCGATAAATAAAATTTGGCACACAGATTTACACTATTTAATACAGGTCAGTGTGAAAACTTGAACCAAATTCATCCAAGGGATGATAGTCTGTTTAGTCGCCTACATGTAAGCACAGTAACTTGAAAATGCGATGTCATAAATAAAATTTAATACCTAAGTTGCAATGGTAATTTTCTGTGTAAAATTTTAGTTTCAATTGATAGTCAAAATGCGTACTCTATTTCTCCAATGAACTACAAAGATAAGCTTATTTTTTAGATCTCTAAAATAAAAATGTGAATTTTGGCAATGCTCACACTCTTTCTCGATGTATTATTTTACTTTGTCGTGTAAGTGGTACAGAAAAAATATAGTAATTGCCAAAAATATTCGAACTGGAGATCACGCTAAACGCCAAGTTTTAGATCTCTCGAAGTTCGAGAAACAAGTTTTTAAAAAATATCCGTCTACCTGTCTGTCTGACAAAAATAACTCAAACATGGTTTGAGATAGACTGTTGGAATTTGTTATAAAATATTTACACCAAATTTGAAGATTTCTGTTAAATTTTGAGCAAAATCTGTTCAGAGGAAGTCCGTCTATCCGTCTAATTGAAAATAAGTTTAAAAGATCATTACAAAGCGAAGAGAGCTCGACATTTAAAATTCGATACACATATTTAACATCTATTGTAGAGACAGCTGTCAAATTTTGAGAAAAATCCAACACAAATTAACTTTGTCAGTCTTCATGATCAGAAGTATGAAAACAAGATCGATCAAAAAGGCAATGGCTTAAGTATATCAAATTTGGTATGGGATTTTAGGAATGCAAGTGCAGTTTTTGTTTCAATCGTCTCAAAAAACGTGTCTAAAGCAAAAATTTGATTTTGGAGTTACTATTAACACATGTTATTACTTAATTGCCAAATAATTTGCTAAAGGGGCATAGTGTATTAGGCAAAAAGTTGATACTTCGTAATTATTGTGCGTCATTGCAGTGCAAAACGTTCTCTGGCATGAGAAGATTATTAGGGAATATGTTAGAAAGTTTTAGGGAGACCACTTTTCGGGTCTTTTCTAGCTCACCATCAAATTTGATGCTTTTAAAACACCCGGTTGCCCCATATGAAATATTGCTGCTTAAATGTATTAACATTTCGCATAGATATAGAAACAGTAAATGAAAAATTATAAAAAAAATCATTGCTTAGATTACAGTTAGTGTTAGGGGATAAGATCGACAAATGGGTGGGAGCTCCAATGAAAATAAAGTCCCTTTGAATGACTATAAAAAGCAGGAAGAACTTTTCCTTTATTCCTGACAACAAATTTTACAGGGCGTTAAGACGAAAAGTAAGCTCATAAGGAAGTCAAGGCCTTGACCTGTGGCAACAAACAGATAACCAGATGCACTATTTATTAAACTAAGGCCTGATCTCCCTAAATACACCTATTGCCACCTGTTAGTCGGAGAATAGACACCAAATGTAATTGCATTTTCTCAGCTCGTTACACTCTGTGTCAAAATCGCGGATTCTCACGTCCAACGTTTACATGTTTTTAAAACTAATTCCGTTGCTTTAGCAAGTTTAATTGGGAAAACTCCACATGTCCACCTTTTTAAGTTTTTAAAAATTGGTTTCGATCCACATAAAAATAAATTGAATTTTCCTTTATCTTGCGTGCATACAAGTTTTACACTGTTATTTAGACAGTTCGACCTATAATGGTCAAATTTGCAACTCTGCGCCATACAAATCAAAGCAAACATACACGCATTTAATGTTAAAATATTCAACATCGGCAATCTCATTTGTTGATGATGAATAAAGATCTGTATTTTTTGATAGAATGGATATCATATTGTTCCAAATCATCCAGAATTTAATTTCAATTTTAGAACGAATTTTTTTAATGAAATGATATTGTATTTGGAACACAACGTGAAGAAAAATGTCAGGTATTAATGATGGATATACAGGAATTTAAATGAAGGGGAATATAAGGCTTTATGCATCGATTTTTTAGAAAGGGCCGACTTTGTCGTTCATTATAATGCTTCATTTAATGGCAAAATACCTGCTTTGTTATAATATTTATATATTAGAATTACAATTCCATAACTTCCTTAATCTGCACGACGATTTTCTCCTCAATAGTAAAAGAATTTTGTAATTCCTCATTTTTTTCACATTTTTATTTAGAAAGAAATAAAAATATTTCCGTTAACAAAAGCATTAACACTTTGATTTCCGTAAGGCTCTATTGTAAAACACAGTCTCCATTTAATTGGCTCACATCTACTGTCTAGCTTGACTGCTTCTTCTATCAGGAGATGGTATAGAGTGATCTATTTTAGTGGATGGTCGTATCTCGTTTATAGTAGAAAATGTGCTAAAGTGCATTTTTTAGATGAAGAGAATAGATAGAGATGCAAAATTCTATATAATGTTTGCTCTCTATATATTGGTTGCTAATTTTAATATATTATCGAAGTCACCTTTCATGTAACTACCGATAGTCCATTGTCTTATCAGATCTATAAAGCCGAGAGAACATTCAAAAATTTATTAGCTAATATTACTCAGGCAAAAAGAACCCTTAGAATTTTCTCAATAGATACATGGTGCTTCAAAAGTTATATGCATCAAAATTAGATGTTATCAAAAAGAAGTTTGATGAAGACACTTTAGCAAATTTTCGTATTAGGAATTTCAAAATGAAACTATGAGAACTTCATATCAAAAATAATCACAAAAATACCCTTAAAAATGTATCAAGTAGCTGCATTACATTCAATTTACTCTTTAGTGTTTCGTTGGTTTCTGCTTTTTCAAATCCGTCTAAGATTTCAGTGAAAAGTTTGACCTCGTTCTTTTGAAAGGAATCGCAAAAGAATTCTTTTTTTGGCATGCATGACGAATGAAACTGGCGCGCTTCTGTTTTTGCAGTTCCCACTTGTCCGAGGGACCAGCAGTACTACGACTGCATCCCGTCGTGCAAACGAACGTGCATGACGTACAATTCCACCAGCGCGTACTGCCCCAAAGAATGCCTCAGGGGCTGCTTCTGCAAGGATGGATTGGTGATGAACAAGAACGGGGAGTGCGTCCCGCCGACGGAGTGCCCCCTCAGTGAGTAGCAATGCCTTTTCTGTTCGTGAAATATTTCCAGGCCTGTTCATCTTCCTCATCTCTTTCCCAAATGAAGAGCTGGTCTGACGTTTCGCTGTTTTTGATTTCTTGTAATTTCAAAAGTACTGAAAGACTGATGAATAAGTATTTTAAAACAGTGTTAATTTTAGTAAATGGAATTCTAATTCGAAGGTGAATTTTTTGAAGGATTCTTGAAAGAGACGATGGCACTATATTTAAAATACCATCCTCTTTTAAAAAATTGTCCCTTCTTGTTCTTTCTAATTTCTCACTTAGGACTCCGCAAAGTGGTTTAAGCACCAAGAAATTCAATCGATCCATATCGAATTATTTTGCAGTTCTCTCTATTCTAGACTTTTGTTTCTTTCATTTATTTTAGTGCTAAGAGATCCACATATTTTAGATCTTTTTGAATCCAAAGCAGATATTTTTCTGTCAATCTCTATGAATATGATGATTAAAAAACAGTGATAGAAAATAGATGCATAAAATGTTGATGTATCATCTACAGATTATAATTTCATATCTATATTTTATTTTACATGACATCGTTAATAGGAAGCATGTCGTTCGTCTAGATACTTTTAAAAATATAACTAAAAAAGCTATAATATGTCAAATAAATAAAACCCGCTTTATAGCTTTATCGACAAAATTGTGAACTGTATTAAATTTTAGATAATATCCATGAATGATTGGATTAACTGTTTCTTAGTGTATTCTAAGGTTTGTGAACTCGGTACTTTTAAAATTGTGATTGTTGTCTATGATTTGTCATTTGTGATTTTGTCATCGAAATTGTAAACATTAAATTATTGTCATAATTCTTTTGAAGACAAGAAATCGAAAATATACACTAGAAATTTTTTCCCCATTTTCTACGAATCGGAGTAAAACGTACATTGTTGCGAATGTATGTAAGAAAACCAAGAGATGAGACGAAGAAATCGAACACTCTTCTTGGTTTGATTTTCGATTAAACAATTTATCAATTGTATTATTAATACCAGAATATTTTTCTTTATTTATAATACCCTCAGCTAATTTCTTTCTAGATTTTCTACTGTTTCCAATTAGTTCCAACTGTCGAAAAACTTTCAGGGCCCCAGTGGTCTGGTAATAAGATCTAGGCTTCGGAAACGGAGGGTTTCAATTTCGAATTCATCGTGTAAGAGGGTTTGGAGCATGTTGGATCCCTCAGTACTAAATGTCCTTCCACTGGTGTGGTGTGGAAACTTGGAGAAAGATGCTAGGTCGAGTGTCATCCTCGTAATCTGACAGCTGCTAAAAATTACGAGGTCCGTTCCAAAATAGCCTGAGTGTTGCTTTAAAATGGAAAGTTAATATAACTAAACTAAACTAATTCAAATAAAAATTCTTTAAATCCTCGAATATACTGCACATGAATGCACTTTCAACGAATCATTGCAGATTATTCATTTTTAGATAACTTCATGACATTTGGTGTGATTTCTAATAAAGAATCCAAATAATGAATACTGTCACAATTATAACAAAACACACACATCATATGAAACTTGGTTTTAACAACGACAATCGCTAAAAACATAATATTGAGTGAGAACATGCAGCAACCTTCGTATACCATAATTTGAGAGCAAATGTTTTGCGTAATAAAAGGATTTGGCGAATTTGATCTACGCATTTGGATATAAATATTACAATATAATTAGCCCAAAGTTACATTTTGTAAACACTTGAAAGCACTAGCTAATTCTCGCAGATAAACAAGCATCTAATGTAAATAAATTATTCTTTGTAAGAGTTCATTTAACAAGTGGGTACCATTTTTTCCTCTTGTGAATGGAATTATCAGGCTTTGCTTCAAAGCTTTATCTATATAAAACAAGTATATCAACGCCCGTTATTACTATCTTAATCTCTAGACAAAAATAATTTCACTTGTATATACACAAATGAATGAAGTCTAAGAAGTAAATTTTCATTCCGGTATCAAATTTACAGTTTTTGAAATACTGGAGAGTTTGCAACAACAGTTCAAGATAGCTTTTATTATATACTTCAAAAACAATATCCAACGATTCTCGAGGTAGGAGAAACGGACTAAAACCACTCTACAGAGGAAGAATTTCATGGAAATTGAGAGGAAAACACACGTGGCCCCAGGTGACGACGGATGAACTGTTGAATTTATAAAAGAGGTTTTTTTTCTGACAAAGAATTGATTGCATGTTAGACGAACTGGTGCCGAAATAATTGTTCTTTTCCAGAAAAGTGGACGATATCTAAAATAATTCTAATTCCAAAGGAGGGGAAAACTTTAACGAATTATAAACCTTATAGACCCTCCTGTCTCGTGCTGGTTTCGGGCCAAATATTAGACAAACTTCTGATGAACATACTGGTGTATGCCCTATTGCATCAAAATATCTTAAATAAAAACCAGGTTGGTTACAGAATAATAATAATATGGGCTTCGGAAAAAGCATAGGATTTTATTAAAATAAAAAAAAACGATCACAAGTATGATTTCCTGAAAATGCGTTTAATGCAATAGGTTGGCTGGAGAGAAGAATACTCATCAAGAGAATACTCTAAAAATATAGAGTGAACAAATCATTTTATGGACTTTTGGGTAGTTTCTTGAGTAATCGTGAAGTTCTTTTTAATAACAAAGAAGTTTGGTTTCATAGTCATGGAGTACCTCAGGGTCCCACTTCAGGTCCAATTTTGGCTGTTAATTGAGTGCAAGTGATTGAATGAAATGGAGGACAACGATAGAAGTCAAATCTGATTTTCTCTCGTTGTTTCTTCTGCAGCCTGTCCGCTGAACCAGAAATACTACGAGTGCATGCCTGACTGCCAAAATCGGTGCAATCCTCCCGATGCTTGTGCAGCTGTCTGCAAATCCGGGTGCTTCTGCAGAGAAGGGTTGGTCATGAGAAAAGATGGAAGGTGTGTCCGAAAAGAACTCTGCAAGGCGAAGAACGGTGGAAAGCCGCAGTGCGGACCGGACCAGGAGTATTATGATTGCTTCCAGAGGTGCAGGAATTCGTGCGCCACCAGGAACGGAGTGTGTCCAGCAGTGTGCGAATCCGGTTGCTTCTGCAAGAAAGGCCTGCTGCTGAACAGCCAGGGAAAATGTGTCGAAGCCGATGAATGCGATGGTTGGTGGATAAAACATTATTGAGCATTTACGCTTGTTTGAAATTGCACCTTATGAAATAGTTATGCTTTTACTTTTTCTTAGAATCGAAGAGCACAGAAGATGGATCTAATGGAAGTACAGAACCGGACAACAAACCAGGAAACGATGAAAGTGAGTCATTCTATTTTTTATTCTACTAAAATCATTACCTTAGAATGATACTAACGCTATGTTTTATTTTATTAGTTGATCTGAATAACTAATTGTTTTTATTTTTTTAAAAAAAGGTTTTTTTAGATTAACAGGAATACCACTGTTATAAATATCAAAAGAAGGTCATTTATTTTAATTACGCTTATTGATAAAATGATGCATTCGTATAGTTCGTAAATGATGCATTAACAATACTACAGATTATAGAGGATAAGAAAGCACTGTTTTCTTTTAATTCCCTTTATTTCAAAGTAACTATTATTTTCCAGATTTACAATTAGAAATATTAACGAATAACATGTTTTCTTATTTATGAAATTATCCCTTCTTTACCAAAATGTTTACTTTATGAAATGATCTTATTTATGAAATGATGATGAATTAGCAGCTTTCTAAAACGTTTGGTACACACTTCCAGGACAATAAACAAGCCTAGATAAATAAAAATCCCAATGCAGTGTCTTATGTAGTTTATTTGGGGATACTTCGCAATCCATTTTCAAGTCGGTGATAGGCACTTCATTTCTTGCTTTGATGAGTTTTTTTTTAAATACCATGTAAAGAGTCCCTCTAAGGCCATAACTTTGTTAATTTTGATGAGGATCATGCGCTGAAACTTCTTCCGCCAATGCCCGCAGGTCTCCATGTTCATGTCGAGAAACCTGTGATAATATTTTCTATAAATTTCTACAATTTGAGCCATAATTTTTTTTTGCTTTAAATAATTGTTTTCTTCTCTTTTTTGAATTTCAGAAATTCAAAGTACTAACTTTTGCTTCAAATTTTCATATCTTGACTCTCTACATCTATTGGCGAAAATGCTTTCAAGGGTGATTTGTCGTTGCTATCTACGCAAGCGCATCTATCACATGTAAGCACAAAATACATTACACAATGAAATTCGAAGTGGATGTTAGAAAATATGCCACTTATCATTTCTAGATTAATAATGATCCATTATTGGTTTTTAACCAAAAATTGCAATTTTGATTTACCAAAATTACCAAAGAAAATTAGAAATTCTGATGGAATATTTAGCTAAATAAATATGATTAATGAAACTTTTATTACAGGTTGAATATTTAGTAAACCTATTTTTAGTCATTGAGACTGTTGATACAAATGGACTGGCTAACCCAAATATTTCCCAGTTTACAATTTGATACGAATGGGCAAATAGTTTGTGAAATGTCGCCAAATCCAAGTCTTAAATATAAAGGATCAATTTCTTTGATATTGTGAGCAAAGAGTTGATAAATGTGAGCAAATCCAGGCTTTCCATGCTAGTGTTAGTGGAAATCCGTGCATCGCAAGAAATAAAAAAATATGGAAACTTCGTTAGGTTTAGAAATAAAATCTTGATACATAACGTTTTAGTAAGTACATTCTTTTCCGAATTATACAATAGATAACTAAATTTGGGCCGATTTTTCTCTTGCTGGAGCTTTGCGATACTTTTTTGCTGAGTTTACTCTCAAATAAAAGGGCTTCAAACATACTTGATTAATTGCTTACTCACCTGATATAAAAATTGCTTGCAAGTCATTAAAAACGGATAATAATTTCAAAAAAAAAACATTGAACGTTTAAAATGAATCGAAAGAGATGCATGGGACTGATTACAAAACTTCGTGAATTTAAAAATGACAAAACGCACGATTTTCAGAGTGCAGTGGCGTGAACGAGGAAGTGGTGCCTTGCGCCAAACCCAAGACCTGCAACACGTGTGGCATCCGGGGCAACTGCAAGTTGAAAAGATGCGAAGCCGGCTGCGACTGCAAGAGTGGCTTCTACAGGGACGACAGCGGGACGTGCATTCCCCAGGACAAATGTCCTGGAACAACATCCCGTAAGTACTGTCATTGAGAGTGGATCGTCCACGACCCATTTTTAAAAACAAAATGTGCGCGATGTGAAGGAGACGGATTATGAATGAACCCAACTGATTTATATTGGTTGATTGGTAATATTGGTTGTATTTATATTCCATTAAATATCTAACTCTTAATTTTACGTTCACGATTCTCTTAATAAACTGTTTTTCAAAGAAATAATTACAAATTATATTAATGAGTACCAAAAAAGTAGAACGAAGAAGTTAAATTATAATGAATAAATGCTCCTCTTCAAGTCAGGTGGGCCCTTCCTTTCTTCGAAATGGAAACGATGTTGAAGGAAAGTAATAATGAAGGGAATGAGCGTATAGGGTGAAGCATTGGACAGGCCAGACTTGGATCTAGAGCTGCCAAATTTGACACAAATTTTCTTTAGAGGGCATGACTGATGGGAGAGACTGCTTCTAGAATTTTTAAGTAACTCAAAAATAAGTTGGTATTATGCAGCCTTTAATGATAACTTCTGAAGATATGACGCATAAAATTAAACAAAGTTTTTCGATTCAGGTTTTAACAATATTGTTTGAATCATTTCCAACAATATTTTACACTGCTGCAAAGAAATGCAACCCGTTTTCATTAAGTATTTAATTTTGCGATTTCCTTCCATCATTGAAAGATGAAGTAGAAAGTGTCAGACCATCATCTGAATTGTTTACGTGAGGAAAATTAAAATGCATTAAGATTATCGCAAATTGACTGCCGACGGAAGAGAGGCACTCCTTAATGGCATCGAGACATCATACGGCTCAGCAGCAGAAGCGATGCGCATACGCATTATAAAAAAATAGGTATTAAATTACCAAAGTTTGTCCATCAAAATTTCAAACAAATAGATTCTATTATGAATATCAATAAATTGTGCATAGGGTATTTAATTGTAACAGCACAACTCATATTTCTAGCAAACTATCAGATCAGCAACTATTTAAGAGTGTGACAAAATTTTAGAAAAATATAAGGTTTTTTTTAATGAAATTTAAACTTGAAAAACATCGCTAAAATAAGTTACTATCGAAATAAATTTGAAAGCTCAAATAATTTCTGACTACGAAAATAGTCTATTGAGTTACGGAAAAGGAAAATAAAAATGCTAGATTACTGAAAACTATGCTTTATTTCACAAATAATTTGAAATTCCAGAATAGAGGCTAATAATAAAATTAAGATGAATTTTTGTAAAGATAAGAAATTGCAGACCGAATCAGCACTATCAGGAAGTGAATCTCTAAAAAGGAAAAGTTATACTCCTCAACTCGCCCTGAAATCAACGTTCCAAAAAGCGAACTGACTCCCTCTTTTATAGTCCACCAACAATTTGAGAACCCGCATAGAATTACCCAAAAAGAATAACTTGGTCTCGGTTTCAAATAAAAATACACTCTTATCCCTTTGCACTCAATGGTGCCTCTGGGACACCATTCAAGACGGTTCATCATTTTGATGTTTTATTTATTTATTTTTCAATTTTGGTTATTAAAAATACCTACCAAATGGTAAAAAGACGGAGAACAATTTTAAGCACAAACAAATTTGGAGCAATAAACGAGCCCTTGTATATTGTATAGTTATAGAATTACTTTTCCGAGTGCAAAGGGTTAGCATCCAGAATGTTCATCTTTGTTGCACTAAGATCAACTTTGGGCACTAAGTTCGGAGGTCATTCAGCAACCATTAAGAATCACTGTAGATCGCTCTCTGGCAATAAGAGTAGCATGACAGGTGGGCTGTATCACAGCTACATCGTTTTTTCTTCCTTCCGTAGAGTGCAGCGGCGAGAATGAAGAGATAGTGCCTTGCGCGAAACCGAAATGGTGCAACACGTGTGGCATCCGGGGCAACTGCAAGTTGAAAGAGTGCGAATCTGGTTGCGACTGCAAGAGTGGCTACTACAGGGACGACAGCGGAGTCTGCATACCTCAGGACCAATGTCCTGGAGCAACACCCCGTAAGTAGAAGGAAGTTTGTGTTATTTTGGAATACGATTACGGAGGATAAAGATAATGAATTTTGAAATCGATCCTATGTCTGTCTCCAGGATTCTGAACGACTTTGAAACACCTCTGCTTTGTTAATTTGTTGAGAATGATTCGTATTCCACATATATGGAACAAAGATTGTCTCAGAACTTTGCATTTCAAATTAAGATTTTCTCATTCAGATCCACTTCTGCCTCCTATACGAACGGGGCCGAACCTAAATTCGTAGTAGAATTCGCTTTTTTCCATCGAATGCCCATTGCTTACAGAAGCGCAAGTGCGGTAGTTCAGATTTAATACAAATCAATTTTAAAAGCTTATAATGTGTAGTATTTGTAGCTTTGCAAGCTTTGCTGTTTTGATTCCATTTTGTAAAAGTGGGAAAGTAAGAAAATACATACACTTATGTGTTTTGTATGTGTATGAATATTTCAGAATCTATGTGGAAAAGTTGTGATTTTTTCTCATTTGTTTTCTTTTATTTTTTCTCTTCACTTGCTTGCTTTTACTTAGTATATCACGAGATCTGAAGTTAGTTGCTGCAAAAACGGTAATACTGAATTTCGTTCCCTCCCTCATTTTATAACAATAGTAAATTCGTATTTAGGATTGTTTACGTGTCAAAAGAGATTGGACAAATTAGGTTTGATTACAATAGAAAAAAATTGACAGAAAACATCAGCTACCATTTTGATATCATTGATGAATTTGGCAATAGAAATCAGGAAAAATGTCATTTTGAATTTTTTATTTTCTTGAAATACCTATAACTCATATAAATTAAAAATTTATATGAATATTAATAAGACTTCTCTTATTTATGATCATACTAATATAAAAAATAGATTTTTGCAAAATTTTATATTTTCGATCCATATGCTTGAAATAAAGAAGAAATTGATGTGTTTATTATCAGCACTTAAATAATTATTTTTAATTATTATTTTTATTAATATTTACAAAATTTTAATAATTATTTTTATTAATATTCTTTCAAATTAAAATGCAATTCTTATTGAAATATTCATATCAGAGCTTGATTTTTTATAAATTCTGTAAATTTAACCGATCTCTCTATTTTGCGATTTAATATGTAATTCAGATTTCTTTTGGGCCTATTGCATTATCTGTCAGGAATGATCATTAAATATTTGATAACTGTCACTTTAACGAGTTTGACTTCTTAACCGATTCATAACTTTCCAAATCTTCTAGCCACGATAACGTAAATTTTGTAACCGAGGATAACAGATTTAATATGCACAAGACACAAATATTTGTTGGAATAAGAATTAAATCTTTAACCTCCGAACTACCAGTTTTGCCACTGTGGCTATCTCAAATTTTTTAATAACCTTTTTTGCAGGTGAACCTCTTTCATATAATGTGAACAAATCCTTTCTAGTGAACAGCAAATAGTTTGTTTTTACTTTTGAAATGGTTGTAAAAATATTGCGACTGAATATTTAATTAATAAATAATTACATTTATTGTTAATTTTTTTAGCTGAAGATTCTAACACAAAACCTGGAGAAACAATAGTGTCAGGTAGTGAATATGATTCTTCTGTTGAATCGTCATATTCAGAAAAAAGCTTTTCATCAAGTTCAGAAACCCAATCTTCCGAATCAAGTTCGACAAGTCAATCTTCTAATATCCGAAAGAGATCATCAGGTTCCGGAAGTTGGATTTCGGGTAGTGAATCTAGCAATGAAATGGATTCCGAGGAAAATTCCTCAGAGGAATCGGAAGCAGGATATTCATGGACGACAACAACAGCTGAAGAATCGTCTTCCGATGTGTCATCTGATTTTGAACAGAATTCGTCGAGATCTTCATCAGAATCAGGAATGTTTTCTTCAAGCTCATCTTCGAAACCAGAGAGAGAATCAACGGGAAATGAAATCGATTCCTTTGATGAATCGATAGTTTCTGAAGACAAATCGTCCGCGAATTTAGAATCAGGATATTCGACAATGTCATCTGATTCTGAAAATTCATCTACTAGTGTGTCATCTGATTCTGAAAATTCATCTACTAGTGTGTCATCTGATTCTGAAAATAGTTCTTCGAAATCTTCATCAGAATCAGGAATGTATTCTTCAAGTTCAACTTCGAGATCTGACGCAGGATCAGAAGAAAATGAAATCAATTCTTTCTATGAATCGATAGCTTCAGCAGAGAATTCGTCATCTGATTTGGAATCAGGATCTTCAACAAAATCATCTGATTCTGAAAATAGTTCTAAAGAATCTTCATTGGGATCAGGAATGTGGTCTTCAAGTTCATCTTCGAGATCAGAAATAGGATCCGCAGAAAATGAAATCGATTCTTTCGAGGAATCGATAGCTTTAGAAAACAATTCATCGTCTGATTTGGAATCAGGATATTCGACAATGTCATCTGGCTCTGAGTATTGGTCTACCAGTATGTCATCTGATTCTGAACAGAGCTCATCGAGATCTTCATCAGGATCAGAAATGTATTCTTCAAGTTCATCTTCGAGATCAAACAGAGAATCAAGAGAAAATGAAATCGGTTCTTTCGATGAGCAGACAGCTTCTGAAGATCGATCGGAATCATTGTCGGATATGGAATCCGGATACTCATCGACGTCATCTGCTTCTGAAAGCTGGTCTGCAGATATGTCAGATGATTCCAAAATGAGTTCATCAAGATCAACCTCAGGTTCTAGAATGTGGTCTTCAGAAATGTCATCTGATTTTGAAAGTGACGAAAAAGAACAAGAAAACTATGATGAGGCGATTTATGTGGACGACGGAAATGGGTTCGAGGAGTATTTTTATTCCTGGACTGAAGTGGAAGGTGGTGATGAAAATTGAAGTGGACATTTCTGATTAGGTTTGCACAGCTCCTATGGAAAAGTTCTAATAACGATATGGCATATTTAGAGAACTCTTTATTCTAAAAGGAGTGTTATGTTTCTTCTGTATGGAAAAATGTATTTAAGTAATAAAGCTTTCTAGATTATGAATTGATCTTAATTTCTTTAACGAGTTGTAGGTGCGAATGTTTAAACAAACTGATGATAAAAATGTAAGATTAGCATAAGGCGTTGCTCCTACGAAATATTTTATCACCTTTAGAAATACTTACTTTTGAATCTTTATTTTTTAATAAATCATATTTCAAATCTCTTAAAAATCTAATAAAAAGGATGTTTTATGATAAATATTAAATAAAGCGGCACAAAACGGGAAGGTTCGCTACTAAGTGTGCATTGTTATGAAATATTTAATGATGAAATATTTAAAAAGTCTGAAATTGATTATCATTGTTTAAAGCAACAATATATATATAGTTTTGTTTAATCTTATGACTTAATAATCAATGACTGAAGGGCAAAATAGTAAAATACCTATGATTTAATCGCAGTAATATATGATCTAAGCAACTGCAAAAGATTAAAATGAATATCGTTATTACAGTCTTTTAGATATAATTTGAAATTAACAGTTGCACAGTGAACTTTTAATTTCTTCAGTTTCTAAATTAAATGTCACTAGATTTCCATATCAATGCAAGTTTAAATAATTTTAAGGTATTAAATAAATTTCTACACAAACTAAAGTTTTAAATTATTTAATCTAATTTAAATATTGTATAAATCTTGATCTAAATAATAAAGTGTGCAAAATTAACAAAAATAATCTATCATAAGTTTTTATTACGCAGGAAAATTCCCTGCATAACCATTTCATCTTCTGCAAATCACAATATGATGAAATTATTCTATATAAAGCCTGTTAATAGATGATTTAGGAAAGGTTTTTTTTAACGTTCGAAGTTTATTGCAACAATTATTTTTCTCAATTATAAGTCAATTTTATTAAAACAAATAAGTGCGATTTCAAATAACAAGCATCTTTAATATTCTTTTTCAAACCATAATAACCATTTTCAGAAATGCGACCTATGTCACTAATCTTTTATGGGCTTTTGTGCATCAACATTTTAAAATATAGCATTCCAGCAATTGAATAGCCCCTCCCCTTAAAAAAGATAATCACCATCTTTTAACAAAAAATGCATATTTTATAGCTGCGTTGAATGTATCAAAAAAATTTTCAAGGGTCCTATTCACCTTTTTTCTTTATTTTCTAAACTAAATCTTGTAATTTTTCATTAAAAAAATATTGTAAATAAAATATTGTGTTTTGAGAACAATCATGACTTGAATGTTAAATCCGATTGAAAAATGATCAACTGTTTGTTAAAACATTCAGAATGTCAATTCCCTCAACTTTTAGAATTTTATTAGTGTTTCTACTTTTATTGTTGTAGAATATTTCAGTATAAAGCTAAATTGCGTAAATTACATTCTCCATACTCAAAACCGTGGCATATGCTGCGAATATTGGAACATTTTAGGGAAAACATTTTATGAAAGGTCTATGTGTTCAGCACATAAAGGTTTCAATAAAGAGTTCCTTACTTCTATCAAATTTCATAAAATCAAACAAGTTAGGGATTTTTCTTTAAAATTTTACCTTAGAATCATGTCTTTCAAATTTTATTTGTTTTTTCCTATGTGCTAGATATTGGCAGAGATATACAATCCCCCAAATTCAAAAATAATATATCTGTCCCTAAATTTAAATGTTTAAGCATGCAGAAAATTCCCTGCATAACTGCCTCATCTTTTGAAAATCACAACATGGTGAAAGGGCCCTTATCTCTCAGAAGCACTGCGCTGTTTCGAAAGTCCCCAACCACTGAAAGACGGGCCCTCCGATTCCAATTCGGACTTGATTGCGATCTCGTGGCCAGTGCCAACTCGCCCGCTCCCTTCGTCAACTCTTTCCGTAATCGGCATGTAATCGATTTCAAGGAAATGGAAAATCTTGATACATTTTAGCTGAAATAACAAATGAAGCCCACTCAAAACAAGCGAAAGTGTTTTTCCCCGATAAGCCGCCCTGTGACGAGGCTGGACAAAAATCCTCGGTCACCATCAGATTACAGAGACATAAACAGCGAGCGGAAAGACCGATGCGCAGTTAGATGATTCCCGAGATAGCGCCATTTTGCGACCCAGAAAAAAAGGCGGGAATTCGTAGATAAAAGATTCATTTTTGTTCTCCAGAAAAGGTCGTGGCCCCAAACGCCGGGACACCAAACCCAAAATTGTTGGGAAAGGCTATCTGTGACGTTAGAACTACGTGATGATAGCGGGGCAGACCATAGAAGGATGCATTCAGTCCATGCTTCCTTCTTTCATAATCCGTCCCCGTAACATCGCGCCCGTTTTGTTTTTCAAAATGATTGCAATTCCAAGCTAAATAAAACTGATATTTGAACTTCTTAAGTAAATTCATATCAAATGTGAATGTATACATTAATAAAACTTGCCTTTAATTACCGTACACGTCACACACAAAAAATCCTCAAAATTTTCAGTAATCATTACTCTTTAGATCTTCCTAGTTCAAAAATCATATGTTTTAAAATATCTGAGAATCTGTGAGCAAGACAATATAACAACGTTTAGAGGTGAACGAATGAAATTTGGTACAAGCTTTACACAAAATTTGTATAATGCCATGAAATTTTAAATGAAACTCATCGAAAGAAAATCTACCTGCCCGAGTACAAAAAGCAGAATGCTTGCAAAACATAAAACGTTTGATTCATATATTTAGCATCTAATCCATAGTTTTATATCCAATTTGGAAACAAATACCTCAAAGGGTCGGTTGTCTGTCCGTCGATTCTCCCGCCTGCATTTAAACGCTATAACTCAGAAACACAAGTATTTAAATGAAGGAAGTTTCAGTTTATGATCTTGTGATTGCAATTACGGTTCTAGTCTAGATCTTCGCTTCTTTCGATTGGAAAAACGGATTTAAAATATAAATTCGATTTTTCAATTACTATTAATCACACAGAAGAGATTATAGCTAAAATCACTCCACAGATTGAATAAAAATTTGGGAAGAGCACTTCCTCTGGCATTTCCATATTTTCTACTTAAAGATATGAAAGAGTTTTTTTTGTATTCAATTTGTACTAGGAATAGTTTTTTAATACAATTCTTTGAATTCATAGCATTGTCAATTGTTGAATTCATAGCAAGTCGAATAATAAATCACGGCTGCCTTATTATTAATTAAAATATCCCCAAATTCGCAAGCACGTTATTTTGCTTTTTATCCACGTCTGTTATTTATTTTTATTAGTAGTATTATTTACTTTTTGAAAAATTTAATTTTGTAACCAATTTTTTAACATATTTCTTAATCAGTTAGGAATCTGAAATTTTGTTTGATTATGTATTCAAGATATATATATATATATATATATATATATATATATATATATATATAGAGAGAGAGAGAGAGAGAGAGAGAGAGAGAATTGAAATTAACACTCATTATAATTGAAGTTTTATTCCATTCTTGTAGATTTTTTATCAGTTTTTGAACGAAATCCATTTAGTTGAAATCTGTATGGTAGGCAGAATACAACTGAATTCGATAACTACAAAACGTTGATATAAAATAGATAAAAATTTCATATACGCTGCATGATATTCATCCATCTGAGAATCAAATTTGAAACCAATCTATCGAGGCATTGACCATTCATTGATCTGGACTTTTTCTTTCAAATAAATTTGATAGTTTCAAAATGTAGTGATTTAGGTAAATGAATTTTGGTTCGATCTATGATCTAATGCGTAGATCCGTATCTAAATTTGAACCAAATCCAAGAAGGAATTGACCCCTTGCCGATAAATTCAATTGTTTGCTTGTAACCGATAACTGAAAAAGGCAATTATTTAAACAAAGTAATTTTGGCATATGGTTCTGGTTAATACAATTGTAATTTTGTGTCAGGTTTTGGTTTCTTTAAGTAAAAATTACTAAAAATGAATATTCAGTTCCTTTCATTAAACGATTCTGTACAAAACCCATTCGCGGGATTCTGAAAATAAAAAGCTGAGTATTCACGACCTTCACCGGCCAGCCAAAGGTTCACATTGTTTTGAGCAAGAGATTACTCTCATCAGAGAATATGCGAGAAAATTTCTTAATCTCGTTGATTCTTTGCGTTAATATACCTCAACGTCTTAAAATAAGCAGGAAGAAAATTGCATTAAGAAATTCGCTGACTTTATGAATAAGATTTCAAACAGGGGTAACAACAGTAGAGTCTGTCTAAAATACAAATGTATTTGAGAAAAAGAATGAGAATAAAACGGGTAAAAAGAAATAATAAGAAAAAAAATGTCATCTCTTGCAAAAATTAAATGCAGAAATTACACAAGCAATTGCACGATATTCAATATAAAACTATGCAGGTTAGAATAATTCTAACATTGAATTAAAATTTTCAACAAACATGAATGACATTTCAAAACTTTGAAACTGCCCATTTGAGCAAAAACGTCTCTTTATTTTACATACACTTAAATTGTAATTTAAGTTTTCTATTTGCACTGCTGCTGTTGTTGTTCTCGTGTTCCTCTTTACAGCGGAAAGAGGGGTGAAGTAGCTTCTGAGGGTATGAACCTCTGAGCACCCGAGGACAGAAGTTTGACATCTAGCTCACACACGCCACAAACCCTTTTTACGGAGCGGACTTCATTCACGCATTTTATTTAATAATTACCTGATCGTAATTTAGATCTAGAATAGAGAATGATTACCTCTGAACCAGTTTTCCCAATGGTATTACTTTCGACATGGAGGACATTGTGACCACGATAGATTAAACGTGTGCCAGTCACTACACGGAGAGTCTTCGGCTGGTGGGCTCGAACTGGCAGCCCAAATTATGCAAATCCCACACTCTACCAACCAGACTACCCCGTAGCTGCACTGCTGTTTGCATCCACATTCATTCTTTCAGGCTCACTATTTAATAATAATAATACCGGTAATCATTCCGAATTTGTTATATCAACATTTTTAGATTCTATAATAATCGGCAAGATTGTTTTTCGCAATCGTGTATGTGTCGTATCTTCACTCTAAAAATGCAAATTCGAAGAACCTATAAAAAAATCCCTCTCTACATGTAACAACATTTCCATGCAATAGCTTACTACACATACATAGTTGATTTCCCAACCTCAAAGGCTCGTGCACCCAGGGAACCGTCACATCCTAAGCGTAAATGGGTGCTTGCCAAAAACATCCATCACAAGCAAGTGAATAACGTAGTTACGACCAACACGTGCGTATGCCAAAAATATTTATCTGGAAATGGCAATCTAATCTAAACAATTCCCTCCATATTATTATATAAAGCTTGCGTTTCCTATCTGAGAGCCCTCAAACAAATAAAACTGAGTTTAATTTTCACAAGTAATATAAAAAAAATTACGTCAATTCCTACTTAAGTCAACAGAGAAAATTTTTATTTTAGTTACTTTTTATGAAATAATCACAATTTATATAAATAATTTATCAAAAATATAGCGACTTTCTCAAGAATTCAAAGCATTCTTTACCTTTGCGTGAAAAACATTGAAATCCTCGCATTTTACCGATCGAGCTACTGCCTGTCGATTTCGATTTTCAATACAAATTGCTAAAACTCTATTTAAGGTATTAAAAATAAATTTAATTTAATTTAATTAATTAGATGACGAAGACCCGCAACTTTTTTAAGATCAAGTATAATGAGGATGAAATACGACTACATCAGGACAGGAATAAAAACAATGTTGTGTCGATGTTGATACGGTAGTCTGTAGTCTGTGGGACATTCCAATTGCAGTTGAACTTTCTATTTACGGTACAAATCGCTTGACAGATTGTAATGTTGCACTTCAAATCAAAGCTGCCATCCTGTCAGAGGTTTAGCGTGTATTCTCCGTGATCTGGGCATTCCGGGTTCGAGTTCTGATTCGGATATGGTTGCTATTTTGTGTTCTATCCCGTAAGGTGTGTGAACGTGCCCCACAGTAAAAATTAGTTGTGCAAGCGAATGTGGTGAGTGAGTTGCAAAAGTTGTACTCTAAGCTTTAGTTGGCACTACTACAAAACTAAAGATGCTGATTAGGTTTAAATCACTGCCTACCTCAGCGAGATGATCCATGACAAGCGCCATAAGAAACAACGAGAACTTCAAATTAAAATCCAAATCATTGCGTTTTAATGTAAGAAAAAGAAGTTTGAAAATTTCTTTAACAAAATTTCATTTTATTTTATTATCAGCTCCTTCCTCAATTATAATTACTATAATGTGTTGACGTGAAACCTGAATTCAAATGTTTTGATTTTTTTAAATTTCTTCATAAACGTAGTATAGAAATAGAAAATAGTACGTCATACATTCTAACGTAGAATGTCAATAAGACTTAGAAATTTTGACGAATCTTCATGTTAAAGATTTGAGTTTGGAAAGTTTGTTTTTAGAAACCGAATTTGGAAAACACGTTTGCAGAAAATTATGCCCGTTGTTCTATCTGTAAGCATGCTTGCTCTTAAATCCTTCGATATATAAGGATAAAATTTTGTATGCGATCTTTACTTAGAATTTGTAGACTTTGATCGAATCATCTAAGTATGGGAAGTTTTCTTTATGTCTGTCCGATTTCAAAACAGCACTATAGATGCTAAATGTAAAAGGTCGGATGTATACAATAGGGTACATAATGTTAGCATCTAAAGTCGTTAATACGAATCGAATTTTGTGTTAACCCATCACGATGGGTAACAATCTTTAGGTTTGCTCATTCACATGCATGTAAACGAGGCAACTCAAAAAAATAATATAAATAAATGAAATTTGACCTTCTGACAAATTTTTTTTCTACATCAAATTTTCAATCAGTTTCAGTTGATCAACAGAAAAAGGATTTAAAATTGCATAATTTGTTTTCTTTAGTTTACAACGAAGTAAATAGAGTTCAAGTATAGACATTAAAAAATAAAAATTTTGAGTCCTTATGGCATTTATGGATTTACTCAAAGGCTAACTTTTAGGTGTCGAGAAGGAGCATAACATCATTATTAGGTAATATGGCAGAAAGTTTCGAGGAGATCATTTCCTCTAGTTATTAAAATAATTTTTTTCAAGTATCTAAATATCGACTGGCGGCCGTGCATCAAGATCGTTGGGGCCATGTTATTAAGCGATGTGCGCTGCTTTGTAATAGTTTAAACGGAAATTAGATTCTAATCTTTCTCATTAATTTTAGTTGTTTAATAGACAGTAAAAATTAATATATTTTTGATTCGATGGTTATATTAAAAAAAATTTGTTTAAGATATTTCTTATATTTTTGTTAATTTTAGTTTGCTATTTAAATAAGGATTTCATTATTTTTGCGCCATTTCTTAATTTCGTTCTTGAGGATTCAGGCGAAAAAGCTAGCACTTATTAATGCCATTCAAAACTATTCAGTTTACAGCTTTGCTTTCGACATTTTCCCCCAAAATCTGAGTTTTTATCCTTAACATTGAAGGCTTCTTTCTTCTCCGTCGATGGCTGCTACGTTTTCTATCAAATGTTAGATACCATCTTGAAGAGACGATGAGTCTCTCTGAGTGATGCCCGAATTCAATCCATTCATGTACTTCTTCATAACAATCAGGGCGTGAGACATTGATCAAAAAATCATGCCTTGAAAAAAATGGTAGCAGTAAAGAGCAATGTCCGAAGAGTACGTTGGTTGAAGCAAGAACTACTTTAGCTTTTACTTCTTGATAGGCCTTCAAGCATGTACCCGAGGATTGTCAAGGTGGAAGATCATTTTGTTGTGTACCTCTTCGCTTTGTGACTTTTTCTACTTCACTATTCTGAGCAAACGCATCGGTTTCATTCGATACCGATCTCCTGGGAAGATTTGACTAGGTTTCTACCTCTTATTCAAGTCATTCTACTCCGCCAATCCTATATTCAGTTAAGACAAGTCAGTGCACCCGTTTGTCATAATAATATAGAGGATGCAGATTCCCTAAACAAACAGACTATTTATACAGGCAGGTCTGTTATATATCTAGCTCCGAAAAGCTCTCTTAAAAGTATACTAAATAAATTAGCCTACAGCGATGGCAAGAAGAATGAGACAATGACTCAACTGTCTGAAACACCTAACAAACGATCTTCAAAATCTCTTTTCTTCCATTCTCTTGGGGCAGGCTAGATATTACCTTTACAGCCCGGCCAGGGTACTTTCCTTTCTAACTTCAGGCTATAATATTAAAGGATGGGGTCACTGCGGCTACGGTGAAGAAGGCGATCCCTTTCATTATGCCACTAGCTGCCCGCTCATCACATCTTTCCATCGTAACAAACCCAACCACAACCTCGAGCGTATCTAGTGGATCAACGTTATAGGAAACAAAATGCCAAAAATCAAAATTAGAAATCTTATGCGAGTCTTGAAAGGCAAGGAAGAATGGATCTCTCCAGCCTCAAGCTTTGAATAAATTTTCTTCTCGTTCTTGAATCAAGTGCTTCTCCAAGGAAAATTAACCTCAACAGAATTCTTCACCTCATACTCCCCACCGAGCATCCCCTTTATCATCACTGTATTGTATATAGTTTTTTGAGTAATGTAATGTATGTATAGTTGTTTTTTGAGTAATGTAATGTATGTATAGTTGTTTTTTGAGTAATTGAGTAACCTAATGTAAAGTTTTTTTTCTTCTTTTTAATAAAACTTTCAGCATATATCCTTTCAATCGGCTGGAAGTCCCAGAGTTCGGAGATATTCTGTGGCGAAAGAAAGAAAGAATATGATCTCGGAAACCGTAAACATTTAGTCTGAAACTTTGAAACCATTCACGTTTTATTAGTAATCATAAAGAGTTGAAACCATTTAGTACTTGGAAGAGTTTTGAGTAAGCCTCAGTAGATAAACAAAATTTCCTCCAAATGACTATAATTTGGCTAGATGAAAACGCCTTTGATCGAAAATAAATTCATGCTGTAAAAGCAAAATCACTAAAGTGATGATGTTGTTATGTTGACAGACATCCAGGCTCACAACGTGATGCTTTTGATATGCCGATTTCGACCAATTCTAACAGTTACAACTATTTATCGAAAAGCGGTGCAAACGGATTTGTACATTTAATTCTTGAAAATGAAATTCATTGTGGTTCTTTTTAAAGCCCAAAGATAGATAACCCTTGATTATAAAAGTACTTACCCTTGATTATAAAATCATGATCACAAAACTGTCCACGAATGGACAAGATGGAATTCCTTCTTAAGATTTTCGTCCTAAATGTGCATCTCGTAAATAATTTTGGAGTAAAGACATCGAACCAAATTTCATTCAAGCAAATCATTCACTTTTTAAATTATCGTATTAATATATGATATCCAGACAGATATAATTCCAGTTTTTTTTTTTCGGTGGGAATTCTAGAAGGTCTAAACCAAAGATATACCTCAAATCATCAAGATCGAATATTTTGTCCATAAATAATTTCTCTTTGTATGGTAGGAATTCAAGAAAAATAATTAAAAAATCGTAATTAATTGATAATATTACTTTTGTTAATAGATATGCTGTTATACCTTTCACTGTTGTTGTTTTTGATGGCACTTGCCATGAATTATTTTAAGTTGAGGTTGCGTCTCTTGTTTTTGTTTTTTAGTGCCCACTGGGACCTAAAGTACGTCTTAGCTACTCCTGCATCACATTCACTTGCACAGACCCTTTTTACAGGGGGCATATTCACACAACTCACTCATAGAACAAAAGAAAAAACATGCCCAAACCGGGACTCGAACCCAAGATTCCCAGACGCTCTACCTCTGTACCAGGACGTAGGCATCTTTCACTGTGAATTATTTATTAAAGCTTTTTAAAAAGTTTTATCTTTTAAAATTTTATTATATTTTATTCTGAGAGAATAAGTAAACACCAGACAATAGAATCGTTTCATGTTAAATTTTTAAAATAAATCATGTTTCATGTTTAGTTTAGATCAGAACTTCTTCGTCACGATTTTGAAGTGAATTCGTGAGGAATGCAAACGTAATTGTAAAAATAGTGAATGCACCTCTTTTCAGACATCGACAGAGAGCATTATTTGGTATTAAAAAAATCTTATTCAAATTTAATTATAAAATATTATATTTTTAGTCATCATTAATTATTTATTTTAAAAAGACATCCTGAAGAAAGGATTCTGCATGAAATATGCTTTGAAACATTTTCAAGCTGTACCAGTATTGCCATTGGCGGCATGCTTTTCTTATTTATGGAAGCGGCAGTTATCACCGAAAACATTTATCACTTTTCCTTTAATAATGGTATCATTCCTTTCCTCCATAAAAATTTGCAGGTCTTGAGTCAGCTGACTACTAATATTTCGCAGGTACGCATTGGTGCAGAGTAGATGAGAAATATTAATCTTTCGGATCAATCCACCAGTTTCACAAATTCTGTCACGTTCTCTTTGATGATTAAACTTATTATGTGGTTAAACATTAATTGGAATGTTTCTGTATTTGCATTTTAGAGGTCTTTTTACAAAAGTGTGAACTGTCAAATTTGGGTATAGAATTACGACTGGTGTCATACGATTACATGTCGAATTACATTGATTAAAAACATTTTGTTTTTGAGTTGTTTCCTTTGCATCAGAGTGAAAGTATAGACCAACCAAGGGGTCTACCCTTTGACCAATATTATCAAAATTTTATGAGAATCTATATTATGAATGCTTAGCTTTGCATAAAATTTTGTCTAATTCTTTATGTTTTGTATTTGTTAGTTGAATAGTACTTGAAAACAGGAAAAATGGTTTCTCCTGAATGTATTCCATTCAAAATTTGATAGAAATCAGCAAATGTATTGCAAAGTACGTATACTAATTTGTATACTTCAAGTTCAAAACGCTTTTGAGTTATTAGTTGCAGATGGACGGACGAATAGCTATAATTACTACAATGTGTTTTTCAGAAGGGAGAAGATATGAAACGTGGGGATTCATTAAATTCTCAAGGTTAGATTTTTTGACGTTGACAATATTTTCTTTTTGTATACTTTGTATCAAAAGAAAGTAAAAAAGGATATTCTAAATACGCATGAATCAACACGAAAGGACAAAAAATTAAGACTAAGACAGATTTTTTTTAATTTCATCTTATTTAGCTGCATTTAAAAAAATACCCTTAGTTATTTTCTAACTTTTTGTATGAAACGTCAACAGAAACATGTTATAGCTGCTAATGGATTTAGTTACTGGCAGCTTAGGGATCTAACGCACATTTACATTTGTGTGTTTACAAATGGCAATAAAAAAATCTTTCCATCCACAAGCAGTTAAAATTAAATAAACGAGTGATGAAATTTTTAATCTCTCGTTGATAATTTTATGTTTATTTTAAAATAGTATCCTAATCGGATAAATAATTTCTAAATTATCCTTCTTGTCTGTTGAACTGTCTACGGCTCTTCCGTGTGTGTGTGTGTGTGTGTGTGTGTGTGTGTGTGTACATCTTAAATACATCTTTACATCAATATTTATAATCTATAGAACCCCTATTTACCCTTAAGAGACTCATCCGAGTAACATTTGATTTTAGGTCGTTTGGGTCGCCACTTGTATAACTTTATCGGATTTCCAATCTAATGTTCAGATAATACCTCGTTCAAAGAACTCGTTCTCTCATCCCGCTTATCGGACGGGTAGTAAATTCCGTTCACTACTCCGCGGACACGTGGGTCTTTTCGGGGGTAAAACTGAATGGAGAAGCATTTCACTTATGGGAAACTTTTTCTGCTTCCTCTTTTTCGATTCCCGTCAAACGTTAAAGTATATTTATTTAATAACGAAGGACATTGCATTAAAAAAACATGTTCTAGTGTCTAATAAAATGAAAAACAAGCAAAGAATAAGCATACTCTGAAGTATGAAAGCAATGAAATATATCTCAATGCAATTAATAAACCTATACGATCAATCTAAAAACATTAAGACATGCACTAAAAAGGAAGAAATTGTAAAATCTGGATCTTAAGGACATAAAAAATATTCAAGGTATTTCTCCAAACTTAAACTCCTGTTTAATAAATTTAATTAATCTTAAAAGAATCAAAGTTTTAAAAGCCAATAAATAAATGAGAAAAAAATATTGAAAAACAAAATTTTGAAAGTTGATTGCATTCAACCTTAGAGACTTTAAAGCTTTAAATATTAGTAATTTAAAAAGTTATTGATATTTGTTATCAAATATTACAAGTTTTCCGGAAAATGTGTTGAATAATATAGTGAGAATGGAGGATTGTTTTGAGGAAATTCCCCTTTATACCAATTTTCCTTCGGTACTCGTGGCATTGAAATCTATAAAACAGAATTATCTAATTATTTTAAGATCAAAAATATGCAAAAATGTATATTCAATGAAAGACTTCATTTGTAGAGACTCATATTAGGGTAACGTTTAATGAGAGTGCAGACTCTCTAGCTAAAAGAGCATCTAAACAGGTTGAAAACTTAAAATAAGCAAGTAATATATAAAAAAAATTAAAGCATTTAATACTTCTTTGTTGTTTTGTTATACCATTCCTACTGAAATGAAAAAAAAATTGTTACTTTTAATGGAATAATTAGAATTAATACGAATAATTGATTAAAAAATGATTTATTTCCGCAAGAATCGAACTCGCCTTCTTCACCTTCACGTGTAAAATACCGAAATCCTCGCGTTTATCAAACCTTTAACATTATTGTATTTTAATCGTATTTCAGAATTCATAATTTTATTTTACAAACGACAGATTTTATTGATTGCTTAGGGTAAGAACCGTGCGATTCACCGATGAGACACAAATATTTTTTGGTGCAGGCAGTTTTGGATTGTGCCATCCTTGTTTAAGTTATTTTTGTGGACATCTTTAAATTTTGGAGAATTTAATTGCAGATATTATTAAAACTTCACTAAACTGCCAAATTATGGAAATTGATTACTTATCGATCAATTGTTGAATCACTGATAATTCAGCAACATAAATTATGAAGATTCTTCTGAAAGAAGTGTTCCTCTAAAGAAGATCTGTTCATTGTTTTCATAGAAATAGTCTCGGCTGTTCGTCTCTTTTATAAGATGCAAAAATCTGTGTGATCTTTTAAAATGTGTCAAAATTGTTGGGAGGGTGAATTTTTTTCTCTGTTCACTTGTTGTTCCTCTAAAAAATATATTTGGAACACTTTATTCCTTGAATTGTCCCGTGGAATAAATCATGTCCCAATTCTTTAATTTAATTAAGCAATGTAGATGTGTAGTACTTTCTAGTTCTGCCCTAAATAGTGGGCAGAGGCTCTTAAGTCAAGATAACACTAACTCGAATCCCCTCCTTTCCAAAGGCCACCCAACTATCAAGCGGCTATTGCATTCATAAACGAAAGATCTGAAATCTATTCAAGGGATAATTGTCCATTGGTGATTGGACTTATCTAAACAGACGAAAGCCAGCATTTTGACCTGACTACACTGAGATAAATTTCACCAAACAAAACAAAAAACAAATGCAGCGAGCATCTGTCAATGAGAGGCGTGTTGAACAAGACTGAACGTGGACTTGGAATCACGCCATGGAGTCTCTGCGGGGCTCCCTCATCCGGCCTTGTATTGTTTTTTTATGAAATGAGATGTCAATACGGCTATCTAATCTCTAGTCGAAACCAACGTGTGGCCACAGAAGGATTGATGCGAAAGCAAACGGACTTCCACTACGACTTTGGCTGGGATGCCAGAAGGAGAAAGGAATCGCTAAATGTGGCGACTTAATTTTTGTTTTTTCAGACGAAATTTGTTATAGGATTTTTACATCAAATTAGCAGATTTCTACCAAAGTATAAAATAAGTCAATTCAAAGGAAATCTATATGTACGATTGTCCAATTATAAGTAAAGCTAGATTATCATTAAATGAAGAGAGCTAGATGGGTAAAGTTTGGCACACAGGCTTAGAATCGAAATGTAAATTCTTATTAAGTATGGAACTAAATCCTTTTAGAGTTTGGCTAACACTCGGTTTGTTCTTGAAAAAGCATATAAAAGATAGTTTTAAAAACTCAAAGGAAAACATATTAAATTTCATGAGTAATTTTGTAACTATAATTGAAGCTTTGTGTCAAAGTTTGGTATCTATTGTGGAAAAGAAGCCCAAAATAGGTATTTTTATTGGAACATTTAACAGCAAAACAAATCACTAGTGATTGCTCTTATAGACTCTCATAATTATTCTTCGAATTGTTAAAAATTCGATTATGCGGCTATTACTAATACACAAGCAATTTTTTCAGTACGCATTGAGAAAGTATCGAAGTTAGCAGATGGTTTTATCGAAATAATGAACCAATTGTACTATAAAATTCAACATATCTTTTATGCATGTTTGCTTAGGCTAATGCGAAATTGTTTTCAATGAAAATTTTAACTTTTACTTTTAATACACAGAATAAAATCAAAACCTTTAATATCATGCTCTGTAATTTACTATTAAATATTATTTTTGAAATTTCTTTAAATTTTTGGTATATTATTTTAGCCCTTTCTCTCTTCTCTTACTTTAGCCCTTTTAAGATTTTAATGCCCTCAGCTGTACGGGTTTTTTTCGCTGCTTTATTTTATTAAGTTCCAGTTAAATTTTATTTCACTGTATGAATTTTCACCTCTTTGAATTCTCTTGCCACTATTAATATCTTAAAATAAAAGTTAATCTCTTAAAACAAGATTGAAACCTTCTATGTACAAAATGTTTCTCCAGCAGCCGATTATATGTTGTTAATCCAAGCTATATATAAGCAAATTTAGAATGTGTGTGTGTGTGTGTGTGTTATGATAAATGTATATTGATGATTATGTATAATTACCAGTGATAAGCCTTAAGCATCAATAATTTTAATAGGGATTTATGAATGATCACCGAATTAATATTTACAGTAACATGTATATTCCAAATTTGGGACAAAATGTTAGTCATTCGACATCTTTAGACTAGTAATTACTGTTCAGGAACATTAAATCTCTTTAGATATTAAATACAAATATTTTACTATGTGAAAATAGTTTTTCATTTTCTCTTATCTTCATGTAGAACAGATAAACGCAGACAAAGTCTTGAGTGCACGCACGTTCAAAAGAATTAAAATAAGTGCTGAACTTTGCACATCGCAAACCCTTTTTAGAATTTTCAAAAAAAAAAAAAATGGATAGTTTTATCATAAAATTGCCGATAATTCTTTTAGTTTCTTTAATTTAAGAAATTTTCTGTAAGCTGAAACTTTGTTCTAACATTATTAATATGAAGCAAGAAAAGAAAGTAAGTGCAGAATATTTATTTTCTTTTAGATGCAGCAAAATTAACTCCCCTTTTTGAAGCTATGCAAGATATATTATTGAATGGATTTCATTATTATGATTCATAGTCAGATGATGCAAAGAATATCTGAGTCAACTCAGATCTTCCTTATCATACCAGACAGACAATGTTTCACTTCCTCTCCTTTAATCCGCACCACCAGATCCGTCCATTTATTAGACCGTTCTTGGAACAAAACCTCAAGCGCACGACTTTTGGGCTCTTCCCCCACAATCAGGATTAATATTTCTTCTTCTTTTTTCTCTCTCTTAAAATTTAGAAGTGAGGTAAATATTTTATGACAGAATTGACGATGTATGCGATAGAATTTTAATTCCTCAAAAATTGGACATGAAAAACTAACTCTTCTAAAATGTTTCATGGCATAAAAGATTTTTGGAAAAATCCCGCCTTTTCAAATCGATTTTTTAATGCTTATTAAAGCAAGTATTTGAACTCCTCTGCACCAATCTGATAGAAAGAACTCGGAACGAAGTAGATATGCGCGGATTATCTAGTTTCCATTGAAAGCTGATATTCCGAAAGTTCAGGAGTCAAATGCTCGATCGATATCAATGATTCCATAAATCATTCGCAAAACGATAATTAAGGATGATTGAAGCTTTTTTATATTTATTTACATTTCGGTCGCAATTTTTTAATCAAAACCTATAAGATTATGATACCTGATTAAATGCGTATTTTAGAAACACGGGAAGAGTATGTTTTGGCCCCCTATAGGCCAGATCGTTTGACCCGGAACCACCAAAGTTCGGTCTCTATCTGAAAGGTAGGAATCTGCACACCTGAAATAGTTATTTTTTATTTTATGAGAATTTTATTAAAAAATAAATTAGATTTTGAGGGCTTTTCTCGATAAACTCCGTCATTATTATCGCAGAACAATAATTTTTACATCTATCAAAAGGCTAAATAATTATCTTTTTGTTAATGCCTATTTACCCCCTGTAAAATTCTTTAATTTGGACTTAATTAAATTTGATACAAATGTTTGAGGATATTTCACAATATTTTCATCATTGTGAATAAAACGAAAATCCTTTTCATAGTTTCATCAAATATTTGATATCGCAATTTTTTTTATTGGAAACTAAAGAAAGATTCTGTTTGATTTCTTAGTAGTTAATGTATAAAAGAAATGAAATTTTGATTCCACTAATTTTATAAAATAGAAATACCTTTCATAACAACATTATGATGTTCAGGAACTGGTCTTCGTGCATATGCAGAATGAATAAAATACGCCCAAAATTATTAAAATAACGCGTCTTTAATATCTGGCAATTTGACAGAATTATGGACATGAAGTTTTATCTAAGGGATTTATCTGAAGATGATTATAACCATTATCTCCGGCGAACCAGCTAGTTGTTAAAAAGTACTATTAAAAAAATAGAATATGTTCACAAAGTTATGCAAATAAATAAAAAAATCCTAAAAGGAATCTTCAATGTATCGAAGTTAAAATTATGTTGCAATGTGCAAATAAATTTACCAGTTATTTCAGACGTTTTATTAGACTTTCTTTAACCTGCATATAGCACAAATATCGATTTTAAAGGTGCATCACTTGAATTTTATCCCAATGGTGTTATCTTCATAAAGCCAGAAAAATCCCTTGGACTGATGTGCAACTTTTGTTTAATGGCTATGTTGCTCGGTTGCAAGTTGGTCCTAGGACAATCTGCATCAGCGGTAATTGGCGACCCTCGACATTGAATAAGCAACTTTCATACCTAGCTTCGTACAGCTGTAGTGGCTCCAACTAGCAGCAGCTAAAGTCGTCAGACTTATTTGACGCATCAACTCATTCACACGCTTGCCAACTCACTTATACGCTCGCCATAACACTTAGCACTATAAAATTGTTCGTCTCACCGCCTACTCACTGGTAGGGGGGAGTATTGTGGCGTTATCTTCATAAAGCCAGACAACATCCCTTAGACTGAAGTGCACTTTTGTCAAATTGTAATGTTACTCGGCTACAAACACTACCATTAGAAGCTCGGTCCAAGGATAATCCGCATCAGCCGCATTGATACCACGATACAGTAGCTCCCTCGTCTTCTATTCATTTTTAATTTGAATCATTGCTCTTATTAAAAATTTGTACGGCTAACAAGCGTAAAAAGTTATGACTAGCAGACATAAAGCGTTCCCCCCGAGCACTTTGGGAGCAGAGTGACGAATTCTTCTCTCTTTTCAAGGCAACTGTTGAAATAATTTATTCTTTTTCTTTCTCACTTTTTCAGAGCATACGAGAATCTTATTTTTGCCTTAGGTCTCAAGATATTTTCTGTCATCACTGTTCAAACAAATTGCATTGCAAGCTCTCGTTTCGAATTGAGGGGAAAAAACAATTTTATAAACAGATAACGTCATACCACTTTTATATTTTCCAAGAATATCCACTTAAAATTTTAAAATGAAATCAGGTAATTTATTCTTAATAATTATATTCTACTCGCTTATTAACATAAAAAAATTAACTTAATATTTTTCTATAAGCTTACACTGTCTTTTTCACATAAATGAAAATCATATTCTCAAGCAAAATTTCCCCAAAAGATTTAATCCATCTCACTTTAAATTGTTTAGAAAGGTAACATTTATAACTTTTTTAAAGTAAATTTGAGAAAGTAAATTTAATACAAACTTCGAATTTTGTTGAAATAATCATAAAATTCAAAATAGCGGCTATGAGCACAATAAAAAAAGAACATTTCTGGTTTACATTTTTAATAATAAGAATCAAAGAAAAATAAACGTCATCATCATATATTTTGCTTTCTTTTAAGCTTCAACTGAAAGATACTAAAAAGTATTCATTTGTCCGCATTTTCAGTATGTTAGTTAAATTCTTGAGGTCGAAGTTCAACATTTTTTCTTAAATAGCTAGAGACGGAATCCTTTTGAAGAACTCTTCAACTGTTATGAAATAAAAGAGGATCACATTGGAGGAAATAGAAAATAAACAAATGGATGTTTCATCTTTCATTGATAGTTTAATTGTAGTGCTTCTGCATCAGCAATGCTCAATGGGTGGGATGGAAGAGGGGAAAGATGGCAAAGAAAACTTGATCAGACAATTTAATCTTCAAGTTCGGGGTGCAATGGCCAATGTCTCAAAGCAGATTCTGCCCTGCTCATCAAATCAGATATCACACTCGCCTTTAAAGAACTGATTGATTTTGATACGGCCTACAGCAAGATTAGATTCGCTTCACACAGATCGAGAGAGCACGCGCCTTTGGCGGGAATACATAAATCACGAAGTGTCACTCGTTCTGAACTGGCAACCCTTCAACATTTGTATACATCTCGTAGTAAACACGCCGTATAAAAAGGAGACAACTCGCACGCGATTCATTGACTGTTTCCAGAATTATGAAACTCGTTTTGGCAATGCAGCTCTTTATCGCGACGGCTGTGTGTTTGTTTTCCTTCAGTGTTGATGCGCGTGTCATAAAAGTAAGTCATAACAAACTCTTTTTGATATATTATTATTCTATAAGCCTTTTATTTTCGTAAACATTTTTTTTATTTCAAATAAAATATTACATTTCGGATAATTTATAGCTATATTATCTTTATTTATGTATTCTCCTTTTCCTTAAAGTTAATTTGAAATTTCAATAATCTCCCGGGTTTTTTTCAATGTAATCTTAAATTGATGAATTATTCATTTAACTCTTTTTTTTTTTTTAGAAATAAAAATTTAAATAATTTAAGAAAGCTATGTGAGGATCCTGGTGAATAAATGTTCTCAATTTTAATAATTTTTTTTTAGTTTAGAAGATGTTAAATAATTTTTTATAAAGATATTAATGTACTGTAACTATACCACTGATCTCTAAACATATCCATCATGATCATGAATTAACAGCTTTGATGCTTTAGAAATATTGGTACTAACGTTCTTAACTGTTTTAAAATAAATGGTTTTTAATATTTGATGCTGATATCTTATAGCTTTTACAAACAAATAAAATAATTAGAGGCGATGCTATCATTCTCACTTTATAATTAAAACATACTTCGATATAAAAAGGATTCGTATGAAGAAACATTTCTTTAGCTTATACAGAGATATCGTTGGCATATGACCAGCTTGACTGCGTCAACCTTCTAAACATGCATCTGTATCATGTAGCGTGGATGCATCTGTTATTCCCATCTTAATTAATTCAATGCGTTATGAATTTTATAAAAACATTATTCTTAGATTATATTCGTCAGCTTAGAGAAATATAAGCGAGGTCTACTGATAAACCTTTTTACATTCCATAACCAGTGAATCGAAAGAGAAAAAGACTTGTTTAATAAACTTGAGTGCAAAACTTATACAACTTTTCTGATTTTTCTATGATTTTACCAAAATTAAACTTGATTACACTAAATCCTTATTACAGAAACACATTGGTAGTATTTACAGGACGAGAAAAGTTTAGTAGAAAAAAAATGAAATGCATATGTTAGGAATGATACATTGGTACAAAAAAAGCCTGGACCAGTAAGAGAACAACAAGCAGATATTCTTTAGTAGAAAATATGACCTCCGTAACTGCAATGATTGCTTGCCGCAGTCTATTCATACTTACGATAATGAATTTTTGTGCAAGGAGTGTTCATTCTTCAATGAGCCTCTATTTCAATTATCTATTGCTCTCTGGAAATGCGATCATGCAGCAGGCAACTCTTCAAACATCCCAAATATATATTCACTTGAATTTAGATCAGGAGAAAATACTAGGGAATTCATAAGATGCATATTTTTATTTTTCAAGAGTTCCTGAATAGCTTTTGTGTTTTCCCATTATTGCTCATAAATATTATGTCTCAACCTAGAGTACCTCGAACCAAACGCACAGGCCAGAATAACTTCCTCACAATATTGATTTTTGATCACTGATCCTCTATCAAAAACCTTAAACGCCATCCTTTCATTCATCATTATCCCACAGGAGCTCTCTAACCACCTTAGCAGTTGGCTTCGCTATTTGCGGAATGGAAATATATCCCTATTAATTTTCATATTAAATGGCATTCGGAATCATTTGTGAAATTAAAACGACTCTCATCGGTAAAGATGTGATACCAATAAAGAAATGTGCATTGTGCTCAGTTAACCGTGCCACCTATGGTCTGCAGTCAATAGTTTGTAGTATTCCGGACGTCGGACGAATAGGACACCCTTCTGTAATCATTTGACCAGTGTGTCTCCTAGTTACCGGACACAAGTAGTGAGCAATGCTTTCAGCTGTGCAGTTTCGAATCCTTTTCAACAGCATGGCAATATATCACCGTTTTTCTTCGCCCTCCACTACCAGCTTTTGAAACAGCTGTACTTGTACACGAGAATGCTTTCCAAGGCCATGAAATAAAACGTTTTCAAGCCCACACTCATCGGCAGTATTTATCAAAGAACATCCTTCTTCCAATTTCCGATTATTTTATATCAAATAAAGGTGCCTTGATCATTTCTTGTAACCATTTTGATATCTTTTCACATGATATCATTGGTATCATTTTCATTAGCAGCAGATGACTAAAAATGGGACTTTCCTCCTTTTTTTTAAGTTTCCGTGCAATGTGTGTGCACTGACTTCATATATTTTGTGTATATTACATAGTCTAGTATTTACACATATGTTACTTTCTGTTGAGTTGACTTTTCATCCCAATAATCGAAAAACGCCCTTTCACAATTTCAGGGTTTCGGAATGAAAGGTTATTTCGTCGATTAAGTTTTGCATTTTACTGTATTTTATCAAGCTGTCTTGACCGTTTCTTATGTGACTGATTCTGATGCAAACGAGAAAAAAAATCAGCCTAATTTTTAAAACTTACTAAAAAATTAATACATTATTTTAAACTGGGATGTAAGAATATGAATTACACCACCAAAAAATAGGCAAAAAATAAACAATGCAAAATGATGTTGCTAACTTTTGACTGCGCATAAGTAATCTTTATTTTAGCGTGTGCAGACGAAGTAAAAGTAAAGATTACCCGTTCTACGATTTAAGTGAACATCCAGACTTTTTTCTAAAAATTTAGGCAATGGGGTTATTTTCTCTTTTAATAAGGTAAAAATCATATATTCAAAATTAATTCCTTTGAGTTAAAATTGAAACAGTTGTATATCCAAATAACAGATTAAAATCAATGCTTACTGTTTCATTTTCTTCTCCAAAAAAAAACATTAAGTTGATACTATTCTTGTAATTAAAATTCCTGAAATATTTTGAATGCTTTTTCTTAGTTTTTAAACATTGAACGACAGTGAATACAGTAAAAATATTTCAAATTATTTATTGATACTTTTCATGAATACTTACCAAATATAATTGTCAAATATATAAACATAATGATCCGTTTGCAGAGAAGCGCAGAAACGACTTACTGCTCGGGATCGACGCCATGCGGCTGGGAAATCTATCAACCCTCGACCAGATCGGTGGAGTACTTCGTCAAAAGCCCGTAAGTAGAGCCACTGAAATCTGTTGATTGTATGATTCGAAAAAGCTCTGATAAGAGGAAATGACACAAGGGTGAGACCATCCTAAAATCGCCTCACTAGCGGTACACTTTCACGATTATTTGAACTAATATTCGAAGCTAAAAGATTAAAAATGTTAAAATGGAAACTAAAAGCATCGTACTTCAGGAAAAAAAAAGTTTTCGGGATTATAATAAAGGCTTCCATTTCGAGTTAGTTCTTTTTCAAGCATGAAACGCGATGGCTCAGAAAGAGATAGAAGCAGGCGAAAAAATTTCGTGGTAACTAATTTCACCGATTTTGCAATAAACTTAAAAAACTAGCTTACAATAAAATAAGATTACTTACTTCCAAGATAGATAACACTTTTATTTGAGTATTCTAAAAAAACTGAGAAAAATAGTTGAAATATCTATATATCAGCTCTATGAATGAACCTTACTGTTCATTTTTTCGAGGTTTTCATTTATTTTGGGATTTTTTTTATTTTAACCAAACAACTCTTATTTACTGTTATAGAAGATTCATATTATTTTGTTAATTCTTGTCAGCTGTGCAATTATGTGTAAAATATTTCAGCTGTACATGTCTATATCCCAATTTAAAAAGACAATTCTATCATAAAATTGCGGCAAATGCTTGTTTTCTAATTAATTTTGATGTAATTAAATGAAAAGCGCTAGTAATTAAGGTAATTGAGAACATTAGAGAAAAATGTAACTTTTCTCAATACCATTAGCATTTTAGCGCAATTGCAGCATTTATTAAACAGGATATAATTATCGTACTCAGAATTAGGTTCTAAGCAATAATATATTTAATAATAAGCCATAATATATTCTAAGCAATAATATATTGTGGTTGTTGTACCAAATGGCACTTGTCATGGACAAGCCCGCCGCTGAACCCAGCAGCAGATTTAAGCCGAATGAAGCGTCTCTTGTATTTGAGTAGCGCCAACTAGGGCCATGAGTACGACTTTGCTACACACTCACCACATTCGCTTGCACAACCCCTTTCTATAGGGGGGCACATTCACACATCTCACAGATAGCACACAGAAGAACAACCATGCCCGAACCGGGACTCGAACCCGAGACTTCCAGGAGACGAGGAAGACGCGCTACCTCTGTGCCAGCAAGCTGGCGCAATAATATATTAAAGTATATAAAGGTAATATATTTAAAAGATGCATGTGCATAAAATTCAACTTTAAACACCAGAAGTCAGAATTTAAAGTGCGTACTTTGACAATTTTTTTTGTCCAAGATTAATAACTGGCACATGTTTAATACACCGGTACCAGAAAATCAGATATGTATTATAGGTCTCTTTATTTTCGAGCGATTAAAAATTGACATAACAGTACTTCTACAGTAATCACAAGATAATCTACCGAACTACATTTATTTAAGACATCGCGTTCACATGCAGGCGATAGTGCAGATCGACAAACTATTTAACCCTTTGACAGATTTGGTTCCCAACTTGATGCGGATCTGAATTTAAGATTTTGAACTCTGAATGTCCAACTTTAATCTTTGCAGATCTTTACGTTCTGTGTTTATGGTGTTCGTTTGTACTCAAACAAAGAGAGGTTTCCTCTGAATGAATTTCGCTTAGAATTGGATATAAATCTACAAACATTTGGTGTCATGTCTATAAATCAAATCTCATTAATTCAGCTCGAAAAGTTTTGTTGTTATCGTCTTTACATACTTTGGATACTAGAAATTAAAGAAACCAGGATGAAAAAACTGATTTGCGATGCACTCTATCGATTAGTTGCCCTAACTGACGTACTTTGTATTTCGTACCATTTTTGTTATTATTATTATTGTTTTTTTTTCTTTCATAATCCATCCCCTTGCCTAGATATAAGCAATATGCTACAACTCAGATTTTCAATTATGGCTTGTAACATCAATAACATTCAATATAATTTTCTGTGTAATTATGTTTATTATATAATTTTGCAATCACTACATAGATTTTGCTATTAAATTGTTTTAATGAGTTTCCAGAAATTCAATGCATTCATTAATGAGATATTTCTTCGTTATGATATGTGCTGAATTATCAAGAGCTTACTTTACATTTTTATATTCATGGCATTCAAAGGATTTATGATAGTTTGGATCATTTTGCGTATGATTTGCTTTGCACGTAAATTGACAGAACGTGTCCAGTCAAAATTTAGCAAGTTTTTGTTAAATGCAAAGCAAATTTGTGCTCTGTATAGATTAATCGCATTTTCCCTCTTTCCAGGTGCGAGTGTCCCAGCGGCACGCAGTGCCTGAGGTACAGTGACGACATCTCCATCGCGGCCTACGTCTACAGGTGCAGGCAGGAGAGCGACGAAGGACAGACCTGGGACCCTTGAATCGTCTGCCCATCGCCCTGCCGAATCTATTTATTGATCACTCTGTACATACTTTCATCATGCACGCTGCCAGTGAAAAGTATTATGCTTCGTGTAATCTTCACCCAGTTTCATGCTACATCGACATTTATCAAGTACTCTGAGAATTATATTTGCATATATTTCTATTATATTACTGCTACATGTATCACCAACATTTACCAAGTGCCATAAAAATGATGTCTGTATATATTTTCATTGCAATAACAAATAAAAAGTATTATACTTTAAGAGTTACGAGTTGGATTTTCTTGCTTCAGACCACATGCAGATACTCTTCTTGAAAACTCTTTATAGTTCTTTTTCGAATACTTTAAAAATTTGTTTAGATTTGAAATTTCAAATTTACACAAATTCTTACTTGATACATATTAATTCATAATTACCAAATAAATGAAAGAAATCATTTATTTAACAAAATTATCTTGGAACTCAAGAACAAGGAATCAGAAAAGGCTACATACACACAATAAAAAAATCTTAAGTTTTCTGGAAAATCGATCTAGAATCGGGTTTGAAAAAAAAACTTTCAAAATAACCTTAAGTTATGATGCGCTTGCTAAAGAACACATCTAGGAACTAGTTTTTAATGAAATTAGGTTAAGAACATAATTATATTAGTAATAATAAATAAATAAACATAGAATAGCATTTCATTTGATATCATGATATATTTTTAAAAATTGTCATTATATTAAAAGATAAAAGTAATTCTCTTTTAACGAAAGTCCAGAAATCAACCAAAAATCGCAGAAATATAAGAAGCGGATAAGAGGACTTTAAGTAGATTTAGTGATCAATTTTATACAATGAATATTTGATATTCCTTTTTTGTTGTTGTTATTTCTTATTCATTTTGGTTTTATAATTTGCCTATTATTTTATGCGTCTCGTGATTTTCGATTTTTCACTCATGGTATTTTCATTCTGATATATATTTTTTATTTTTTTAAATTTCAAATGATATAGTTTCTAGTCTTATTTCTTACGATAAGCATCACGATTTAAAAGAAAACAACTTCAAATATTTTTTTAACATATGTTGGGCAATGAACCCCTTTATGCAGAGCCACATTGTCAAACACAGACATCATAGCAAATTGGCAGCTTTCCTTTTCATTAAGTTTATTTCATTCTAAACAATTGTGCAGAATTGTATCTTGAAGAAAATCGTTTTATTAATATTCAAGATTTTTAAGAATAAGCATTCCAATTAACACGCACATCTACATATAGCAAGACAATGATGCAGCTGCAAAAGATGCCTAAAAAAGTGGAAAAGGCGTTGGTTTCCATAAATATTATAATAAAGCATATGCTTCCATTTCAGAATTATATCAAATAAGACCCCCAGATATATGAAAATACTTCGGCTTTTGTAGGGAAAGATTAAAAAAAATCAGAAAAGTTAAATTTTCAAGCAACCCCCTCAGCAAAAATCTCTATGAGTAAAATTTTTTTGCTGTGCGCTCATCTATAAGATATTAAAAGACAACTGCCTTTTACGGATTGATTTTTAAACAAATATTGCAAGTAATTGTATCACATACGAACTAAGAGTTTCCTACTTGTATTTATCGAATCTGCAGAGGTATTGAAAGGACCGCCAAGTGTTTGAGCCAGTCTTGTAATGTTTTGGGAAAACATGCATGTCACGAACGACTGGTGGGCAGCAAGAATCATAAAGAATAGCGCATTTACTAACTTTAACTATTTTTTAATACTTTCATGGAATTTATATTAATAATACATTAATGGAAATATTTAAAAATTTGTTAGAAATTAATGCTTTTGACAACAATATAAAATGGCATTCTCTTATCAATTTTTCAGTTAATGCAACGAGTTCATCACTTTTCACTTGAAGACTGACTTTTTGAATTCGTCGGTAAAGATCTATAGAGCGCATATTGCCTCAAAACAATTCACCTCTTAATTCAGACAGGATGTCAATCAAAACGTACTGAATTTATTTATCACCGTTCAAAATATTCTTGTAAAAAATA
>JAOUZG010002851.1:1763295-1783316 GCA_026289955.1 Argiope argentata | reverse complement strand
TCTCAGCCAATCGTATTAATATATTTCATTTGAAGGTCATGCTGAATTAAAGCAATAAAGCACTCACAGTTCCAGTTATAGAGAACTAATTAAAAAATTTCAGATCACAGCAGCGAAATTTTATCTCCGCAAGCTTATCGAGACATTGAAAAGTCACAAAGGACATTAGAGCTTGACACATATAACTGAAATTGCCGATATAAAACGTTTTAAATAATCATTGCATAGTTCACAGGATATACAGTAAAATCCACAATTTCAAAACTTCAAATGATAAGCGAAGTTTCAGAAAAACCTTTAATGACGACTGCCGCCGGAGCAGTTCGAGTTTATCTACGAAATTGTGTGCTAGATCATGTTCCGTACAATCTGAAGGCAATTGCATTAAAAAAAAACAGCGGGTTTTCTACGAATTTCTTCTATACTCTAATAAAAATGTTATTCTAGAGAACGCCTTACATAGTTTTGTAGTATAATAGCTACAAAATATTTGCGTTCGACTGAATTTAGTATTTTTACTGAAACTATGTGTCATCTTTATAGAATTATTTGGCCGTAAAACCCTGGCATTACTTTAATAACATCCGAAGATAGAATTTGTATTTTAGACTTTTTATTCTTACCGTTTGGCAGAAAACGACACTTGTAGTAACAAATTTGATGCACTATTCTGCAGATGTTTCTATATCGATTCCAACACATCTCAAGAAATTGCTACTTACAGACAGCGTATCAACTTTTGGATTTTTTTCCGTCTACGGATATTAGGGAGATAGCAGGTGGTGGCAGGTGCTACAAACAGATGAGACGCATTTCATATTAATTGGTTCTAACTTCAAGAACTAAGATTTCGTCAAATCCAAGAAATGAGAGGATAACAGCGCCTTTACACAGAGCTAGAGTGAATGTGTGAAGTATATCGCCTGCATGTTTGTTCTCGGTACCTCAATTCTTCGAGAAAATCTCTTCTTCGTGTATGAAAATGTGATCCATCCCATGTATTAAGTAGACAACAACGTTATAAAATTACGTAATTCCAGAAATGCTGCTGTGAAATATGGGATGGGGTGGCATCGTACGGAGGGGAGATGATCATGCTGCACAAATTATCACCAGTGTTCGATATGTCCTGCAACAATGCTTAATAATAGAATCAGCTCCAAAAACATGGCACTTTCACCACGATCCACGGACTCACTCAAAGGATTTCTGGTTCTGGAGTTATTCGAAAGCTAAAGTGTACGCGATTCCAAAAAAGTTATCCGATTTGAGAGGAATCCCTTTGTCATTGTTGTCACCAATTTCTAGCAAACAATGCTAGAAATGCATACTGAAAGGTGGGCACTTTAAAAATTTGTCATTGAAGTGAAAGTTTTGATTTCCGTCTCCTTTCTTGTGTTGTCATTGTTCCTTTCTAGTTCTTTCCTCTGTAAATGTTTTAATCTGGCAGTTTTTGTAATGTATGAAAAGTTCCTAAGTCATTAAGGATTCTTCAATGCTAATATCAATCTGTGTAGGAAAAAAGTGGATTATTTAAATGGCAATCTCGAGCACTTATCTTCAAACATCAATATCCATATTTCCTTTCGTGTGGTTAAGAGTAAGGATTGCTAGGATTTCATTCATCGGGTAGCTTTCTTATGACCACTTGTATTTTACTCATATGCTTGACGAAGTTTAGCCAAAACTCAATATTGAACCTCACAAATAACAATATATAAAATGAAAGAGATAAAATATATATATATGACACGCCTTTTTATAAAAAGTTCGGAAAATACACCATTATTTAAAACACAAAAAAAGTTCCTTTGCAAGAGGATTATGAAATACAGCAAAAGCTATGTTCTATATAAAATAACATTAAAATAAAATGCAGCTGCATCACAAAAATTCAAATTTCGTTTTCATTAAATTTAAAATAGCCTACATTATACCAAGGCTTCATCTACGTAATATAGGCTTTTTTTACATTTACTATTTATCAATACGTTATCTACACTACAAAAATATACCATACTGACTGAGCGTGATATCTGGAGAGAGGGCTCAATGCTAGTCGGATCTCAGTCCCACAGATTACAGTGCACGGTCCATTTAGGAGTCTAGGGCTTGCGTTATACTACACAAAAATTTGAAATCACTTCGGCAGGAGTGGAACAGGTTAAAGGGAGAATACTTGCGGTGCATTGCTGAAAACTTCACTGAGCGCCTGTGCCTCAGCATTGCTATAAAAGACTGTCACTTTCAAACAAATTAAATTTATTTATTAGTAAAAACCTATTCTTATAATTATGTAGTATATTTCATTTATTTATTTATTTTGAATCAAGTGATATTAAAAATTATTTGTCCAGTTTTTTTCCTACCGCATCCTGTATTGAATGTAAAAAAGCAGTACCACTGCTCTCGGTATTAAATGCAATTTTAAGAAAAAATTATCAATGCTTGATTTTAATTAGAATTTCAAGATAGTCGATTACAATCATTTTGTTCAAAGGAAGCCCAAATTGTTTGGTGCAGTGCGCTCACTTTAACTTAACTTAGTGATTTTTATAATTCTTAAATCAGAGCATCCAGACTTCTTAAAGGTCAATAGATGGATTGCATTCCAAATTTCATCGTCAATACGAAAAGTCAAGGGGAACTGGCAATAGGCTGAAAGGTTGGAATCCAACCCTTTCTTTGAATGGGAGGGGAAAAAATCATGAATTTAGCGAGAGGACTCCAACTCTTTCTTGAATGTAAGGAACAAGGATCGGGAATGCTGTCCTCCACTTTGTTCCAATAAGGGATGGAATAAAAATCGCCGTCTGAAAGGTTGAAATCCAACCCGTTGCATGAATGGAAGGCATAATAATCGGGACTGGAAGGTTGACTATCAAACCCATTATGATATTTCTTCAATTTATTTTTATCCGCCATCAGGACTGAATTCATATTGAAGGCGAGAGTGGAAGGCAAAGTAAGAATTCAAGGAAGAAGGGGAGGGGGATATCCTAACGAGGTGTCAGCCGACAACGGCAACGTCCTGGTATTTCGGAGTTCCGAGGAGTGACAAGTGACCAGGAGCACGTCCACGTCATAATTTGGAATAGCAATTATAATTTGCAAGTTTAAGGGAAAGGTTAAAATTAATTTAACTAGTTAACACTAGCACAAAATGCTCTAACGTATTAAAAATTAGTATAATTATTTATTTAAATGTTAAGATCAAATTATTAATAAAGAGATTTTAATAATTTATGGAAGAATACAAAAATTTAATGGATTTAAGGTTCCACTATAAAAAATGATTTAATTAGAAATTTTTATTTATTATTTTCGAAAAAAGGAGGAAAGTTTCTCGTGTGTAGCTCATTGTAGCTATCTAAAGTTGAAATGAAGATAATTTTGAAAAAAAAATGCTTTAACCCTTTTGATTACAACAAAGTCAGAAATTCTCGGCCTTTACACTAAAGGAAAGTTAATGCCGATATTATCGATTGCAGCTCCAGGCCGTTTCCTAGAGCTGGGCACAGCAGGAAGTTCACCGAGGAAGTTGGAGTGAAGTATGCTCGAAGCACCTCGTGAATGGAAAAATGGGAAAGCAAATAAATAAATAAATAAGTAAAAATGGTGTGAAATACTTCCTCTCCACTGACGTGGTGTGAAGTGATTGTGAACGGCCAACGCTCAAATGGATTATGGCGATCAAACTTTCACTCGCTTTCCTGTATAATGGAGTGTTGTATTTTGAATAAAGATTCTATTTCGATACTTTCAGAATCCAATTATTAAGTTATCAATGAGCTTAATTAACATCTTATTCCAAACCAACATAATCCCTAGTAGATAATTAAAAAATATATTTTAAGGTTTTATAATATTTATTACTGTTACCAGCAAGTCAAAAATTATACACTGACGCCTTTTTGCTCCCACTCAAATGAACTCAACAGTTTTACAAATGTATGAGAAACACTAATCGTAAAAAATAAAACGAGAAAAATATTCAACTGCCATGAGCATTAATAGTTTTTTTTTTCTTTTTTCTTCAGTTAGATCACAAAAAGCATTGCCAGTCCAAGTAAACAGAAGTTTTACAGCTGATTGAAATCAACTCTGCTCAGTTTGCAATTATTAATTTTAATTTAAAAACATAGAAGTGGAAATGAATTAAAATGATTAAAATGGTGCTTTTTATTACCCTAATAAAAGAAAAAAAAATTAAATATTTTTATTAAATTCATTTCCAAAAAATTATACTCATTAGAAACAAATGAACATTATCTTTTTTTATTGATAAAGGGCATAATATTGTATGTAAATTGCCAACTAGTTACACTTATTATTATCGATATTTTAGAATATTTCTTTCAATTATAGATTTTTAATTATCAAAGCAAAATACTAATGCGTTTTTTTAAGCCATCTTATAGCTAAAGAAACTATTGTAATCTCTGCTCAGTATCGTAATTTTGCAGTATTTTTATATTTTATATCTCTTTGGAACTGAGAAATCAATTTTCGGAATTATGATTATGATCTGGATTCAAAAGAAAAGTAATATTTCACATTCGATAAGTTAATTTCGAATCGGTCTTTTTTTTTTTCCTTTGTTTCTTATGAATTGTATATTTTAAAGAAATTTCAGACAGTAACTTTAATTTTTAGCAGATGGCGCCACAGATTTCGAAGATTATACTTCTTCATTCCAAATAGCAAACTCTAAATCGTGGCGTCATCTATAAACATTTTGTTTAATTAATTCAGGACCTAGAGTAATTTTCTAAAATCGTTGATCAAACAGAAAATAATAAAGATTTTTCATCAGTTTATCAGTTCTCATATGATAGTAAAAATCGAAACAAAGTTGTTTTATTCCATATGTATATTGCTATTTCTGTTCAGTTAAAAATTGAAAATATTATTATTTTTGTTGTTGATTAAATAAATGGTAATGGAATTGGAGTCTCAAAAGCTTTCACAGTGAATGTGAGCTATAATATTAAGTAGCAACCTTAAAAACTCTTAATAAAGCTAATTTAACTTACTATAATATCACAATTAATAAAATATAATAATTTCTAATTTTTTTGGCAGTTCATGTTTTTGTGGCTATTATAATTTTTTTTCTTCATTTTTATGAAATGAAAATCAGTTTAATTAAAATAATAGTTTCTAAAAAACCGAAAAACTTTACTTTATAGCGATTGAATCAAACTTGTTTTGTCTAATTCCTCAAATTTTTCTGTTCTTTTTATTTTTTATTTTCTGCCGCTCAGAACAGACCTTCCAGAAAAAAAATTTCCCCAAAAAAAATTTAAATCACTTTTTTTTTTGCAGCAAACACTTCCACCCTCGAGTGTACTTGATGACACCCTTTTACTATAAATTGTTTTAACGTCAACATTTTATAAGAATTTTATATACTTTACAAATGATTTTCTTTTCCAAGAATCTCAGATATTGAATTTTCTAATATTCTTTGAATTAACAAGTCATAAAGAATGAAGTGTCCCGACACATCGATGCAAACTAGAAAATATTAAAACTAGAGTGTTTGACAAAACGGAGGTATTTTAAGGATAGCATAAATATAACAGAATTCTCTGACAATTCAATGCATTTTTTTCTTAGTAAAATTTTCTCATGGCTAAATAATTCGTTTCATGCCTTGTCTTATATAAATTTATGAGATGTACATTAGATGATTGTATCGGTCCGTTCCTGATCTCTTCATAATCTCCAACGCACAAAATTTAAACGATACAGCTCTATTAATAAAATCAAGTCACCATTATTCTGTAAGTCAGAGTCCCGTCGATTTGAAAGTCTGCCAATTCCATCTTTGATCTTTGTTTTCCTTCGGAAAAAATATACTGAGGTGCTCTTAAAAACAGATATAAAATTTGTGACATTTAAATTATTTTGCAAAGATAAGTTTCAGATGCGTGTAATGTCAGAAGAATAGAGTCATGAGCGTTGAAGACTTTCTGCTTTTAACTCTTGCAGTTTTCACAGCTTCGTTATGCAGCGAATGATTTAGCACGAAATCGAAGGAAAATTTTGCCTTTTCTGTTAGCCGGGACCAAGTGTTTTTCTCGAATGGTTATCTCTCCTGTTTCGCCATGTTATCCCAGCCTTTGTAACAGGTTCTGCATTTCCACTTGCTTTCTTCTATGTTTCATGGCACTAATCATTTTTTTATAAATAAAATCCACTTTTCATTCCCTGTTACCATAGGTACCAAAGAAAAATTTCTTTATTTCAATGCGTAAAGAGAAAAACGATCACATTCCTTCGACTCGACTTTTATTTATTTATTTATTTATTTATTTTTGGTTTAATGGGACTCCCAGTTTCCAATTACCAATATTCAACTTTTTTCCCTTTTTTTTGCAATTTCCATAGTTTCTACTTCTTGTGTACAGCCAACTCCCCCCCCCCCCATCAATGGATGAGGCAGTATCGGTAGGACTTGTGGCCAACGGCTGTCTTTAACATAATCCGTCCCTATTATTGATAAATTCTCCGAACTGGCATCCTCTTAGAGGCATTTAGCACTTAGCCACAAAGTGGTAAATCGGTGATCTTCCTTTTCATCTTCCGCTGTTACACGACCTGTAGTCTTCACAGATGTGGTCGTAAAACTGACATCCTCCGCTTCGTGACAGCACCCCCGTCTGCCTAGCCTGTCACACGACCCGTCGTCTGAAGAAAACAGCTTCCCTTCTCGCATCGTTTCCAGAGCTCTCGGTCGGAGTTCGATATTTCTTTAGAGGGTAACTTTGAATAAAAATGAACGAATTTCTTGCTTCGGATAGTGTCCAGGAAAAAGCTTGTGCTGCAGCAGCTTATGTGCTTTTAAGTGGCGAATACTTGGGAAAAAAGACGAAGAAGCGCAAAACACGTTAGGGATAAAATCTTCACTAGATAAAAATTCTTCCTTCTTCCCTTTGAAAAAAGCACCTCGAAAATCAAGAGAAGGGGCCAAAGCTACTCGAAACTCCTTTTCTAATTACTTTACAAAGAGTGGGAAATTACCTTGGCAGCTAAGCATTGTTAATAAAAAAAATCAGTTTGGAAAATAAGAAAGTAATTAAAAAAAACTGTGTAACCGAATCTCAAATCACAACTAGCATTCCCGTACCCGGCATTGCTCGGGTAATGGAATTAGCATGAGCTAACAGTGTTTGATATACCTAGTCACGAAAATCCCCTATAATAATTACTTATTACCTGTAATTTTTTCTAATTTTGGGAGGGTCCCGAGGTCCCTGGACTCCTTATATATATATGCCCTTGTCCGTAACTGTCCTTAATGATCCTTTTAAAGAAGGGATGCACAACCTTTTCAGGATGAGAGGCCAAAATATGAAAAAGGATTATGTCAAGGGCCTAAGCAGCATGTGAATGTTAAAAAATGTTTAAAACATGAAAACACAGGGTTTTTTGTAACAATGCGCATGAATTATAATTTATTACTTTACTAATTTTATTCAGGCTCATATTGTGCAGTAAATAAATGAATGAATGAAATACAAACATTATAGATATGATTAAAATAATTTATCACAAAAAAAAGGATTTCTGCTAAAAAGGTGGCAAACTTGAAATAGAATAACAGAGGAAAACTATTTGGTAATTATACAGAGAACACAATTTAAATTTTGAGAAAAAAATTAATAATCAAAATTAGCAAATATTAATGAGATGACTGGGACTGAATATTTGAAGTTATTGATTTTATATTGGGCTTAAGATTAGTTGTGGCAATATGTAGAACAAAATAAGAAATAGAATCGCAGAAGGAAACCGATTTTTCATTATTTATATATATATACAATATAATTTATATATTTTGTACTCAATATTATTAATATTTTAAATTAATATTTTAAATTATCTAATTATCTTATTTTATTATTAATATTTTAAATTATCTAAAACATGAAAATTTTAATGACGCTCCCCTGAAGGAGTTAAATTACAATTTCATTTCTTAGACTTAAAAATATGCTAATATTGTAGTAAACATCTATGAATAATTTCTTGGGAAAATGTATACTGATAATGAAGGAAAATTCCATATTTTCTATTATACCAATTTAGTTGTCAAATAATTTTTTTCTGTAATTTTAATAACTTTACTCATTACATAGGGTGATGTAAATAATAAATATTTTTTAATCTCCATTTAAATATAATACTTTTTAGTTCCGATAATCATTAATTACTTTATAATTTAATTCGAGTTAAGTTAATAAACAAATATTAATTAAGAGTAATTTCAGATTTTTAAAATTAAGAAATCCACTCCATCGTTAAGAACTCGAAGGACAAAACTGCTTGGCTACTCAAAACAAACTGACCACAAAACGAAGTGTCCCTCCGTTCATTTTCTCCCCACCCACCCGCACGTGCCAAAACAAACTTTCCGGCTCTTTGATGTTTCTCCTTTTTACCGACATTTTGCGGGAAGCTTTCCGACGTCTTCAGACGGCCCACAGGCGAGGGGGAGTGTAGTCCCCCAGTGGGTGGAATGGAAGATTTACGAGCAAATCTGTGAAGACGGCAGGTCGTGTAACACCGGCTTTAACCTGCACATGTCATCCTTTCTTTAAGAGCAGGTCAACAGTTTGAGAAAACCTTCCTCCAAATGCACGTCTTACAACAAAAGAAAAGCAAACGCTTTTAAACTTCAAATTTTTAGGGGGTGGATGTCAATTTTCAAGATCATGTCTTTCAATATTTTAAGATTTTCCCGCATTTAAGTACTTAGCTTGAATCATTAATTTGAACTTTCAAATATTTTTTTAGTTACGAGGCTTCTATACATTCTTTTAAATAATGACAAAGATTACCGATCCCAAACAGATGTGGTTATTTTCCTGCATTCTCCCAAATTTTTGGAAGTATTTGAGAACCCTCCAGGGTTCTGATGTAGTTAGGAATATCATTGGAGGGTATTTTCTTATTTTCATTTTCAGGATAGGAATAAAGTAATAAGTTACTCTTTCTTTTTGGACACACACCATCTGTCTCCAACAATTTACTACTCGAGGGTTTCTTCCATTAAAGTGTTAACAATATCGGAGAACTTCCCTTTTCTAAGTTGATCTTTCAGTGCAAAATCGCACTTTTAAAATCTTTTAAAACATGTTTTCATAATTTGCAAAGCAGAAGTATGTTCTAAATAAACAGCGTGTGTGTGTGTGTCCAGTTCCTACACTCATGCCTGTCTGAAATTCAAAAAATATTACACGTCGAGAATGAATTCATCGTACATTTTTTAAAGCTGGTCATACTGGAAAACTCATTTATTTATTAATGTTCCACACAATAGGATCACAAGACACTTTTATTTCAAATGAAAGCAACTCAGTCAAACAAGGCACTGACCCTTTCCTCTAAAGCGCATTCTGACATTATTTATATGAAGATGACGTTCTAATAATAAATGTCTCTCCATTCAAGGTTGTAATATTAAATGGATGAAGTAAGCGACTGCTCGAGAATTCTAAAATATCAAATCCCATCCCTGAAATTTTATTACATATTTCGGACCAAATCAATTTAAAATAAAATATCGTTTAAAGGATAGAATAGTATTCTAATATTCTTAATTAATTAACCTTTACAAATTTTTTGAAAACTGTTATGAGAGAGTATGTTTTTTAAAAACTTAAAAAATGTTGCAGTATTATTTTAAAAATGTCTAATACTATGACAGAATTTAAACAGAGCAATTTTTCCCCATTTAGCTTTAAATAACCCGAATATACTTCACGATTAAAACAGCAAGCGCTTTGTTAAAACAAATTCTCCGAAAGAGAGTAAAAGAGTTTCTAATTAAAAAATTTTGTCAGCTTCTCAGAATCTGCTGCATAAACGTATTTACACAGATGATCCTATATATATATATATATATATATATATATATATATATATATCCCCGAGTCTTGAGTTGCCTGAGGGTCCTTAGAGAGTTCAATCAGAAAAGTGGCTATTGTCTCAAAAAATGTTTTATCCATTTATCAGTCGAGTCGAGAGTTTCGGCCGAATACATAATAGTCATTTGCTTTCCGGAGGCACTGGGTCCGAGATGTTGGTTTGAGTAGCAATTTGACACGCGTTTCATTTAAGGTCATCGACTGTCATTCCTGTTTTGCGAATCAAACAGCTCATTAACGTCTTTGCTATCATCTTTCAAATCTAATTGCTTGAAACGATCAGAAACCTTTTTCTTCTGCCCGAACGACTACATGTTAACGACTAATGTACGTGTTTGAGGATTTGTCATTTTTTCTGTATTTTGCACGTAACACATTCTGTTACGTTGAGCAGATCCAGATAATTCGGTGTGATATCGCTTGGGAGTTGTATCCTATTTGAAATGGAAATAAAATTCCCATTTCAAAATATGATGAATATGATATACATAGTTTAATCAAAATAATTAGGACCCGGATAACTTCGTATTCACTTAAAATATCCTATTCCATCTGGAAATCTTTTTATAAATAAAAATATTTGAAGCCGTATTTATTTCTTTTTTATACTTAAGCAAAAAAAAAAAAAAAAACTACATATCGAAAAATTTGTAACTTAAATATATTTTTTAATATTTTTACAAAGCTTAATATTTTTATTAAACTTTTTTCACGCCTTCTCTATCAAAAATAAATAGCCGGAATGAAATATTATGTAATGAATTTTCCTATACATCTTCATGGAATAGAGACTGAATAAAAAATTTAGCAATTATTAAAATGTCTTACAAATTACAAGGGCTTTAGAGTGAAATAATATTCTAAACCTTTTCTGCAACTTAAAAGATGCGTAACTTTACAATGATTCATCATTGTACTTATATTTTAGATCATTCCTTAAATAACATAGTTGACAAAATGCATGAAAAATTTTCGATAAATATATTAGCACCTGTTTTTTAAATCGAATTCGAAGTATAAAAATTCAAGAGAAAACTGCAATTTAGGTTTTTAATTTTCGATGAGATGAAAAAAAGCATTTTTTTTTGGTAGGCTAATTCTTCTTCCCCACTTGAGCCTAATTTATTTTTTTAAATCCAATTTTAAAGATTTTTTTGTCATTTTTTTTCAGACTCAAATGAGCTTTTATTTTGATCATTTATGAAGACGAGAACAGTAAATTTCTATTTTTCGTTTGTCATTTTTCCAGAACATATTAACTTGGAGATTTTCTTCCATTAATAATTTTCATAAGTTCCATTAAATATCTTTCATTCATCATTGTTATTAATTACAGCATCAATTAAAAAAATCAAAATATTTATTGATTCAGAATTATCGGCAAAAAGAGAAATCAATGCAATAGTCTTTGAATAATTCTGAAATATTTTTTTATTTGTGAATCAAATTTATGTTCGACGAAACTGCAAGTCATTTCATGGCTTTTAATCAGTATAACCTGAGGTGGCCACTCCTTAAATCCGAGATGTCCGGAGACTCTCGGATAAATCCGAATAACTTTTTGCAGCGACAGCAGTGATAAGAACTAAGCTTAGTCCAGAAGGCCATCACCGACCACGGTGTAAGCCTTGTCATAGAAGGCACTATAAAGAAGTTGTAAAACTCCCCTCCCTTTCTAAGAGACACATGTTTGAACATCATTACATCTGGTCAGCTGTGGGATGATTCCTCCCTTTGTGATCGCCTTTGTGAATTCTCCCCCTTTAGTGTCACCATATGGACGTGAATAGTTTAGATAGTACACCACACATGCGTTTTACGGCCCTCTGAATAAAGAAGTACTAAAATCTCCAGATTTAAACATTTCCTTACTGCGGAAGGTATGCTTAGAAAGTAGATCATTAACAAACATTCCCACGGTCAACTACTGACAACTGGGAATATTTCTAAAGAATTATTGGAGGATCGGCATCTCCAGCGCACCAATGCGAACCTGAGAGGTGGAGTTTGACCGAGGTTAAAATGGAAGGTTTTGAAAGGACTAGATGATGAGACCAGCTGATCCGACTACAGACTGGACGAGAGAAGCTGAGTTCTAAAGATATTCCCGTGATTTCGAGTTTATTGATTAAAGATCTACCGAAGGTAAAGCTGTAGATATCTTGAGCTACCCGCAGTAGCCGGATACGATAACAGCTTGATAGTTTCCTTGTGTTAGTCGTGGAACTGTTATCCCAGATGTAAATATTTCCCAGCATATTAACCTAAATGAGGGTGAGTTGTTTTTGTTTTTATTGTATATAAGCTGTAAATAAAGCATTTGTGTTTAAACGCTGCCCATTTATTTGATCGACCAGTATCAAGTCATCATAAGCAGGAGGTAGCTGACATTACACCATTTATGCACTCATCAGGGTAGCAAGAATCAATCATAATGGATAGTTTTCATTCCTCTGCCTGGAGTGCCCCTCTACCAATGGGATTTAAATCTATGTAAAGAATTTATAAATTGTGCGTTCCAACTCTTTAGTGAAATTCCAGACAGAAAGTCAGAACAGTACTGGCAGTGAGTATTTCTGTTAAATGTGTTTGGTTTAGCTAGTTTGAAACATCAAAATTTTTATGCATTGCAATCGATAATTAATTATGAATTACAGCTTACGAAAATTAAATCTATATGTGCACAAAAACTATTATCTCAACGCCTTGAAAGAATACAAATCTGGATTATTGTTCAGTCGATTTGTAACACGAATAAAAAATTATTTATAAAAGACTTTTCATTTATGTTCCGTTATTGCTTGTTTCAGCACTGCAAATTAGTAAATAAACAATTAACTTTACATTTTTAATTCAATTTTATTCTGCACTCTGATAGAAAATTACCTCAAAGCTATATGTAAAAATTCGTAGTGGTGATAGTAGGTACAAGATGATTACGAATCACCATACAACATAAAATCAAAAACGATGTTAGTAGGCAAAAACATCAGGAGCCCAAAAATTGTTGGAAACCGTCAAAAATTAATTTTAAAAATGAGGAATGATGTTTGAACCATAAGATTTCTTTTAAGTGAAAGCACATTCGTAAATATTATTCTTCATGCACTTAACCTGCTGATTTGAGGATCCAGAAGATCGTCAACTGCTGAAATCGAAAAAGCAGTTATAACACGTATCTGCAAAAATATTAAAACTAGAAGCTAAAAATGTAAGAAATTTCATAAAAAATTGAAAATTGAAAAATTTGATACAAATATGTCATAGAAAAACTGAGGATCATTAGGATATTCAAAAAAAATGTGTATCAAGAAACATCATTGCAACATCGGTACCGATGTTTGAAAAGGTTGCGATTGTTGCAAATTCAAAAAAAATCGGAAAGGTGATAATAAGATAACGTTTATTCGGCGAAAATCATACAGCAGACGTCGAAAAGACAGTGAACCTGTTGAAGAGAATGGCCCAATGAATGTGAGGATCATTAACAAGATAATCCAGAAGAAGAAACCTTTTCTTGTGTAAATTTTCCATTCGTTTGAGGAAAATGAAAGCAGCGAGCAACCATTCATTAATGGGCATTGTAGTATTGAGGGTCATTAAACTTCTTTCACAAACAGCACGTCAGATTTCACGAATGATAAATATGTGGATAAGCGTTTAACTAACGGCCCAGCCGATAACTAGAGACGCCTATCACAAAGAATGCCCCAAAGTGCAATAACAGAGGAGGCGCCACACCGTACGACGTTTTTATACAAGGATCGACGGCTGCGGGAGGCAGAATTTTTCAAAATAATAATGCCACAAGCACACAGAGGGCGCGCACCTGAAGCCAAAAGCAAGAGTTTTGCAGCGCTCACTATGAAAAATGCCCCCATTCCAATTGAAGAAAGTTCCACTCCTAAGCGATGGTGATTAGTTGCCGAGTAGGTGCTTGATATTACTCAGGGAGATGCAATGCATACTTTTCTGCGGGAGTTTTATTCCCAGATGGAGCTATAAGAAAGAAGGCGTCTTCAACACGCACATTGCGCATATATGATCATACGAAAATCAAATATCCCTATCTTTTCGAAAGTACAGCACAATTTTAATGTTAAAATCTGGGCAGGGTTTTAAAGTAATATTAAGACTATTTGGGAACGGATCTCGCCATTTTGAACAGCTGTCAGATGACAAAGGTAGCACTTAAACTGGCACCCCCTCTCAAAACTTCCACATCACACTGCTGATGGAACGTTCGTTCCGTTCGTTCAGCAGGCCTCCACAGCCTTTTTTTTTTTCGATTATCAAATATACAATAAGAAGGTATTACGATTCTGCACTTATGGCAATTTGTTTAATTTTTGCCTGTAAATAAGATAAATAAAAAAGGTTATGCTGGAAAGAGGAAATTGGGAAGTAGTCACTTTTGGTCTAGAAATCACATTAAACTTCTCAATTCAGTAACTGTCTATAACTGTACCTAACCAAAAGCATATGTGCATGATAACTCAAAAATCTACTAGCTAGACAAAAAAAACTATCAAAAATATACTAGCAACTATCCATTTCAAAATTCGTCCATTTTGCTCATCAATTAATATAAAAAAATGAATGCTTGTTCGTGCCACTACCTCGCCGGTATTTCATGCGTTGCGATGCCGTTCTTCCGACTGCGATAAAATTTTACTTAATATAGAACGTTCTTTTTGTCTCCCGCGCTCCTTTTATTATTCCTTTCCAAGGCAAATTTACATAAGAATGCTTCTTCTTTCCGACTACACTGTTCCTGATCCTGGTATTCATGATCCATGCCCTTCTCTGGGCTCAAAGTCTTTTCGACAACTGTTTTTGTGATTTTCACCGAATAAACGTCGCCCGCCACCTTGTGTTTTCTGTTAATTTTTCATCTCCTTAACTCTTATTATAACCTCATGGAGTTTGTCTTTCGAATTTGCAAACATCGGCACCGATGTGGCGATGATATTTTCTGGTGAACCTTTTAATTTTTCTTGAATATCTTAAAAACTCTTTAGTTTTCACCCCACATTCTTATGTCAAATTAACGAACATAAGATCCTTAAATTTTAATGCTTTTATTTTTATTTAAGCTTTAATATATTTTTAGATAAAGGTTCTAAATTACTTTTTCATTTTCAGTAATATATGATACCCTGTATCATCAAAGCTGCATATTACCTACATGAAAAATAACTTTTTAAAATGTGATTTCCCTTTTTAAAAATTATAGTTTAAAGATTTTTTGTTTTTGGTTTTTCACTTTCCACCAATTCAGGGACTCCCTATATTTTAGGAATTTTCACCGACTAATCGTCTTTTGGATCCTATGCTGTATGAGGATTTTTTATAATCTTGATGCATACTATCACTGTGGTATCTACTTAATACTTAAACCACTCAGATGATTCAGGAATAAAAAGGCTGTTGTGGGCTTATAACATATTTTAATGATCCATAACAAAGATAAATATCACAGCAACTATCGATACAATTACACGACTACTACTTCAACGCCTCTCCAAATCTTATAATGACATTCACTGCCGGATTATAATTCTCCCAGGCGCATGCGCTACTACAGGCGAAAAGCGCGCAGCCAAAGGAGGTATAAAGCAGGAGTGATGACTCACACGATTCCATGAATATGCATAAAACTAAAACTCTACTCAGGTGCAAACCCCCACACCCTCACCCTCTCAGTAGCCAATCATAGCATGTCCTGACACTTACCTCCTCACCCACCCATCTGAACTGTTTTTGCGGACTTGGCTGATGATGATGATGCAGAAGTATGGATTGAACAGTATCTCGATGCCTGCCAATCAGAACTGTGGGTTCTGGGTTTTAGCCAGAGCCACACTTCACTCACAGATTTTGACGCAGAGGGTCAAGTTCAGATAGTTGTGACTATGCAGCTAATTAAACATCATGACCGGGGATAAGCTCCTTCGGAGCTAGGTTCCCCGTAAACCTTACTCTGATACGCTTCCATGAATATGCAACAATCGCATCTCTGAATTTGTCGGTTGAACTTGGCAACACCCTGTACATATTGCCTATCCTAAAGCACTTGAATAATAAATATAAAAAAACACACAGAATAAATATTGTTTATTCTTCTCCTTTATACAGCATTTAATTTCAATGATTGTATTCAAGGTTGACAGGAAACAATAAATATTCTTCTTTCTATCATTCCTAATTAAACAATATAGCTATTTGAAATTTGGAATGATATTTCCAAAATTATTTCTTCTGCGGCAGCCACTTGTAGGATTCCAGCTAGTAATTACCAAAAATTCATCTGTGTCTGATTTTCGTATTTTTTAGGTATTCTCTATTTGTGCTTAAATCATGACTCATACTGAAATAGAACTGTTTAGATAAATTTGTAACCTGTTACATTATTTATACTCAGTCTGCGTTCTATACCATGTGTCTATAGATAAAATGAGATCCATAGTTTAAATATATGGGAAAATAGAATTGTTTGCTGTTGGAAAATTCCATTCAAATGTTTAAACAAATGTTTCTCGGAATTTTTTTATTGATATGATGAATATATGTATTATCAAATTGTGTATCTATTTAATGAATGTATTAATAATATAATCTATTAATGAATCAATAATCTATTTAAGGAATTATCGTCTCATTCGAATTCAATTTCATTCTCTAAAATACAAATTTTGAATTTAAAAAAAATCCTCGGTGTGTTACAAAATAACTTAACGCTGTAACTTTTCAAAATGATATATCGCATTTTGCGTAAGGAACTGTTCTACTGATGAAAGCAAAATAAATACACCTGATAATATATAAAAATCACCCCCCCCAATTTTGGTTGACCCCTAATTGCGTTATTACTATCGAATCTTTCGGTCCTATGACTAAGAAGCTACTCTAGACTAATCCGTGATTAAGAACAATTGGGTCGGCTTAGTTTCTATCCTGTCTGTCTTCTTACTTAACGTTCCTTAGCAACGGCAGAATAGGGTTGGTTTATCAAAATTATTCATCATCGGGTTTTCCAAAACTAGTCATCATGAGGAATGTATATGATATTCTTCATGATTCGTTTCATTCCTGCCAATGATGACCATTTATTTTTAAAAACGGATATCTTCGATCATAATTCAGTCTCAATTACGAACTCTCAATATTCCGATCCTTCAAAAAATAAAACTATGAATTTGACATTTTGTCAAATGACATTATACAAACTATGCTAAAAAGCAACAATTCAATATAGGTTCAATATACTTTCAACCCCAGGACGCATAAAAACACACTAGGCAGCGCGTTCGTTTTTGCGGCAAACTGTAATGCATCTTTCGTGCATATTATCAAATAGAAAATAGCTCCAGGAGCTGTGATTTCGGGATCCCAAATTTTGAGGGTTCCAGATGTCTCCTTTATTGATGAATTTTCAAGTTAATCTAATTTTATGATGTATAATGATCACCTTCTTGGAGTTATTCAAATTAAAACTGGTGACCATTTAGATTTCGGAGCATCATTTTCAGGATATATTTCAAGTTCACTTGCATTTTAGAGTGGCTCAATAGTTTTTCATATTTGCTGACTGACTCCCAAGTAAACAGTTTTGGCAGGAATTTTATTAAAGTACTTATTTTTAGTTAAAAATGTTTCCTTATTTTAATATTAAGCTGAGAAATATTTATATGTCTTTTTAAAATGTAATAATCTTGCCGGTTATCTTCGAAGAAATGTTTTTGTCTATTAATTAATTCAACACAAATGAATGCAAATTAAAAACAGCTTATATAGATTCTAATTTAAACGCAATAAAGAATAGCTGCATGGAGAAATTTATCTGGGAAGCCCCCTAAACTTTCATTGCCTACAGGCCCTTTCTGTATTTAAATTTACCGCCATATTAAATTACTATGTTCTGCGATCTTAAGAAGCTCCACTTCTAAATCGGCCAATTTAGCTTCTTATTTCAAAGCAGTTTTAACTCATCATTTAACATATTAATAATCTAAACTGATTTTTTATTTCAATAATTTTAGGAAAATACATAATCTTTCGTACATTTATTAGAACTGTTTCTGCATACTTTTTTATATGGAATTTTATTTATTTGTATTTTTACATTGTAACATTATATTATATATTTTACATTGAAAAAAAAACATACTAAACTTAAGAAAGCTATCTTAATATTTCTGAACTCATAACATATGTATTTTCTATAATATTATTAGTTTTCCAATTAGCTAATAACATTCGTTAATCCACTTTATTGTTGCCCCCCCCCCTTTTTTTTTACCTCAGTGGTCCTAGGAGTGATCCTCTCTAGGGTTCGACCCTAGGCAGCTACCTAGTCTTCATTCGGCCACAATTTGACCAAAAAAGCCGGAATGCAAACTAATCTTTTGATGCCGCTTTCTAATTACCAGAGCTTAACTAGTTCCGAAGTGCTACTAAATTAATAATTAACAAAATAAATAATTTCGCTAAAAATAATTTAAACAAATAAATATCGCACAGCACTTTTAATGAGTTAATTTTAAAACTTATAGTATTGTCTATTACGCAATAAGAACTATAATTTATATTTATTTAGTAAGTTTTTTTAAATGAGGCATTTCACGATTGTTCAGATTGATTAGATTGTTGAGAGATGTATGATGGATTAAGAGTCCTTTAGGCAAGAACGTTTTCGACTAACAAATGCAATTCAAGTATAAACTCAATTTGCAACTTTTTTTAAAACTCTTAATTTACCGAAGAAGATATGAACTATCGATAATAGTTTAAAACTATATTAATTGGAAAATCTTAAGGACTAAAGAAGAATTTGAATCAGCCTGGCTCTGTTGAAGATTGCAAAAAGAAGACCCTCTCAAGCAGCGGCATACTAAATAAAGAAAGAATTCACCAAAACAAACAATAGACAAAGAATGTGGCTCAATTTCCGCTGCAGCAATAGGCTAACTAAACCGACAAAGCTACCAATGGACGTCAGCGTCGCCCTGAATAGTCGATCTTTTTCGGGAAACAAGGCCTCTGGATCAGCAACAGGTGTGAAAGAAAATTCGCTGAACGGGTGGGGAACGAGTGCCAAAACGTGACACAACTCTCGATCGTTCACGCCAAGACAACGTGCAATCCATTACACAACTGCCGCTACAATCCTCGTGAAAATAAAAATGAAAAAATGTCACAAAGTAGACTGCTTGTTCCCGCCATTCCCAAGGTCGCTTCCTCGGAGGACGTGTTGCCGGGATGAAGAAAGAAACGAACTGCCTTAAAACAGTTCCGCAGGACCCTTAAATCAGCTGCGACTGAATGATGGATGCTATTAAGTGAAATGGGAGATGACGGCGTTGTAGTTCCTCCGGTGACATTGAATTCTTTGATGCTTGCTCCGGCTTTATTTAGCTGAGATTTGTTTCATAGTTTCCCAGAAGAAAGAGCAGCGAGAACTTGAATCATTTGTCAGCCAGAGTTAGTCAGCAAGAGTGTCGTTTTTATGGCACCTACGTTTCTTAACCAATAAAAATACAATTTGTATATTTGTTGTTGCTGTTTTAATGCATTATCACATACCTCTATTACCATTTAACTCTACAATGCTGTATTTTTAGAATGTATATTTAGAAAGATCGGAGACTGAATACGAGATTAAAAGCGGAAATGAAATACCTCTCCAAAATTGTGGAATTGTGTGCCCAGAATCGTTCTTACGTCAAATGACGCCCGGAGCAAATTCTAAAGCATCGCTTCTTTTCTTTTATTTAAATTGCACTTAACATACTCTCCCAACCCCTGCCGCTTAAAAAAACGTTGTGACGGGGTAAGTGGGAGATTAAATAAAGAAAAAATAATTTTAAATAAAAAATTTAATTATATGGTTTAGCAACCAAATATTTAAAAAATATTTAAAAATTAATTAATTAAAATTATTATTACCTTAATTAATTAAAAATTATTATTACCAGGTTAATCAAAATGTTTATAAGAATGAAATAATATAGTAATTATAAAGGCAATTGTTAGCAGATTAAATTTTTTTATTCAAAATTATTTTTTATTTATTTAATCTCC
>JAOUZG010002851.1:1689945-1743295 GCA_026289955.1 Argiope argentata | reverse complement strand
AATCAGTGAGAAATCAGTTCCTTAATCTGTGTTGTGCGTCGGGAAGCATCGATAGAAAGTTTTTGTCACTTAGCAACCAAATCTAAAATAAATGCAAACATTGCTCTCTACGTACGATTGATCTGGATAGATTACTGAAGACGAATTAGAACAAAATTTGCTAATCCCTTCAAATTTCAAAATGTTAAAGCAATCAAACAGACCAATCGTTACAATCAGAGCCACAAAAATTGTAAACTATATAATTGTAAAAAATATATTCCACATATCTTCTTAAAAAAGGGATCGATTTCAACAAAATTTGGTCACTTAATTTTCAAGGCAAGAAAAAATATACTGGCAATTTTGAAAGAGCACAAGTTAGCTAAATATTCGATCAACTAGAATTAACTTATATTTCAATATTTTTTGCCTTAACTTCGAAACAAATAACCTTATATGAAATATTTTCATACCCTTTTAAAATTCTAAATGTTACCATTTCAATGATATCAGTTCGATTTTGTCACAATATTGCTTTGATCTGTAATTATTTTTTAATTAAAAGCGTTAAAATCAATATTAATTTTAACAATTGCACCACTTTTTTAAAAATTTCTATATTATCGTAATAGCTACCGTTTTACCAGATACTTATTTGATCTTATTTACTTCAAATTCATGATTTAAATGCAGTTCCTCAAACGAAGGCAGAAATAATGAAGCCGTTATCAACAAATAAGACATTTTCGGTATGAGAAATTATCAAAATTGCATTTTTTTGCTAACTTTTTTATTATTGCTTTGATTTCTTAGCAAACTTTGGAAAATTATCTCTTAAATTAATTTTTTATATCATTTCGAAATTTTATCTTTTCAACGATATTAGTTTCATTTTTGAACAATTTTTTCAATCTATTTTTTTAAACTAAAAAATGAAAGTTGAGGATTTTAAAATATATGGGTACTCCTTTGCTAAGCTGTAACTTTAAACAACTTTATCACTATTTTTTAAAGAGTTTTTTGTATTGCTTTCGTTTTTATTGTTTAAAATAGATCAAAAACTATGCATTTGTTAAGAAGGATTTTTAATTATTTTTTTACTCCTGCGTAAATTAAAATTTGAAACTAGGACACTGTCGTGTTTTCACAATTTTGAAAATACATAAAGACAGAAATAACTGTCTCTCCAAACTTTTATACGGTCAAAGAAAATTTATCGCCTTGAATTTAATAGCAAGTAGCAAATATTAGAATATAAAAATAAAAGTAAATTTAAAAGCACGAATAGGTTCAGTTCTAATTACTTTTTCATCATCAATAGAATATACTTAAAAAGGACTCCAGAATAATTTAGGGTATGTGGCTCCATGACTTGTAGCAATAAACAACAATTATTAATTATTGTAACTAACAACACGCACAACTGCAAGACGAACTTTGAGGATATACTATAATATAAGTAAGTGATATAGGCATGTGTGCGTCTATAAAACTGTTGATACTACTGAATTATTGTTGTCTAATCGTTTTCAAAATATATGTGATGAAACTTCAAAAATGATTATGAGATTTAAACATTATTCAGTAAAAATACCTATAATAAACTCTTTTAGTAAAAATTCTAAAAATGTAACAACTTTTCCCAGTTCCACCCACAATACTTTCTCTTTGCATACCGTAAGAGAATGCAACAATTGGCCTAGTTAACAGAATTATAGAGATGAGTGAACATGACTAATGGGTCTAAGGGTGAATGGAGCAACACAACGGTAATGTCCAAATACAGCACAGAAAATTCATATTCGCTGTAAAACTGATAATCAGCTATAAAGGTAGTTAGTTTACTTCATTCAGAATGATCTGTTTCAGGTCAGCTTTCAAAACGAACTCATCTTATTCAAATTCTTTAGTTTACGTAATTTAGTCGTTCAAACATTAAAGAAATGCTCTAGAAGGGGGAGAGGGAAAAATCGCTTCAAAATAAATAAAGAAAAGAAAAAGAAAAAGAAAATCGACTGATAATTAAAATTTTAAAGGTAATTAAGATTTTACGATTATAAAAGGTATAAATTTGTATTTAAAATGCTGATCTGAAACTCGTAAATCTTAAACGAGATTATTATCAAGTGAAAACAGGATGTGTTTTGGTTAGGAGGTTTTGATGCCTCCGAAAATTTACGGACAATAAATATTTTGGCCTGCTCTTCCAGTATTGCATTATTTTTATGTATGCTCCTTTGGCAGCAGATGCTTTTTTTAAAAGTTAACGAAGAACTATGACATCGTAGCTGTTATTTCATCTCAAAATCGGTCGAGCTCCGTAACTTTGTTTACCAGCTAGAGAAATTGAAAATGAAAGTTTTAAAAAATTGATTATAATAATTACATATACAGAGAAGAGGGTAATGATCGATAGAGAAGTATCGTGATTGTTTCAAATCGTTTTAAACTGGTTAATGACAAATTACTTAAGATAAATAATGACTTAAAAATAATAATGTTCTCAGATGATAACTTGAAATTTAAGATCAAAGATTTTTTTTTCCACTACTATATTTTGATAATATTTTTAGAAGTTATGGCTGGAAAAGGCCAAAATGCAGCTTAATTTTTAATTAATTAAAATTTTAATTAAATTCTCAATTTTTTTTCTTTTATATTTTTTTATCTTCCAAAGTAAATGCACACCAATTGTGGTAGCTCTAGATCATATGGTCTCGTATACCAACGCATAGAGACACACACACGCAAACACACATTCGTCTGATTATCAGCCTTGGAGAAATTCCGAGCACTGATTGGCTGATGATTGGTATTTTCTTTAAGATGGTGGATGACGTTTATATAGAATACTAACGCGCTTTTATAGAAATAGTGTAAGTTTTCAGAGAAATAGTATTCTTTTTTTTTCATAAATCAGTCAATTTTAATGTTTGATTTAGTTGATTGGTGCAACTCCATTTATTCAAAATATTAGTGTCGTAAAACTATTTTGCGAAATATGACTCACAGAGCGTAGTATGAAAAAGTTTATAACTCGTAATTCATCAGTACATTTACCGACTCAAGTTACGTAAAATATAATTGCTTATTTCATTTAGACCATTTTAATGGTACTAAACAGTGTGTATGCCTATAATTAAAGATTTACAAATTGCCAATTAGGTCAACATTTGAATGTATATGCTGTGTATATTAAACAAGTTTTACCTTAAATAACGCATATTTATAGAATTAATAGCATGGATATTGCAAACGATCACCAAAACTTTTGCTTTCCATTTGTTTTATTTTAATTTGTAAAATATCACATTTCCTCTTTATTTCATTACATACAGTCAAGTTCTGGGCATTATATATTTCTAGATTAAATTTGAAGCAGCAATTAAGTTAATCTTTAATCAGAGCTTTTGTAAATGTGATAGCATTAAGTTTATAAAGGCTCATTTTTTTGTCATGCACGTACAGATAAAATTTTAGTTTTTATTTAATGCTAAATAAATTGTTAAAAATTATAATTTAATTAAAATTTTGAAAATTCGTTAAAAATAAAAAATATCTTATAGATTGAAGCATTAGTATCATTTAAAAATTATTTTTTGAACTTAAATCTGATGTAATAATAAATTTTGGGCTGTGATATTTTCGTAATTTTTAGCGAAGAAACGTCAAAATTTCACTTAATTTTTAATTAATTAAAATTCAAATTAAACATGTTAAAAAACACTCCAATGTGTACATTTCCAACTTTCAAGATATACACGTGCCAAATTTGGTAGCTGTAGGTCTAACAGTCTGGCCTGTAGAGGGCCATCACACACACATACAACTTAGAGATTCATTATTATAGATGACATTCAATCATATTATTTTTTGTAAAAATGTATAAAATTGTAAATGCCTTAGCTATAAACTTGAGCATTAGCCTCAATATTAAAGAGCCTAGAGAGTTTCCAGAGCTTCAAAAGAGTGGAGAATTTACTTATTACTCCCTTTCAGAATAAAAAGAAGTCATTGCAAGACACAGAAAAAGAGGGAGGGATTCAAATAATTATTTTTCTCTTAAAAGTAATTCGATTTTAATTATACAATGTATTTGGGGAGGAATAAGACAAATCATCGCAGTATTTCTCTTTTCAGCTGAAAAGTTACATAAAAAATTGTATAAGTAGTTCATCGATATCAAATCGAATATTTAGAGGTTTCTCAAACATCTATGTAAAAAATGATTTATTTTTTAAAGAAATTTTTAAACTCTTATCCTATTAGGATTATTAAAATCATTACAAATCGTATTATCCAAATTTATCTCTATAGTTAATAACACAAATCAGCTATATTGAAAAAAAATTTTAAAATATTTTTCTGTTTCTAATTATGATTTTCGAAAAAACAACACTTGTATACTGGGTCGAAAAATTATTCATTTGGCAAAAATTTGAATTTTCTCATTATTTTGTAGATTTTTAAAAACGACTCATTAAAAAAAATTAGCATTTGCCTCTCTTTCGTACTTTTTAGATTCCGATTTATTTTGGGAGCAGGTGGCTTCTTATCTAGGAAAAAAGAATTGCCTGGAAGGGGACAAATTTCGGACTCTGTAGTTTAAAAAAAGAAGATAATTCTTATCTGTTTTTACGCATGGAAATTTGCTAGAAGGAATTTCATTTTCATTTTTTATGGACCCTAAATTTATCCTGCGAAAAAAGAAAAAAAAAATTCTATTATCTTTTCAGACTTTTTTACAGCAAAACAGAACTTTGTTATCTTCCTCAAGATTTTCCGTTTAATTTTTTAAAGAAGTTTTTTTACTTTAAATGCAAAATAAAATAATTTTATTATACTAAAATTTCAGAATACAACAAATTTTTATCGTTTAGATCATTTCTTTAATGTTCAAATCCTAATTTTTAATGAATTAACCTATAAACTTACCGTTTTCACACACTTTATGGCAATACTAAGTACAATAATTATTTAGTTTTGTTTTGCTTAGAGACAGCTCATAAAGGAGCATAATTTCTCATTCACTTTAGCAAATTTACGTATTAAAATACGTTTTTGTGTTTAGCTTCGTAATGAAATAAAATGAATTGATTATTCATTCGAAATACCTTGATCAGATTATGTCCTGTACTAAACGCAGATATGCAGCTTTTGTGATCAGATCGCATTCTGAAACTTATTTCTCTTCAACTGATGGATTTAACAGATTAGAGTAACTTCCAGCAAATTCGATTCAACATTTGATATAGATCTATAAATCCATCAACAAAAACAAGCAGCACATTTTATCCAACTTACACCTTTTCTCTGTGCGTTGTGTTCATGATGATAGAGTCGAACTTATTTCTACCGCATTTCGTCTAAACTTGGAGGTAAATCTGCAGTTTTGATGAGAAGACTGCCAAATTTATTAAGCTAGCATTTCCGAATTATCATGACCGCATTCAGTCCATTTAACACGCTGAATTTATTTCCAAAAATTAGTTTTTTTCTGTATTGGGAAGAGAGAGAAATTTTATACATTTCGAGATTATAATTCTTTCTTTTTTATGTTTCGACCACTGAGGAGAAAAATTAATATTTAGAAATATTACTTCAACGTTATTTAAAATCAACTTCTACTAAACTCTTCACTTACGAACGTACTTAACTTCCTCATTTGATGACATATCCTACTTACTTTTATTATTATTTTAATTTCTATAATAACATAAGGGAATTTCAGATACTGAAGCGTTTTAGAGTGATTTTTGAATTTTAAATTACTTAACACTTTTACTTGATTGCAGATTCAAAATTAAAAAATCAGTGGTTCTTTGCGAAAGTCAGATTCATCTTTGAATGCGAAAAGATTCAAACAAAATATAACAATTGCCAGGCACAGAATTTCAAAAAATTTCAAAAATTTCATCATGACTCGTTGTTTATTTATCAATTCTGATCCAACTTAAGACATTTTTACTATTTAAAATATTATAAGAAGCTCAAGTAAATTTTTAAAAACTTTAGGTGGATGACACTTGATATTAATTCAGTTTTTTTTTTCAAATATTAATTCATTATTTTTGTATTAATAATCAAAAACTAACTTTCAAGCCAGAAATATTCGTTTTCAAACCACCAAATAAGAAATGAATTCATTTTGTTTCCCCCCCCCCACTCTAATGAGGTTAGACTGGACATGTTTTAGACAGATTATTTCAAACAATTATGTTTATTTTCTTAATGTTTGATGCTTTAAAAATTAAATATTGTTAATTAATACATTTTTCGGACTCATTTTGAAGTACTTTCAAATTGAAATAATGCACAATAAAGAAAATTAAAAATCTCTAATCTGTATTGCGTTACCCCAGCTAGGCGTAGAAAATTCCTGCATTTAAGTTGCCTCAATTGGCGTTTCAACACCAATTGAGGGAATTCTGATTTAATTTGAATGGATACGAATTCGATTTTGTTTTGACCAGGTACAATTTTTTTAATAAATTATTTATATTAATTGTAATTATTTAATAAAAAGTAACCAAAATAAATCTTTGTTGACCTAAGTAGAAATTGACTTAACTTTTTTTTTTATATTACTTGTACTGGATACTTTTTAATCAGAATTCAGATTTCAACCAGGGCACGACTTAGCCTAGTTGGGGCCGAGGGCAAAAAGCTCTTTGGGGCCCATTTCTGCTTCCCTACTTTAGTAATGAAGAATATTAATCAAGAAGGAAACTTAAAATAAAATTTCTATTCGATTTGTGGGGACCCACTTATGTGGGGGCGAGGGGCAATTACCCCGTATGCCCCTATCTTAGTCAGGGCCTGATTTCAATTTTTAAACATGCATGACACAATGTCGTGTGCTAATTAGAATAAGTTTTCATCTGTAATCTAATTTCATCTTGCAGAAAATTACCTTCTCTAGTGAAAAAAATGGACTTACCATCAAACTATCCCATTTTTATGGAAAATGATCATGACACTTAAAATAACTTCCACCATCACAAAAAAAATATCCATCCATGTTTGATGAAATACTTAATTCCTGGTGCATTAATGTAATTTCTGTATTAAGCATTTTTTATAAGTTGCTTATTGAAGTAATTGGAATCATCGTTGAAATATCACTCTATTTTGTAGGAAGCAAAAATAAATAATGTGAGAATTGGCAACCAGACACTCAGATGTAGGGTAATGATTTCACATTACTTCGTAGCTTCTCTTAAGCAGCTTTCAATTAAACCTTTGCTCACACGATCAGGGAAGCATTTTTAAAACTACATATCAAATATCATTACACATTTTGTATCGTATCTGCAACTTATTGCAAGATATGCAAATTTTAGATATGGTCCTTTCATAGAATTAATGTCTTCTTCTTACTATTATTATTAGGCGTAATATCTTTGTCGCTTAATTAAAAGAGCAGAATAGTCTAATTTGTGAATGTAGATTGTAGGTCATTGGTAATTATTTCAGATTAGACTTTGTACGAGTTTTTTTAGTAGTGCGTTCTCTTGAATGGCATTAATAATTGAAGTTCTAGTGTTATATTCTAGTATGGAAGAATAAAATTAATGATTTTTTTTTTCTTTTTCTTAAAGATTTGACGGGTGCTTAAAAAGCAGATATTGTGAATATTAAAATTATGGAAATAAACAACTTTTTATATGTTTCTTTTCATACAATGTTATTCAATATTCCGAAAGTCAAACAATGTCACAAAAATATCGTAACAATGCAGCAGAACATTTATGTGCCAATAATCCTTATAAGTAACTTCTTAAAATATTGTAAAAGTAAAAATTTTTTGTTAATCAACAGTACTGGCGTTCTTTACTACACGCCTTCTCCGAAAAAAATTCTTTTAAATTGATTTTATACTTATGAAAGTTCATCAAAATAAAAAACGTGCAAACGGGCTACTGAGCATCCGGCCTAACGTGGCGGATAACAAAAAAAAATCCGAATAAGTTGGAACTCAACTATCTCATTTCTTTATCCCTCAATACCAGAACAAAGTTTTTATACTAAAACTCACTGTCACAATGTGTATTTTCTAGCTTCTTATAGAGTAATAAATCCTCTATTCCTTTTAAGTCATGCAGAACGCGAACGCGACAGCAGCCCGCTGAAAAATAGGAACAGTGGCCGGTAACGTGACGAGTTAAAACAGAAAGCTCTGTGTAGGAAGTTAATACATGTTTTTATACTGCACTACAAGAATTTATTAGAGAAAAAGTAAGCTAAAAATTTAGCATAGTGTTTGCTTATTAATAGTAATTGAAATAAAATGAAGTATTGATATATTGCCGATTTAAAGCTTGTAACATTTATTGCCATGTTATACAGGATTTCTAAATTAAATTGATTTTCAGGGTTTTATTTATTTATTTACGAAATTTATAAATTAAAATCTATTATTTTAATTGTGCTTTTTAAGCTTTCAAATGCTTGGCTTGTCTATTTGCACCTTGTTGAATGCTAGTAAAATGCCCATCAGAAACTTTAATGTTAGAAATCTGCCGTTAAAGAGGTTTTTTTTTTCTTTTTACCAAACAAGCATTTTTCGACCCTAAATTAATTAAGATGGTTAATGGAAGCAATAGGATTAAAATCTTTAGAGCTTTGTGGAGGGCATCTACCCATTGAAGATTTTGTATAATGGGGATTTGAAATATCTATGGGAAGCCTTGTCATGAGATTAAAGAAAAACAAACAATCTATGATTCATTTTCTAAATGATAACTGTTTATCAAGTTTCAGATGGGACTTTATCATGTTTCATTTTATTTACGAATCTCTTGTGCGTCATTCCTTCGTAGGCGTGACGTCACAAAAAAAGGTGGAGTTTAATTCATCGGGAACGAATCACGTTCTTTTGAAATATTGCGCTTTAATGCGAAGGTCATCTTTGAGGGCGACATAATTTTGAACTTCGATTCTTTAAATTTAATATCGGTATGAGTGTAAATGGTCATTCGAATCCTAAAAAGTTGAAGACAGAGATGCCTTCTAAAGTCACTGTTGTACTAGGGGCCCAATGGGGCGATGAAGGAAAAGGCAAAGTTGTGGACATGCTTGCATCTGGAATGGATATAGTGTGCAGGTGTCAAGTAAGTGCGATTCAAATTATGTTTGTTTAATGAAAGTATGATTTTCGAACTCATCTTTTCCTCTTAAATAGAATATTTTCAAGTTAAAATTTACATTTTTTTGGTGTTTACTAATTATTATTTAATATTATCATTTTATAAAGCACATGATCAAATGATACGAAACCGGCTTTTTACTTGGTTCAAGTAACCACGTTTTCAGTGCCCACTGCTTAAATTCATTATGTAATTTGGTTTTCTTTTGCTTGATTCCCTGTTTTATTACATACAATGTATTTCTTTTACTGACATGATATGAAACCGCAAAAAATTATACACGTGGAATTTCGATCCTTAATCGAACTATTAATCTATTTTGAATAAAAGCAGGTTACCATAATGGACATGTTTAATTTTTGTAGATAGAAACAAAAATTGTTACGTTATGCTAATAAAATTCTGCATACTATATGAAATAACATAATTATGTACTTTATTTTTTGTTGTTCGTGTAACAATCTTTTGGAAAGAAAAAGTATTGCTGTAGAGAAAATGAATGCAATTTTATATTTAATTGAATTATGTAAAGCAAATATTTCCATATATTCGTTAGTTTTGATCAAATGTATATTGTAATATACTTGCTAGTGTTGAAATTCTCTTTCTATGTATCTATGCCTTTTATACGGAAGTAATAATCACTAAGCAGTAATTTCATTTCATAGATGGTTGTGGATCAACAAAAAAAGCTTTTACAATCTTGATATTACTATTTTAAAGTTCACTTATTGTTACAAATCAAAGTGTAATTGAAATCTTATATGAGCTTCGTTTGTTTTTTGAATTTATCAATTCAGATTACGTTAAAAATTTTAATATGTTATATTTCAAAATTAGAATTCAGTAGTATAGTTTTAAATAATTAATTTGATATTATGTAAGCAGTATATTTTTCTTAGTTATTGGTGTCTATTGGCAACTTGAATCTTTTTCAAAATTTTCTTTATATAAAGATGAAATTGTCAATTTTAGTTGAAATAAAAATATGAATATCTTATCAATGTTTGGTGCCTTTCATTCAGTACTAAGGAAATTTTGAACAATATTAATTGAGCGATGAGAAGTATTGAAAATTGAAGAAAGAAGTAATTTGAAGGTATTTTGCTGTTATATAACTATGAAATTAATTTTCAGTTACTTTTGACCCAACCAGAAACTTAATTAATAATGATTTGAAAAACTTATTGGAGATTTTTTAAATGAAACTAATTATGTTTTTCATTTACTTACATTGTACCTTTTCTTTCCTTGTTTTCGTAGCATTATAAATAAATTTAGAAGGAAATGATTTTTCTTCATTAGATATTAACACTTTTTTTTTTTTACCAAACATAGTTATTTAAAAAAAAAACAGACAGAAAAGTCACATTTTTTTAGAGTTCTTGAAGACATTAATAAAATTTCCAATAAAAATTTCTTTTTTAACTTTTAGGATAATATGTAGAAATATTTGAAAACAATATTTTCGATTGCAACCTTCAGCACATATTGAGTTATTCTGCAAGTCAAATATTAACTCCTAATTCTAATTGTCTTTTTAATAAAATCATGGAAAGTTAAAACATTTTTGAAAGATTAATTTGATGTAACTTGGCACATCAAATTTGATTATCTAATGTAGATTGCTAAGAGGATTACATCAATTATTGTATATATGGATTCTAATAATTGTATTGTTATTATATATAATAAGAACTTAAATTTTTTAAAGCTTGCCTTTCTTGTTACATATATCTTATTTTTTATTTTAGGGTGGCAATAATGCAGGCCATACTGTTGTAGTTGAAGGTAATGAATATGATCTTCACATTTTGCCAAGTGGGGTTGTACACCAAAAATGCATTTCAATTATTGGTAAGTTTTACTTAAGTATAAATTGATATGATAGTTAGCAATTGAAATTTTAATTTATAACTGAATGTGAAACCAGTATTAATAAATTACATTAATATTCAATCTTATTTGTAAAAGTGCTCTTCAATATATTGTCACTGGAAAAGATAATTTGACTATTTAGTATAACATATTTATTTTGCTACAATTTATCCAGAAATATAATTTTTGTAGCATAAGGATGTACATAATTTTTTTTTTTTTTTTTTCAAAATTATTCAATTTGCTAGGTTTAAAAAAAAGGAATTATCACCGTAACTTAGGAGTATTTGCAAACGGAAGCTGTTAAAATATTATAAAGAATATTTTAACAGTTTCCAATTGCAAACTATTTCTTTTCTTCTGGAGATACTTTTTTTTTTTTTTGGAAATAAATATTATTATAGAATTGAATTAATTTGGAATAAATTCAGATGTGACTTACACTGCATGTTAAAGGTACCCATCAATATGTCATTAATTCTATGAAATCTTGTTTGAAAAGGATAATTAAAAAGGGATCAAAAGCACTTATTTTTTTAATACATCTTATAAGAATAGTAGATTTGTTTATTAATCATTAATACAAAAGTTTAGTAAGCAATTTTCAATGAATGATGTTTAATAGTAATATTATAATTACTACCATCAAAGAGATAGTTTAGCAATAATTTCATGCTGTTAAAAATGGGTAATTATTTTTGGGTATTCTTCCTTATAAAGTAATTTTATTTTTAAAATGCTTTTCTTTTGTAGGTAATGGTGTGGTTATCAATTTACCCCAATTCTTTGAAGAGCTAAAGAAGAATGAGGCTAAAGGGTTGGCTGACCTTGAAGGCCGAGTTTTCATCTCGGACAGAGCGCATATAGGTAACAATTTATCTGATTGCCTTTTCTTTTTGGCTGCCCTTGAAAGTTTAAAGTATTTAGATATTTTTCAGTATAATTATAATTTAAGATATATGTACCTCCATAACAGTTTGAATCTTATTTATTTTTCCATTAGTGATTTTAACAAATGTAACTGTATTATGTTAACAGTAATTCATGAAAGAATTTGGGAAAACCTGATTTCATTAATATAACTTTAGTTTAACAATGTTGTTTAACCCTTTATTTACTGATGGTACTTTAAAGTACTACTTAACATCAGCTGATATCTTCACAACGTGACTATTGTTTCAAACAGTATTTGAAAGAACACAATTTTATATCCAAAAGAAAGCTGTAGATGTCAACTATAAAATAACATTAAAAATATGTTATTATTGATTAATTTATTTTAATTAATTGAAAAGTTTTCTTTTTCGTGGGTATATTTTGTACCAAAACTTATGTAATGGTCAAAAAAAAGTTTTGGAAAAATTGATTTTAAAATAATTAGACAAATAAAGATTTAAATCTTTGGGACTTGTAATAAAAATTCTTCATTGTGAATATTAATAACTTTCATGATAATTTTTTTTTGGGGGGGGAGGGTCCATAATGATTGATTCTACTTACTACCATTCTGTAATGTAAGAATTTAATTTGTATATGGTAACAATGTTTATGCATGTTGTTTCTCATGGGAACATTAGTTTTAAAAGCAAATTATGAATTTTATAAATTTGTTAAAAGGGGGAGAGAAATATTTAAAATCAGTATTGAGCAAGACTTTTCAAAATTCTAATTTAATAATCTGCAAAATACATTGTATTCCAAAAGTATTACTCTGTTTATGGTGTTATGTAAGCTTTAAAAAATAAATAAATAAAATACTTATACTATTTTAAACACTTAAGGGAAACTTTTTTGGAATACTTAATATTTTTTGTGTTAATTGATTGATTTCTTTACAGTTGTGTTGGTTGAAAAAAGTGATGAATTGATATAATAAATTCTTTTTCTGGTATTTATTAAGTAAACTGTTGCTTAAATGTTATATTTTAGGTTAAAATTACAATTTTTTTTCCAGTATTTGATTTTCATCAAACCGTAGATGGTCTTCAAGAATTGGAGAAAGGAAATAAAAGGTTTATATGTTTTCATTTTTGGTATTAGCCTATTGCCAATGCTTAATTTATTCAATATTTTAATTTTAAAAAATCACATCTAGATCTTGCACATGTGTACTTAGCAGTAATTTTTCTCTCTTTTCCTCCATTTTGTTTTAAAAAAAGATTTATACACATCTTTTGTCCATATTCCTGAAAATTAAGAGTAGATCTTAATCTACTTACAAATATTTCTTTCATATCAAAATTTGGGAAAATTTATTGACATGCTAGGAATACTGTAAAAAGTTTATTAAATGCTGTTTTCCCTTATTTGCATAATCCTTACTGGATAGTAAAATGATGTAAACAATTACCATCTAATAAATATAAGTATTTGTATGTATTTAATCTTATCTATGAAAATGTACACAATACACTTGTCATGCTTTGCATTCAAGTTTATATTCAACATGTTCTTTTTTTAATAAATACTTTCCTCCTATTTTTCTGAATGTTATTTGAGATATCAGTTACAAATATGATGAGCAAATTTTCTTTCATTTCTCCTTAATTAGTATTCAATAAAATAAATGTTCCTTTAACAAAATTATAATTTATTAAAAAAAAAAACCTCAAATTTTTTTTGAGGTTTTTAATGAAATTTTTAAATCAATGAACAATTTTTTTTAAAAAAAAAAGTCTGTTTTGATTTTAATGATTCCAGTTTGTATTATATATTATAAAACTACTCAATCAAGTGTAAATTCTATCAATTATTTAAATTGAAAATTTTATTTTATTGAATGTAAAAGTGTCTTTCATTTTATCATTTAGAGAATTTTTTTTTTCTTCTTTCTCAATGTTTATGATTATTTAAAATATATACTTTTGAATGTCTAGTGCATTTGATAAAAATACTTCTAATTGTGAATTGTTTGAAAACCACAAATGTTTTTATATCCTTAATCCTTGTATGAAATATTTTTCTCATAAAATCATGTTTTTTTCTATAGTATTGGGACCACTAAGAAGGGTATTGGGCCTACCTATTCTTCAAAAGTAAGTCTAGTAATTATGCACCCTTCACTGAATATTATTGTTTGAGAGGCCCTTTGGGCCTCTACTGACATGAATAACTTTTGTTCCTCTCCCCTTGTTCACAGGCCAGTCGTAGCGGCATACGCCTGGCTGATCTTCTCGGGGACTTCTCAGTCTTTGAGGAAAAGTAAGTGGGAATGAAATACGTTTGTGTTTAATAAATTTAGCAATAACATTTGTCTCTGAAAAAAAATCTCTTGAAAATCTTGATTTTAAAAAAAAAATCCCAGCCTCTATAAGATTTTAAAATTGTGATGACTAAAAACCAAATTCCTGAATACTTTTTTTTTTTTTTTTTTGAGGGAGAATAGGTAGGTTTTATTATATGGATTTAGAAGTTAAAATATTTTTTACTTATATATTTCATTACACATACACACACAAATAAGGACAATTGATTAAATTAAATAATTATTAATTATTTTATTTCTTTTTCAATATTAAATTCTAGTTAACTTAATTTTCTGCTGTAGCTGGTACTGATTTTTAAATTTATTTACCTTTCTTTTTTCCATCTCGCATCATTTTTTAACACTCATTCTTGGACATGATCTTTGTATTTTCTTATTTGTGTCTATTAATCTTATATATTCTAATATTCTGAATTATAGATTTTTTTAATTGCATGGAAATAATAAATTTTTTTAATTGTCTTAAAAAAACAAATTATTATGCAGCAGCTTTATACATGCTGTTGTCTTGTGAAAGTATATCAAGACAAAATTCTCTATAATAGTTAAATTGAAAACGTAACCTCCATCCCAATATTCTGAACATTGGGAAATCATCTAAAATGTATTATGTATTGACTATTTTATGTATTGACTATTTTTGCTCTTTTAATTTCTTTTGAAGATACTCTTTCATTCTTTGTTTTAATTTTTTTTAAATGTAGATATGATTAGAATTTTTGGCAAATTTGTAACATCATTCCACTTGCTATTTACTTTTTGTAATACACATAATATTCAGCCTTTCAAAGGAAATGTACACTAAACATGAAATGAGTGTCATGCTAATCTAATAATTTAGTATTTTCTTATGGATTAATTAATATGTGGGATTGAATTTTCTTTAGGTTAAATGGAGTCAATAACTAGTCTTTGCTAATAAAGTATTAAGAATTCCTACATATACAAAATTAATTTTAAACTTACACTTTCTTTTTAGAAAATTACTCAGAGTAGTATTTTTATGTCTTGCATTCTTGTATGCAGTCATGTTGGCATCTGGATCTTTAAGAAGTTTAAATCATATTTAAATTGAAAATCTGCATGATAGGTTGAGTTGGCCTTTATTTAATCTACTATTATGATTCAAAATCCTTAAGCATTGACATGTCACTTGATCATTTTTGGAAACCTCTAGGGTCTGTACTGAAAAACACACACACAAGAAAAAACCCTACTAATATAAGCTTGAAAGGTGAAACCGTTAATTTAACTAACATGAGAATAGTATTGATTCATATGATCTAAATATGCTGCATTATATATTAATAAAATATTTTCAGTTGTAATTCTTTCATAAAGAAATTTTAAATTGGATGAAATTAATTTAAAATTATTTTTGACATGTTTCTACATTTCCTTCATCAAAAAAAGTATATTAGATTCCATATTATAATAAATAACATCAATATTCTTTTGATTTACTCAATTGTAATGTTCGTACAAAAATTTATATTGTTTTTGTTACTGATGGCATTCAACAAGCTCAATGACAAATCTGTCAACGATTTAAGCCTAGTAAAGGTCTCTTGTTTTTTTTAGTAACACCAACTGGGGTAAGAGTATGACTTAGCTACTTAATGTGCCACATTCACTTGTGCAACCCCTTTTTACATGGGGCACATTCACACATCTCGCAGATAGAACACCCATGCCCAAGCTGGGACTCGAACCCTCGATGCCCAGATCGTGGAGAAGACACACTATCCCTATGCCAGTACACTGGCAAAATTTTATTATATCAGAATATATGTAGATTGTAAAGACATTAATTCTTCAAAATTAAGAATTGCATATTTATTTTGAAGTTTGATGTACTTTAAAATAAGAATGGAAACTTCATACTTGATATGAAAATAACTTTTCTAATGTCCACTCATTTATCACTTTAATTATTTCAGGTTCAGAAATCTCTTGAGAAGCTATATGAATCAGCATTCTAGTTTAAATGTTGAAATTGAACAGGAAGTTAAGAAATATAAAGTAAGCTTGTATTTCTTTGATTTTAAGTTTAGCATCTCCAATTTTTGATGCATTTACAACATCTAATAAAAAAAACATTGATTTAAAGCTATATCTTAAATTTATATATTTTTAGAGACATTATAATATTTAAAGTTCAAGTATTCTCTTTTCTGTGGATTTGAAAGTAACATTTGTTTAAAGATTACAGTTACTGTTATTAAAAAAAAAAAAAAAAAATTCTAATATGTACCAAGTTTTTAATGTTTCAGGAATGGAATACATTAGTTAGAATTTTTTTTAAAAAAATGAGGAGTATATTGTTTAATCTATTTTTAGGAGTATGCTTCTGCTATTGCTCCATTTGTGACTGACACAGTCACTTACCTTCATGAAGCTATTGCCAATGGGAAAAGGATATTGGTTGAAGGTGCTAATGCAGCCCTTTTGGACATTGACTTTGGTAAGAAACATATTGTGTTAAGAACACTACAGAAGTTTACTTAAAAACTACAAAAATGTTAGAAAATGAAATAATTTTTATTAAATTGACTTTTACATCACAAACTGTTGAATACCTGTGCTTGAATTTTAAAGAAACATATCGCTAACTTTTGGGTTTATTTTAAACATAAAAGTTATAGTTTAGCTTTTCCATCCTTATTGGATTAAATTCTCATAAATGAACAAAGTTTTATTGTGATTATGGAGTGGGGGGGGAGGTGTCTTTTCATTCATATCCCATAACAATCAATGGTCTAATATCTAATGTTAACAAATGGTTTCTATTAGTCCAAAATAAAACAGTATGTTTTGACTAAGAAGTTTTGTAGTTTTCATTATATATATATATACATACACCATAAAAATTTTGTTGTAATATTGTCAGAACTTGAACTCATGAACTGACAGAATTAATAACAGTAACATAAAAAATTGTATTAGTTTTATTATAAATAAATATTATAATTAGAAGAAAATTTATTGAAGTTCTGATTAAAGTATCATGCAATTAAAAATTCATTTTGTAAGATGAATTGGACTTTCTAGCATTTAAATTATGAAAGTGCTCATACCATAATTATAGCTATTGCGGTCAAATTGCTATTTCTTATATTGAAAATAATTAGAATGCTTATTCATTACTGTACATAAATAAGATAAATTAAGCATATAAATAGAATATTTTGTAAAAATAAGTGTTCTGAATATTTTGTGTAATTTTAGAATGGCACAATTTATCAACCAGAATCTTCCTTTTTATATAAAATATAAATGGAACCTCAGTTTCCTTTTTATAAATCAAAATGTAGAAAGGACAAATGAAGTTGTTGAATAATTTATGAGAAGATCTACATTTTTTTTATGTGCAGAATGCAGTTTCCAAAATACAGGATATTGTCATTGATTAATTTAATCACTGATTTATAGATAGCCATGAGGAATGCTGTTGCATTATTGCTCAAGTACAATTTAAATTGACATGGTTTTTAGCAGAGATGACTGGCATGAGTAAATTAATCTTGGAAATATTCAATATCTTCAATGAAAATTTCATTCTTATTAATATTATGTGTACCAGTTTTGTTGAAATACATTTTATTATAGCAATGAAAAAGTACATTCTGTTGTGGTTTTTAAACATTTTCAAATAGACTTTTGCTTCCTTTCTCTACTATCAGAATTTTTTTTATCTTAATAGTAGATAAAAAGAATAATTGTAGCAGTTCAAGCATTTTGTAATAGTTTAATTTTACTTTTAGTAATGATTATATTTATAATGCCTGATTACTAGTAGAAATGCATAACTATATGGCAAGCAAGCTTTGATTGAATAGTGATTCCAAAAGAATTGCAGCATGATTTTGTTTTAAGTTTATTGCATTGTACAGGCATATTGAATAGTCCAATGTAATGAAATATGAACCATGTTCTGGTACAAATAGTTTAATTTACACATTTCAAATTAAGTCCAGTATTAGTTCTTTACTGTTTGTGATATACTAGCTGCTGTATGCTTTTTTCTTTTTATTTATTAAAATAAAAATACATAATTTAAAATTAATTCATTTCAGGGACATAGTTCACAATTTCTTTTAAATTGAATTGGAAATTTATGTACAGTTTCTTTAAGCAGAATTTCTTCTAAAAATTGTATATATTTTTAATACTAGAACAACAGGGATTTTAATTACTCTTAATTGTCTGTCAGTGTCATTTCTACACTGTAATATAAAATATATTCAATAATTGTATTAACTAAATAATTGCATAGCTACTCTTTAGTAGGGTTTTGTTTTAAGACTATGTAAAGTGTGCTCTGTACACAACGTTCAAAAATTGAATGAATTTTTATTTTATTTTTATGAGCAATTAACAAATGCTGTGCAATGATACAACAATTAGAATAATTGGATACAACAATTTTAGAATAATTGGTTCATTTTTCCTGTGAACCCAATAACACTGCATGCAAGGTCAAACAAATGTGTGAGTAATACTTTTGGAAGTTTGTTTTACTAATGGTATCTACTTACAACGGCTATTTTTAATGATAAATCACTATGGCGTTGAAATGATACCAGCAGGACATCTAAGTATGTTTAGTTATGAAATCTCTTTTAATTAACCTAAAGCCATGAAACTTTTCCATGTAATCATCATTAAAAATGATCCAAAGTTTCCAAATTCTCTGCTAAAATACAAAATTTGCTATTTCATTGAAAAAAACAAACAAATTTATTTATTTATAGCTCAGCTATATTTAAAAATATTTTAAACCTTACAATAAGTTACAAAAGTTAAAGTTTAGTGTTACAAAAAGTGCTAAGCTAATTTTATATCCTAATCCTTTTATTTTGGAAGTTCATGTAGATATTGCCTTGATGTAAAGTGAAACATTTTGAATTTTAAATATAATTGTTTTTATTGATCTTTAGGTACATACCCTTATGTAACATCATCCAACTGCACAGTCGGAGGTGCTTGCACAGGTTTGGGAATTCCACCAACAGTCATAGGAGAAATCTATGGTGTTGTAAAAGCATATTCTACTAGAGTGGGAGATGGACCATTTCCTACAGAACTTATGGATGTAATATATTAAAATTATTCATTTTTCCTACAGTAAATTAATCATTTAAAATGAGTTGTTCAAAAATTGTTATTGTATGTGAAAAGTTTTCAGATATTTGCTTAAAAATATGAAGATCAATAAGATTTTATTTATTTTATCTACTATAGTATTTTTAATTATTTTGTTCTGTATGTATTAATAAATTAATTTTTAGAAGATAGTATGAAATATTTGGAATGCTTAGACAATCTGCTTTAATTTATAATCATATACATTATAATTAAAGCATAATAGTTTATAAATATGTGGATTTAGTTTAATAATTTATTTTTAATTGGAATTTAGAAACATGAAAAATTTAATGTTCTAAAAATCTACTATTGTTATTCTTTTTTCTCCTCCCTTCACTTATGTTGACCCTTTCCTTTGCTGTTTAGGGTTTGGGAGAAATCTTGCAAACTAGAGGACATGAAATCGGTGTGACAACAAAAAGAAAGCGCAGGTGTGGATGGCTAGATGTTGTTCTACTTCGCTACTCTAATATGATCAATGGATATACTGCGTAAGTTATGCAGATTTTTTTTTATTTAGCTCTTAATTATTTAATAAAACAATTTTTTCTTTCAGTCTTTACCAAATTAATCCTTTTACTGCTAAACTTCATGCTTTGATTAATCTTGACTTTTGTTATTGTTCTGACTCCATAAACATTTTTTAGTAGTTTGAATATAATTGTTCTTATAACGTTTCTGTACATAGCAAAAGCTTAAAGTTGTTCTTCATATAATAGGAATTAAATGCATGCATTTATGGATTAGGAATTGTATTTTATTAAAGTTAGTTTTTATTAATATGGTGAACTATAATGTGTTGAATTTTTATATTCAGTACTAGCCAAATGTTTGCACATTTATTAATTGTACTTTCTATCGGTTACAGAGTTGCAGTTACTAAGCTGGATATTTTGGACACATTTGCAGAGATAAAAATTGGTGTGGCCTACCATTTAAATAATAAGAGGTTGCTTACACCTCCTTGTAAGTTTTAATTTTAAATTCCTAATTAAACTTTTTTAAACTATGGAATTTAAAAAAAAATTAAGTCATTATTTTTGTAGAACTTATTATTAAATGTGTAAATCCAAAATACTTCTGAAACAAACTAAAATCATTATTTATAAATACATTTCTATCAAATGCTTTTCTTAGTAAATTAAAAAAATGCATACGTTTCTTAATGTGCAGTTTAAAATTTAGTTCTTTGATAAACCCTGTATCTTTATTTGTAGTGTTAAAATATTTATTTTTGTTTTGATGCTTAAGACTTTTTTTATATGCAAAGATATTGAAACTTATATTTTATGGAGCTTACACATAAATTTCAATATATTTGCATATGAAATATCTTTTAGTTTATAAAGGTATCATTATATTCATAAACTAATGATATCACAAAAATGATATATATATTTATTTTTTACCACAGCTTGTGCTTCTGAACTTCAAAAGGTTGAAGTTGAGTACATTACTTTGCCTGGATGGAATAGTTGCACTGAGAAAGTGAGGAAATTTTCCGATCTTCCTGAAAATGCAAAAAAATATATATCATCAATAGAAGAATTAGCTGGGATTAAAGGTTAGCATTCTTTTCCTGATTTAAAATTTTGATGTCAGTAATTGACCTATTGGTCACAGAATTATTTATCTTTTTAAATCAAAGAAAGCCAATTTTGAATTACATTTTTGAAAGGCTAAGTTTCCCCCTTTTTTCTTTCTCGTATAATTAAGCATTCCAAATTTTCATCCATTATGTCAAGTTAATTTTCTTCTTCTCTAATTATCTTATCAACCTTTCTTTGAAATGATTTTGTATCGTCCAATTTGCAATGCCTGTTGCTTGTAAGGGAAAACAAGAATAGTAAAATTTCATAATTGAATTAATTATATTACAATATATGGGCAAAAAGAGATGGAAAACACTCCTCAATTTTTTTCAATTCCATTGTAAGAAACATATTTTAAATATTAATACTTATAATTTAAAGGTTAAAGGGAAAAGTTATAATTAATATCCTTTTACTTTTTTTTTTTGCAGGTCTAGATACTATTTTTAATCTCAAATTCATTGTTTAAATTCATTAAATCTTAAATTTTTGAAAATTGTGTAATAAAAATATTTTATATGCTTTAGTTTTTTTGATTAATACTAAATGGTTGTAGTTCAAAATTGTTATATTAAAGTAGTATATATGTATGCATCAAAATATATTTAGCTGTTTTTCTTATAACTATAAATGCAATTTAGAGAATTATGTAAAGACCTTGCTAATGGTTTATAGATCTTGCATTTTGCAGTAAGGTAGTTAGTTACTTCATAGGCTTAAGTAACAATGTTCTCTCTCTACAGTGTTCTAGAATATTCCTATATAGTTTGATGTCTGCCATCTAATCGATTTTTAAAATTTATAAAAGCCAGTTAGATTTCGCCATTGAGAATGCATTCCTTTTTAGAATTTGTAATGTTATTTTGAAATCATTTTACATAGTAATGATAATAATTTTTACTTTTCTCATATTCTCTTTTTTTTTTCTCTGCTGTTAAAGAAATTAAGAGATCTTATATATTGCAAGAATGTTCTGAAACATTCATCAAAGTTTTCAAAATTTTTATTTAGAATTCTCTAATGTTATAGAAACAAATATATCCACAATTTTTGAAGGCATTTATAGTATTTTAATATTGTCAGAAGCAACTCGATTTAGCAGTTTGCAGAAAGATATGCAAGTCCCATAAGTTGCTGGAAAAAATTTCATGAAATTATGTATTTTTCATTTTAAATCTAGCTCAGTTATATTGCTAAGTGAATAAATTATTGATATTTAAAGCTTTTTGTTCAAGTTTGTGAAATATTTTTAACATAGAAATAATTTTTGCTATGCAGAAAAATGCATCATACAATTTTCATTAGGTTGCCAATTAGAGTTGTTAAAGACTAATTTTTTATGTAATAAATTTGAATGGTTATTAATATACTTGGTATAATAAAATTTAATTTTACAGTGAAATGGATTGGGGTTGGAAAAGATCGATCATCGATGATAGAAGTTTTTTGAAGTTACCCTTTCTACTACTTGAAATTTTTCTCAACAGCGATTCCAAGTCTTACAATTGGAAGCTAGATGTTCATCTTTGTTAGCGTGTTGTAAATTGTGCTGATGTGTTCAGCCAATATTGTTCTGTTTTGTACCATTTGTTCCTTCTGAGATTATTATTTGAAGTTGATGGTGAATTTTTGCATGAAGCATTTCAAATTTTAACATATTTGTGTCTTGGCAATGGAAATTTACAGTCTATTTGGGAGAAATGGTGTGCAATTGTGTTTTACTTTTTTGGGTAGTATTTTGCCACATTCGTAATTTGTACAATTTCCATCTGCATTACAAACTTATTTTGTTAGAACATTAAAGAATAGCTTTCTGTAGTTTTTAAAGTTGTGCGGGTAGTTAATTTTAATTTAAAACTTATTTTGCATTATTTAAAATTTGGAAAAGATTTCTTATAATATGAGATCATTGCAGGATTTTATAGTATAATTTATGCGATTTCGTTATGCTTGTAATTTTACCTCCTTGATTTTTTAATTTTTTTCTTAATATAGGTGGATTAGTATTATTTAAACAATTTTAAATATTTAAGATTCTTTTTTATGAGTGTTTAAAGAAATGAATTATTACTAACAATATGTTTATTGGGTTGGTAATCACTAAAATCTGATAAGCTAATTAAAGAAACTGTTTTTAAAGCATGTAAGTTATGGCAAATATTGTCATCTTTCATTATTAAAGATTTTCAGTATTAATGGTACGTATAATAAATATATGTAACAAATTTTTCAGTTTTGAAAATTGATGATCTTGGTTTTACTTCATTATTAATATAAATAATGAAGTTATTTAGATCTTTATCTATATATTAATATAAATGTCTTATAAAAACTCCAGTTTTCTGTTTTTTGAGGTATGTCTGAAATATATAATATCAATAGAATATGATTTCCACAATTTGATGTCTTGTGCAAAGTTAAGTATGTGTTCAGTTAATTATTTCATAATAAATATTAATTTCTATAATTAAAAGATAGAAAAATTCCATTATTATTCTAAAACAATTACCTTTTTTTTTATTATTTAGCTTGACTTTAGTTGCTGAAAGTTATATTACTTTTGAAATTTTGTTTTTGGAAAATTGAATTTAAATACATCACCAAAATTAGTCTTTTAAATTTTCATTTGGTTCTCAAATTTTTATTTATTTCATGTATTTAAATCTGTATTAATTTCTTTTGAACTTGTGCTTCAAAAACCCGTCCAGTAATTGTGCTCTTTCTTGCACATAATGGAAGTGTTGATATTTGCTTCATAGTGAAGCTCTGTAAAACTTCATAATGAAGAAAGGAAAAATCTTAAGCTTCATTTTGCATTTTTAATCAGGTATATCTTTTTTAAAACATCTTATTTTCAAACCTAAGTATTAAGTTATATATACCTAAGTAATAAGTTATTTTCAGGTGGCTGCTCACTTTTGAATTATTTTCAGTATTCTTTAATTGTATTTCTAATTTCATCAGACTTTTATCTATTTTGCTCTATTTAATTTTCAGATTTTATTTGATAATTTATTTGTTATTGCTTGTAAATATATTATTAAAAAAATGTAAGAAAATTGGGTATTTCTTATTAAAGTTAATAATTAAATATATGTTTTTCAGGGGCCTAATGTAAACTTTGTTATTATTATACTTGATATTATTTTGTCTTTGTACCATACATTTGTGATGCAGTTAAGATAAAAAAAATAATTTAAAGATTTTAACAATATTTTTAAATTATTTATTTTCTAAATTCTGAAATATTACATTTTCTTAATTTTTTTAAAGTATTTTAATACTCCCTACATGTAACAATATGTCTTTTAAACCATTTACAAGAACAAATCCTTTGTTTCATTTTCATAATAAATATTTCATTTCCAAAATATTTGTCTCTTTATTCTTTGTCCAATATTTTTCATATACACATTGCACAGTTATTATTTTAACTAGTTAAATACATGGAATATTATTGATAAGCAATATGCATTACGGTTGGACTATAGTTCTATAGTTTTCTATTGTAACTGTAAAATTATCAAATAGAAATTTGTTGATTCATTGATACAAACTGAAATTTAATGTAGACTTTTTTCCTTTAATTAATTTTGATAAATAAATTTATCAATGATATATTCAATTAAATAAATATTTAATTATTTTTCCCATTTTTCAATTCAAACTTAATAACCACTAATTGAAAATAGAAATGTTGATCTTGAATAATCATCATTGTAATTATGCTATTTAATAGGTTGCAACATATTTACATACATTATTGTTTAAAAAGTATTCTAATGCCTTACTTTGACTAGAAATTTGAATTTTCTAAATTAACTCAAATACAGAAATTTGAACATTGACAGTAAAAAAAAATCATCACCATTCTTTGTAAATTTAATGCATGGCAAATATTGATAGAATACAATTATAAGTAAAGTATATAATCTTGCATAACATATTAATATTTTTGGTTTAATCATATATAAAGTTAAAGCATTTATTCATAATCTTGCCTCTTATTTAAAAAAAGGTCTAGAGATTGTGAATAATTATTAGTTTAGCTTTACTAAATCAAATTTTCTTTGAGAACTATTCCAAGGGAAAGTCTAAATGAAATAACAGTTATTGAAGTTAAGCTATGTAAACAAATATCTTGTTGATTGGCTCAAATTTGTTATATTCAAATTGATGTATGGATTAAAGTTTAATTTTCTAATGAAATCTCTTTGCAATCTCCCAGTTGTGTCAATACTAGAAATACCATTCCCTTCCCTTCCCCAAAATTCAAAGAAGAGATACTTACAAGATGCAGAATTTTTTTTAGAAATTTATATGGACAGAATTTGCTTAGACTTATTCAAGGGGTATGAAAATGTAATTTAACTCCAACAATTACCTAAAATCATAGCATATGCATATATTTTGTGCATAATGTATAAATATTAATAATAGATATATGTAATAAAAATGTACAAATATTGATATTTATTAGGTCAATTTATAATTGTTATGTAATGTTTTAAATACTTAAAAAACAAAGCTCTTTTCCTTAAAAAAAATTAAGATGCATGCATATGATTTTTCAGAATATTTCTTATTTCACAATTAACGGATAAAAGTAAACATTCAATCATTCTTTACTTTAGCTGTGTTCCAGACTGACTCTTTTAAAGAAAAGATTTTTACTATTGAATAATCACCAGGAATTTAAATTTCAATGAAATCTTTATTATGATAATTTAATTCGAATATGCTTTGAAATTGAACAGTCTTTAAAAATGTATTTTTGATTATGGTGATTTTTTTAAAGGTAAAATATTTTAAAATTGTTGAAAGTAAGCACTGAAATTTTTTTTAAAATGTTAGAATTACTAAAAAAAAATAGATTTAAAAAAATTCAAAATGGCCATTTTGAAAGAAAGTTTTTTGTTCTTTTCCAAAAGCTATACAAAAATAAAGGAGGTTAAATTTTTTTTTTTTAAAAAATAAGGGTTTTTTTTTTTTTTTTTTTTTTTTTGCCACTTTTCTGATATGAGGCTGTTGAACTTTGTCCTTTTTTGTATACCATTTAACTGCTAAATAAAATTTTATAATGACCGAAAATAGTCAATGAATTTGATGTTTGTTGGCAAATAAGTTGGTTGACATAAATAAAAATTGAAATTATATTTTAATTATAATGTTCTGTTATCTTATATTCATGTTATTAAAAAAACAATAAATACAGAACTGGATTGATAAAAATTTGTAAAATGCTACAAGATAAAAAATATAATACATACTTTTCAAAACTGTGCCTCCTTATGGACCCTACAATAGGCATTCCAAACTTTTTAATTAAATTTAGATATAACAGTGCCAATTTAGCGCCTTTGCTTTTATTTTTATCAGTTAAAATATCCTACCAATAAATCTAAATTACTCAATATTATTTTATAGTATACATTATTAAATTTTGTAAAAAATACTTATAAAAGTATATTTTGATTAGAATAGTTTTAATATTTTATAACAAAATTTAAGGAAAAATAATAATTATAAACTTTTACATTTTAGAAAAGAAAAAAAAAAACTACAGCCCACAGAACAATCTCAAAAATAATAACTATGCCTGGATTAATAAAATTCACCTTCAATTATTGAAATTAAAAAAATTCTAACTTATATGCACCAAATCTTGTACCATGACACTAAAAAAATTATGGAGTCCTCTCTGGTTGATTTCATAAAAATTTTAGACATTTTTTTTTTTTTTGAAAGAAAATTGGAAAAGCTGTCTACAGTTTGATTGGCAATATAATTTTTTGCAAAAAAAAAATAATAATAATAAAATAAATAAATAAAGATGTTATTTGGGTAAGAAAATATTGTTTTGTAAATCCTTTGTAATGTAAAATCTAAAGATTAAAAATTATAAAGATATAAAATTTATTTTGTGTAGAGTTTTTTCAAACTGATGCAGTTTAGTGCAATAGATGGCAATACGTCACCTAGAAATCGAGTATAGTAACAGCGCCATCTATAGGAGGGAACCAGCACTACTATCAATAATGTACAGGTTTGTATACTTCGGCAGTTGAGAGGTAAGTAACGCCCCTCTCTCTTTCTTCTGTATCTCTACAACTATATAGGATTTTAGAGAAATAAACTCTGTAATCTTATGAAAACAAATGAAATGTGTATATCCATATCATGCTATAAGATCAAGAGTTCTTGAGTTTTGTCTTACAAGCTGTCTTGGACGATTTCGGTTCAGACAGTAAGTGCTGAGCATGCGCATTGTTTCATTTTCCACACATTTCTGTCAGAGAGACATGCGCCCTACATCAATGTTTACTGTTAACTACAGATATTGAAATTTTGAGTTAACTTGGTACATTCAATAAGTAGATGAGCAACTTATGGATGAAATAGTTTGACATACTAAGGGTTTCTACATTTGGAATAAGAGGAAGCAGCAATTCGTTATAAAATTCCTAAATATATTTTTATCGCACTCTTCTCGGTTATAGTTTCTCGTACTATAATTTTTATATCATATTAGATAATTAGAAATATAATTTGTAAGTATTAATTTTTCGATATTTTTTTACACAATTTCTTATTGTTGAAATTTTAAAAAAATACTCTATCAGTGGTTTTAATTATTATAGTATTTCCGCAATGAGATCATACACCTTGATATCAGCATTATATGCAAAATCATACGCATGCTTTGAAAATGTCTTACAGATTGGTTATTTATTGAATCAGAATCTGCGGGAATCATGTCGGACAAAAGCAAACAATTCGGTGAACAATATGACGCAAACGTGTACTCTTCTTACCGAAAGGATACGCCTATTGAACTGATCGAGAAAATCATAGATTTTTTAAAGGAAAAGGTAAGAATATTATTTTTCTTTGTGATTTCTTGTGTTATTTTGTATTTGTTTATCACTGAATTGTTAATAAAATTGTATTCGTACTGTCGGTAGTAAATAATCACATTGTTACTTTTGCTGTTTTTGTTCGTTTGTTTTTAAATGTTTCTATTTTTTCTTGAAAAGAATGTATTCCTTTGCCTAACCGATTGCCTTATATATTGTGCTTTAACTTTAATTTTTTAATGTTTTTCAAATAAAAAGGACATTTTTTACTCTCGCCGATACCTTAAATGCAGAGTATTGTAATCATCAAACAATTCAAATTAATTTTTTAACTTTCAGACTTTCTTAGACCGAAAAAAACGCATTTTTAAAATAACGTTTGTTTGCCAGTGAATATAACACCAAAAACCTGAAGAAGCTTACGGGACCTTTCTCCTTAAATCCTCCGGATTCCGATTTTTTTCATTACATAATCTCTTAAAGTAACGTTTATAATAAATCTATGTTACATTCTCAACAAACCTATGTAATGGCTAAATCCACCGTTGTCTCCTGACGGAGGAAAGAGGAGTGGCGGCTCAGATGCCTTCCTCGTCCACTGACCATGGGTCAAAATTACGAGAACCAGTCCAAAACAGCCCTAGTGTTGCTTTGAAAGGGTGCGTTTAGGCAACTAATCTAAACCAAGTTTTAAAAACGACTGCCGATTTTGGCTTTGTAATGCTTGCGATCTTAGATTTGCAAAAGAAACCAAAGGAAGTGTTTTGCCTTCGGATTTGCCGTTTACTCAAGTAATATGTAAGGCAGGGGCAGTCGCCCGGGGCCCCACTTAAGTGGGACCCTCAAATCAAATAAAAATTTTAATTTATGTTTCCTTCTTTAATGACTGCTTTTCATTATTAAAGCAGTGAAACAAATTAGTTTTCGATCCGGGCTCTAACTAGGCTAAGTCGGGTCCTGGCGAAATGCAATTGTGACACGCTTTGTACTGCAGTGAAAATGATTGCATATACACGTGGAATTCTTTTCTTTATTCAGAATGTGGTTGAAATTTATAATTTTGGTGATGAAACTCTCTGCCAAATGATCTAAATGAAGTATATTTTATTATGATTATTATATCTAAATCATATTTTAGAGTTGTAATAATAATATTTTATGAAGTAAATAATTATATTTGTGTTAATAAATGCTCTGATGAATTACAAAATTTTAAATTTTTGTACAGACCTTGGATCGTGCAAATCTTATTTAATGAAATATTCTTGAGATGCCAATAAAAAAAAGGTTTTATTCGTTTGCGAAAATAAATTGAGTTAGATTTCCATGACTCAAATATATTTTATTAAAAAAAAAAAAGAATAGTAAACGCGATTTTAGACCGCTGTATTGATTATCTCACTAAAATTACGCTCATCAGCGCCCGGAATTTCACATAGGCTTGTGAAGGCTATTGCCTTAATGAAAATCCGAATTTCTTATTTTAGTCGGTTTGGGTCGGTGAAGGTTGAAACGTTTTTTGGTTTGAAAGTATTTTATTGAATCTATACTATTATTAATGTGAGAGTTCGGATGGATGGATGATGTGAGTCAATCAAGCTAGAACAGCAGAACGAAATTGGATGAAATACAGCACAGAGATACATTCTAGTCTAGAATAGGACATAGGCTACTATTTACTATAGTTAATGGCGTGCTCAGTTTTTTATTCATTAAAAACTTTCTCGCCAGAAATCCGACCGATTATTTCAAATTATTCTGTTTATTTTCTAAGTGTTTGACGCATTTATAATTAAACATTGTTAATTGAACGATTTTCGGATTCGTTTTGAAGTACTTTCAAATTAAACTAAAATAGAATAAAGGAAGTTAAAAATTTCTAATTCTTTTACCCCAACTGACCTAGAAAATTCACACATTTGCGTGGCCCCAATTGGTATTGAAAATCCACTCATGCATATTGTGTGATGACATTTTACATTGTGATCAGCCCGTCAGTTCTCACACATACACATCAAAATTCCCACTCATTCGAAGTCGCGGGTAAAAACTAGTATTTTGTATACGATGGAAGACCGGCATAAAATATAGACTTCCTAACATTTTCAGAAGCATTTTGTCATAAATGAAACAAAATATCCTTTACGTTATTTAAGTCCTTTTGAAATTGAATCGTAATCTGAACTTCATGATAAATCCAAGATTTTTTTTATAGAATGTTATAGGAACTGTATAAATTATAAAAATACTCTACACTATTTTGTTGTGTTTTTTCTTTCAGCATTTCAGTTCTGAGCGATTCTCTTATTTGTAAAAAAAATGCTTAATTTCTACGAAGAACTATTTTATATTTTTTATTTACTTCCATTTCAAAATAACTTTCTGTTTAAACGAGATAAGCACACACACACAAAAAAAAAATGGTAGCAATCATAGTGCAATGATTACGACATTTTTAAGGTTTCTAAAATAGCACAATTATCTAGAGTTTAAATGCAGTTTTATAAAATATAGAGTTTAAAATAATTTTGTTTAAGGAGCCATTATGAACAATTTACTTATGATACTAAATTGGGAATTTTGATGGTCATTTATTTTGACCAACCGCCTGGTCGCCAAAGCGGCTATATATGTAATAACAGTGAGACGAAACGCAATATCTTTAAGAAAAATAATTGAACTGTCCACCTGGATCCATTGAATGTGGAATTCGTTAAATTTCCTTTTCCGTATACTTGCTTTTCTATTTTAACCGGAGGCGAATTAATCGCTCCAAGTTTCCTTTAAACACACACACACACACTTTTTCCTTTTATTGATGCAATTAAGCATAATACTGTTATGCTGTAAAAAAATGCTTTTATTAGAAAGCTACTTGTATAAGACTAATTATGATTCTTTATTGTATAATGTAAAAAAAATACTAATTATTTAAAAATATTGGTTGCGAATTGTTGTATTTACTCTCTTGAGTTGTGGTTTCTATTCGATTTCTTTTGCTGCCAATTACTGAGTTATTTGAACTCTTAATACTGCAATTTCCTTTTTGGTTTTGAGACTGGGGTAGCCTGGTTGGTAGGGCGTTGGATTTGCATCCCTTGAGTTACGAGTTTGAACCCGCCAGCTGAAAACTCTCTATGTGTATGGTGGCTGGTACACGCTTAAACCTGTCGTTACCACAAAGTTGTCTATGTCGAAACAATATCATGTTCTGGTTAGAAGGTGTTCGTCCTCTGACACAGGTCTTAATTGCAATCTGTGGATGCGTGAATGAATGAAGTCTGCTTCGTAAAAAGGATTGTGATGACAAGTAGCTAAGTCGTACTCTTGGCCGTAGATGGAGGTACTGAGACAAAGGGCTGTAAATCTGCCATTCTCATAAGGTCGTCCATGTCGAGAGTAATACCACTGGGGATACTGGTTCAAAGGTGGTGATCGTTCTCTGCTCCAGATCTAAATTGCGATCTGTGGATGAATGAATGAAATGCATCAATGAAAGTTCGCCCCGTAAAAAGGGTTTGTAAGGTGTGTGTGTAGCTAAGTTATGCGCTTAGACCTAATTGGCGCTACTTGAAAACAAGAGACGCTCATTCGGCTTAAATCACTGACAGGCATATCATCGGGCTTGAAAAGTGCCATGAGTAACAACAACCCTTTTTGATTTAGTTTTATTAGCATCCCGTTTTAAAGTAACACTAGAGCTGATTTTAGAACAAACCTCTTCATTTTGAACCGCTATCTGGTGATGAGCGTGACATCTGATTTGCCACCACCACACTACATCTCCCCACCTTACCAGTGGGTGGGGGGACATTTTTATATGAATTACATTTTAATTTCTTGAAAAATGAAAGTTACAAAACCATGTAATGAAAGAACAGATATAAAAATCATGATAATTTTATTACTTATATAAATTTAAAAAATTTTCGTTTTATATATTTTTTAACTAATTCCGTGATCAGATGACGAGGACGGCACCTGACCTGGCACATCCCTCTTCAATCTCCCATGTTACATTAGCGAGAGGACGTGCGACTCCGACACATTTAACGTGCACCAGACCTGTGGAATCGGACCCGGACGGTTCTTCGATGGAATCGGGTCTCGAACCTCAATCTCACCGAATCCGAAGCCGATAATTCACCACTGGGCCATTGTGCTTTATTTCTGCGCACTTTTGTATTCTATAATAAAAAAAATACTATATTCATACCAGTTCTCCCCCCCTTCAGATGTTTAAAAAGCGCCGTATTTTGTTAAAATTAATTTTAATGACGCAATCTGATAAGCATACTGGTCTTTAACCCTTTCGCGACGTCGCGCCTGTGCCACTCTACGCTATTTTTCGCAACAGAGTGACTGACTATACTTCGCCACGTTTCGCCACCTTTTCGCCGCCGTATCTAGATGACGTCAGCCTCTGTGGACGAAAAAGTGGCTGCCGTATATATACGGCGTCAGCCTCTGTGGACCAAAAAGTGGCTGCCGTATATATACGGCGTCAGCCGCTGTGGACGAAAAAGTGGCTGCCGTATATATACGGCGTCAGCCGCTGTGATGCATCAAGTGACTGCCGTATATATACGGCAACCGTCGCGAAAGGGTTAACTCACAATCTATGAGTCGAATTATTAGTTGCTCTGTAACCAATTTTAGTTATACAAGGTTAATTATGGTACTATGTCATTACAACATTATTAGTTGAATAACTCAGAAAAATATTTTAGTATTAGTACTAAAAAAAAATTTCCTGATGTCTGCAGGTGCCGGAACCTTTGGAGACAGCCGTGGACGTCGGCTGCGGGAATGGCCAGAGTACCGTCATCCTCGCCCCCTACTTCAAGCAAGTGCACGGCTCCGACGTCAGCGAGGCGCAGATAGAACAGGCCAAAGCGACCAGGGCACTCCCCAACGTCACATACGCGTGAGTGCGAGAATGCAAATGCACTTCAGATTAATGTTCGAAGAACTGGTCCTTTTTGTTCAAAATTTGGTTGGGAAAAAATAGGGATGTTTCTTCTTTCCGCTTAGGAACTGCGGCTGCAAATGCACGAAGCTGCTTTGATTCAATCAGTACAACGATAGTAATAAAATTAGCATAAAAGTTTCGTACTTTAAAAAAAAAATATTTAGAAAATTGTATTGTACATAATAATAATTATGTTTTAATAATATTGCATCGTGTCAAAAAGAAATGGGAAATTGTTTAATCTTGTCAAACTCGACTTCCAACATAGTTTACAGGTTTTAATTTATTTAAAAAACACTTTTTCTGTCTGTTAACAGAAAAAGAAATCTATAATTCTGACAAGTAAATTTTGCCAAATTTTGTTAATCTAGATTAGAGATTTCAAAGTAGTGATGCAGATGGCTCCCTTACCCAGACTAAGCAGCGTTGAATTTAATTATGTATTAACGTACCATTTTAAATCAACACTAAGACTATTTTGGAACGGACCTCGTAATTCTGAACTACGGTCAGATGACGAAGACAGCATCTGAGCTGGCACCCTTTCTCTCCTCAAGGTTTCCACACTACACCAGAAGAAGGATGTTAGTTACCGTTGTATTTAGCATGCACACCAGCCCCGCTTACACTACGTTTTTTCGGTAGAATCAGTCTCGAGCCATGAACTCCACCGGTTCCGAAGCCGAGACCTTACCACCGGCCACCACGGCACCCAGAATGAAAAAGTTCATGAAAGCGATCTTGTTCGTGGCCAGTACATAAAGGGTTAAAAAATAAATTAAAATTCTAGAATTCTGTTTTTCCTAGATCATCTGAAGAGTAAAAAGAATTTTGTTGAAATTTGGAATCATATCCTTGAAATAAAGAAATGATAGGAGATTAAAATGCAGTAATTGGCTGTTATCAGTTCACCCTCAATCATGTTGCACGCCTCATCTACGCCTTCGCGAAACCTATACCTTCATCAGAGTCCACTGTTCATTCTGTCTTTTTTTTATATTTAGGACTAGCCGCCTTTGGCAACCAGTCGGTTCGCCAGTATTAATGCTCGCTAAAAGTTTCCTATAATATTTTATGTAGCTGTGTCTCATAACAGGTTTTTCACCAAAATAATTTTAAACCAAACAAATTTTGATTATCACATAATTCATTTATAGTATTATTTTCTTCAGATGTTCTGTTCATTGTACTACTCATCTTTCTCTTTCTATCCGAGCAATGATTGTCCCGGAATGGATATTTTACTTAAATGGTGGAGGGAAAGGTCTAAATTTTTACGTTTTTATAGAATAATGAGATTCAAATTTTCATAAATGTAAACACACTAAACAAATAAAGACACAAGTGATTTTCAAGAGATGCGAAAGTTTAAAAACAGCTTGGAAAACGCCACGCACAGAGGAAATAATGGTGACACATACACACACTTCTTTTCTTTTTTTTCTCTCCTTTTTTTCTTCACTACTTTTCTTTTTACAAACTTTTTTTTTTCGCTTTCTTATTTTTTTTCTTCCCTGCCCAGTCTTTATTTTGATTAGTCATTGATTAAATATTCATACAGACTAATAATAAAAGCAACTATTTTCTTTCTTTTTTAAACATCCCGTTGTCTATATATGAAAACCAACTGACTTCGCGCATTTCTTTCTAAACAAATCATAATTTATTACTTCCTGCTATCTTACTCAGTTGGTGTGGGGGAAGGAAATGCAGATGTTTGGCGGGAAAGTAAGAAAAGTATTGTTTTAACTATTTTCCTCTCAGTTTTTTCATTTTTTCTCTCCATAAGAACCATCCTCGTGTCTTAATGAAAATATTTTTAAAAAATTAGCCGAATCGGTCGAGCCGTTCTCTAGTTTTGCGCTTAGCAACGCATTTCGAGCTCCATTTTTATTATTATAGATAGACTAGCTGTTACCTGGCGCGTTGCCACCGAAAAAATGGAAATATTATTTGAAATATTTATTTTATTTAATTAGGATTGATAGAAAAAATATTTCTTTCTTTTTTTGTTGGAAATGAATGCATTCATTGAAACTGAATGATATATGGAAGAAAAGTATAAATAATATTTATTCTGTTTTGTTTTTTACTTTTTATTTTATTATTCAAATGCTTTTTAGGATCAACAATATTTTTTTCCCATCTTCAGCAGAAACGAATAAATTTCTTGGCTGTCCAATTCGTAAGCATGTAACTGGCGATCTGAAAAATGTGGATTCTCTAGTTTCAAACCACACACTTGAACTTGCGCCTTATTGATGGTAATCGAAAACACAAGTTGAATGGGAAACTGCGATCCTTTGAAAACGAAAGGCATGTCGGTGGGAATAATGGAAATGCGCGGATTCTCCAACCGATTATCCGTTAAGAATGATTGTTTCACTTCTTGACTCATATTGGTCTTTTGATTCTGATGCGAGTGATCAGGTAGCATATATGTAAATGTGCTCTTTCGATTCTTGCCGCATGTTGAAGCACGAGAATTTCCGATTCATAATCGATCTGCTTATTGCTGGCTTGCCGTTCCTCTTTTGTTTGAGAATCTCTAATCGGCTTACCTCTCTGTGCTGCGTTGGTAGATCTATTAAGGAACGAACGTCTCGGAACATATTTTTTGTCGAAGCAATCAACACGACACCTATAGTTGAAATATCATTTGTCGATTCTGAAAATAAATAGAAAAGTTACTCTTTATTCAGGAAAATTTCCATTACATATAATTTAACGTGACATGCATAAATTAACTTGAAATTTTTAACAGACATAAACGCTCCTAATAGGAGGGTCCAAAGCTCAACAAAGATATCTTTTGGTGCACATTTCCAGAAAACACCGTTGGAACTCTCAGTCGCATTTTGCATTTTGAAGTGCAAAAAATGTTCCATAACCAGTTTGTGTTAATATTTAACAAATTTATCATATAACATAACATTTTAAATCGATACTTCCGTTTGTTTCTAAAATATTAATATTTTTTCATTAAGAAAATATTAATATCTTGAGTTTTAATTAACGCAGAGATAAAAGTAAACCTGTTTGGGATGGCTCAAATACGGATCTATACAATGAAAGAATTTTTTTTAATGTCATTTTTGGCGTAAATCAACGCTCTTATTGAGTTCGGATACCTTCACCTGATTTGATACCTTTTGACTCAGTTTAACTTAACATTGATAAAATCAGAAGATTTTTAAGTGAATCTTGGTCCTTTATGTTTGTAATAAAAACTTTTTGTTCGCGTAGCAAAGGTTGAAGATATTAGTGAGGGGACAAAGGTTGAAACTGAAGGTTTAATCGAGCGATAGGAGAACGAGAAATTGTCGAAGATCTCTGATTAAGTTCTTTGCAATCGCAATTTCACGGACAAGGAGTTTTCCTCCAGCGACTGATGGCCTTCAAAAATGGATACAGATAAATAGTTTTGTTGTAACGGCCGGTAGTTTGATTCCAATCATCAGTGCTTTTCAGTTTTTATCTCGGAAAGATAGAAATAATTCCAAAATGGTGTGTTTTTGCGACTCGGGAAGTCTAAAACTCTTGCATTTATCAGGATAATGCGATCACAGTATTTTCTTTTATAGTATGCAAGAAAGGGAAAAAACGAAGAAATCCATAACTGACGTTATTTTTTTATTATTGTGTGCAATGAAAACTTAGCAAAAGCGCATTTTTGTACTAAGCCAAATCCATTTTTCTATCCTTACATATTCTACATCAATTTTGAATCTCTTCGGTCTTCTTAATTTATAATTAATGGCGTGATCCTTCCTCAGAGAGATATCGCATTCAACCTCGTTTTAAACCGTACATTGTTCGAATTTCATTTCCTCAGTCTCTCTGCATTGGTTTAAATTGTTGTATTCCACACTGACGGTTATAGAGGAATGTACTTTTTTTATGGGTACGCAATCCTTGAAATAATTGCAAATGTTTTACACGTTTTTCGATCACTGATGCAATTTGTTTTAACCGCATGGCACTTCTAGACTACATTTTCAAGTTGGAAGTAGATTAATTTTTATTCTTAATCAACAAGAATTAGTGTGCTCGCACGCACACACACGCACCACCCTGCCTTAGCCTCCAGGGTGAAATAATAACCAAACCATCCCCAAACTCATAGCATTAAGCTCTACGTTCCATTATGTAATAATTCCTAGCACAAGCAGCACATCCGCTGACACCTACGCTGAAATACGCATTCCGACGACTTGTGCCCGCCTTAAGTTTGGCACATTTTATCCACTTTCCCCCTTCTTTTGAGTTTTTTCGAGCTATTCGATTCCTGCTCATTTTACCAACAATTTGTAGGAATCGCCGTTCACAGGTGGTGACGTTCCAAAGTGGCTCAATTGGTCGACGTATTTATGACCGAATCTGTAATGTCAAAGATTGTCAGAATGGGGCTTACCAATCATTGGTAATATGCCCCAAGTTAATCATCATTTTTGTTTCCAGTATGGAATGTTTTTATTCGTATTTTTTGCAAATTAAATTATGTTTTTGTCGATTAAAATCAAAATGCAGTGGTGTAAACATTCTTTGGTCATCCACGCCACCTTCAAATGTATTGCAATTCTTGATTTTATCTCTATGACGTAGTAGATGTCACTGTTGCGGATATTTCTCTGTTAGCTAGTGCTTACGTGCATGTTACTTAAGAAAATTTGCTGTACACTTTGCAGTATTCCTAGTTTTATTCATTATTTTGAGAACCTTTTAACGTTAAACGTTCAAAAACCATGTTTAAATCAATTTGTATTCTTTATTCTCTTTCGTTTTTGTGTTTATTATTTTTAAAAAATTCTTACTGTTTCTAAGAAACAGTAGGAAATCCGATGAAAAGACTTGACATAAAGGTTAGATATCAAATGAAAAAAAAAATGTTTTAGTCGGACTGCAACATAAGATAAAGGGATTGAAGATTCAAACTCGACACTAGTTTTTTTCCCCTCGCCTCATTTGTTATTTAAATATAAGCTTCCATTTATTGCTCTGCCCGACTAATTAGAATACCTTATCCCAATTAGAAGTTCAATTATATTTTCCATCCTTTCCTTTAATTTTTAATTACACCGGCCCGAATCCAACCCGTTTCGTTTCTCACTCATAAATTGCCCTCTTCCGTTCCTACTTATACTTTAAATATTTCATTCTTAAAATTTCGTCTGCTTCGTTTTCTTTTATATTTTTGCCACCTGGACCATCGCACTCCGGCGGCGCAGTGTTTGATTTCGCAATCGGAACTCTTGGGTTAGCAACTCAGTTCCATCCAAGATTTGTCGTGGATGAAAATCGAATGCATTTTGACCAAGACCGACCGAGTAAGAGAGTAGCGTAGCAAGGTGATTCTTTTGTTTACCTGTATATTTACAAAGAACGACTTGTTCTCATCTAGGTTGACATTCTTTACAAAAATAAAATGACAGTTCAATCACAAAATAGTACCTCCATCAAATAGAAGAAAACGTCACACACACACAAAAAAAAAAAGCTAAAAGGCTTTTAGCTTTAAACGGCTTACTCCAGGTCGCTTTAGAGATCAAACGATCTTTATCGGGTAGACTCTAACACAGGAGCCCAAGTCATACGGAGTTTGAGAAAAAAAAAAGAAAAAAAAAACTAGGAACAATTTTTTTCGCATTTTGAAGTCTCTTCCAACTTTTCTACGAAGCCCTTGTCTTATATTTGTCTGGAAAAAACCGCATTTTATTTTGATCAGATACTTGCCTCCGACTTCTCATTGGTGAACTTGAGTTCCAGCTCACTAATGTTTTCTCAGTGGTCTAAACCCGATCGAAAGAGTGTCCGTTAAGAAGCTGCTTTTGTGATCGATTACTTCTAAAGCAGGCGTGAGTTAGAAGCAATTCATAGCTAACGGAGGCTGAAATACACTTGGTTCGACATTTAGTGAACGGTTTCTGGTAATTAATCGGTTCTTGAGGACTTAAGGAGTCTGTTCATAAAAGAAAAAAAAAGTCTAGCATTGGAATGTTTCAACCTTTCTCTCCTTTGAAAACACGATGGATCTGTTTGAAACGAAGGAATGGTCATCCGTTTTCCCCACACCGGGATATAGTTGCAATTGACCAAACATTATGACTTTCTTAGTGAAAAGAATCTCCATCTGGGGGGGGGGGGTTATGCACTTAAAATGTGTGGGAAAGCGGGGGACGTTTCATCTGTTCTGGATGCTTTCAACCTTGTGAGGGAAGAGGGAAAACATTACATCATGATTAAATTAATTGCTATAACATTGACGAGATTGAAAGTTTTGAAAACAAAGACCTCGTGTAATGGTTGCTTAACATCTTGACTTCGGGTGAGAACAAATGCGCTTGCTCTTATATCCATAATATAACTTTATGAAATCTTACATGAAACATTTCCGAAAATATTAAACCCAATCCAAATCGTAAAAGGCCTTTTGTAACCAGAAGTGAGCGCAATGATGGCCTTATAGAAGTTCTACTATTTCTTTAATTTCACAATCTTTTCCAACAGAGCGGGTCCGGCGGAGACGCTGCCCTTCAGCGACGGCTCCGTGCAGCTGCTGACGGCCGCCACCGCTCTCCACTGGTTCGACCTGGACACTTTCCTGCCGGAGGCCAGGCGGGTGCTGTGTGTGAATGGCGTCATGGCCGTCTACGGATACCTGAATATGAAGCCGCTCTTTGAGGACCCGGCGAGAGCCGCAGAAGTCAAAGAACTTTTTGAGGAGGTAATTAGGCATATGTCGATCACTTAAAGCTCCATTTTCTTGAAGCGAGTTAATCGGTGTTGATGGCGGATAATGTTGTCAAAACCTTAAATAGAAACCACTACATTTTGATAATTTTATCTTTAAATGTTAGCACCTAAAACGAAATGACAACAACACTTCCGTTTGGGTGTTTTCACTTCCACTAACAGAGGAATGCCGCTTAATAGGGGACTTGGCTTAACTTATTCGTAATACAAATAATTACAAATAGATTTTCTTTCATCCAAAAATCATTCTAATAACATGAGAACAATTGACAGCTTTTACAAACTTTCATGTTAGAAATTAGATTATTTCGATGAAAAACTTTTTAAAAAAAACCGGGTCGGGATAGCCTGGTTGAAATAGTTTATTCCTTAGGTTGTGAATTCGAACCCCGCCGGCCGAAGACTCTCCGTGTGTATGCTGGCTGGCGCGCGTGAATTCTGTCGTGGTCACAAAGTCCTCCATGTCAAGAGTAATACCACTGGGGCTACTGGGTCAGAGGTGATCGTTTTCTGTTCCAGATCAAAATTACGATCTGTCGATGAATGAATGAAAGGCGTGAAGGAAGTCCACCCCGTAAAAAGGGTTTGTGACGTGTGTGAGCTAGAAGTTAAACTTTTGCCATCATGTGCTTGGAGTCCATACCCTCAGAAGCCACTGTACTTCTTCCGTTGCAACCGGAACAAGACGGCAACAAAAACTAAAAATAGCAAAATCTATCCAATTTTTAAACAAATTTTAGTGATAATGGCAGAAAAAAGCATTTTTAAATACCTGTGCTGAGATAGAGCGTCTTCCACGTGATCTGGTAATCCTAGATTCGAATCCCGGTTCAGGCATGGTTGCTCTTCATCTGTTCTATCTGTAAATAAGTTGATCTGTAAAAAGAGGCCGTGACAGCGAAGTGATTCATGAGTAGCTAAGACTTACTCTTGGCTCTATTAAAACAAGACACGCCTCCTCGGCTTAAAATTTTCTGACTGCATCAGCGATTTTAAGCTGACGCTAAATTGATACAATTTATTTCAAGTGTATCTGCAGCAGAGAATGAAACCCGCTTTTCTGGAGCGAGAAGCCTGAGTTAAGATGAGCTCAGTTGGGGTCTAACTTTGCACTGGCAAATACTTCGGTTCAGTCTACCAAATATCACACTATCGTAGCACCTTTGAGTAATGAGGATTTGACTTGCATTTCTGATCTGCGGACAAAAGGCTCCTGATAATGAGCTCAAGGGATCTCTTGAGGAAACCCTACTCGAAGAACGCGCAAGCTTTGGTTTCTCTGATGGCAATCGTCTCGTACCTGTGAGCCGATCAACAATAATAAATCAGGTTTTTAAATTCTAAATATCTTAATTTCATTTCAGTTCGTCTAAACTTTTGAGACCAAACTAATTTTATTTTTAATTTCTTAATGAGTCTCAATATGCTCAAATTAGATCAGCGATGGATGATTATAAATATAATGATGTTATTTTTTTTCTACGATCTTATGATATAACTGAATTTGATGACCTGCAACTTAAGTGTGTTTGCAGTACTGCAAGGTGCTGGAACCTCATCATGTTATGTCGAAAGTGTCGATCCTGCAAAACAGGTATAAGGATGTCAAGTTCCCCTTTGAAGAAGTCAACAGGTGAGTCGTTCGTTGATACCTCATTATATTTGAATTACCTCTTATACTCTTAAGAATTTCAGATAGGATTCAAATTTTTTGCTATGCTATAAGGAATGTTGTTTAATAAATAAAAGACTTTTAATTATGTTATTTTTGAAAACGTAACTTTTACTTTGCAATGAGCTTTTATATTTAAATCAAATGGTCATTCAGTAATTTCGTCATGTGATCAACCTTAACATTGGCAACATAATTCTAATAGGGCTGAAATGTCACAATCGCTTGCAATGCCAAAAGTAAATTGATAAATCATTTTGTGATGATTCTTTTATAAAATTTGGGCAATTGCAATCCCCGTAATAATTTTTTTAAATTTCTTTTTATCGGTTTAGAATAATTAACAGTAATGGCAGTTATTGATTTTCAACGTAAATACAACTGCTCGGGAGATGGCTGGAACTCTTCCACTCAAAGAATTAATATGATCTTTGCTATTAACGATGCTGTCGGTTGTAATGAGATGCAATGAGATGAGGTTGTAAGAGTTCAACCATAGTTTATTCCATAGTTCCCTTTCCAAATCCAGTTGGTCTCCAGCTTCTTCACACCTTCTTCGTGCGTCTTACCGAGAATGTAAATACAGTTTGCCAACTTGAAATAATTTGTGTATGCACCTATATTTTATCATTAAATATTCATGTAACTTAGGTACTGTATAACAGGTAACATGTGTGTGGTAGGTGTGGCAGTTATCTTTCGTTAAAATTATTTTTTCTGCCTTCAAAATATTTACCATCACTATTGAATTCTTTTTTAAAATAATAAATCTTTGCGGTTTCTTTAAATTGTTTTTTAAACACAGACAATGGATGGAGAGAGAGCCGATAGACTTCCATCATCTTCACCGCGTTTTAACCCTCACCAAATCTAAACTAACCCTTTGCACGCGGGTGGGGCCTCTCACTCACCATTCAACACAGTGCATCGTTTTGACGTTTCATTTATTCATTTTTCAATTTTGACAAGTGTCATTAGTCACAACAACAGATTTTTCAATTTTGATAGTTAAAATCTCCTACAGAATGGTAAATGGATGTAGATTAATTTTTCAAAGAAATTTCGGCTTAAAACATTTGTATATATTTATTTTTCAGAGCTGCTAACAAATCTTTGTATTAGGTGAATAATTATGCATCGAATTACTTTATTAGTGTATAGGGTTAAAATATTTGCTAGTTTCGAGCCAAAAAAAATGAAATCGAATATTAATCTTTACTCCAAAACTATAAATTTGAATAAAATTTTCATTTGTGTCTAATACAATCAATCAACAATAAAGAAAAAAAAGTCATAAATTTCATATTTGTTTTCTTTTTCTATAATGCCCTTATCATGTGAGTATGCAAGAGAACCGAAAGCAAAAAAATACTTCTATTCTTGAAACTTACCCGAATTCTTGAAACATCCAGATTTTGTAGGAGGTATTTCAACTAAATATTTATTTATTTCCAGGTGTCCGGACATTCGTTGTTGCTTCGAGGGCAAGTTACCGGATATCGTGAACTACGTGGGCACATGGTCCGGATATCAAAATTTCAAAAAAGTCGATAGCAAAGGGGCAGAAGAATTGTTGGATTATTTCAGAAAGAGGTAAGGCTTCCTTTGGTTCAGGCGAGTGGCTGTGATCACAAACGTTGAAAGAAGAAGACTGATTTGCGTAGTAGCCAACAATGAGCTCACAAAACATTTACATATTATAGAATTAATTAGCACACGACGAAACTCCATTTGCCTGCTACATGTTCAAAAAAGTAGAAAATAGTGCCCACATTTAGAGTGTTAATAATCCGGGTTTGTATTTTCCCCCTCTCCGAATGTGTATGGGTGGGTGAGGTGTTGGCTTTTAATGAACTTTTAAAAACTTTTTTTAGGAAATTTGTATAGTTTTTTTTAATATTTATCTTCATTTATTACACTATTGGTGCAACTGTACAAAGTATTAAAGGAAAGTGAAATTGAATCAATTCACGTTACAAGACTATCCTATTTGACCGTTTCAGGAACCTTTTATCTATAAAATTGCCTTCACTTTGTTAGACTCTTTCGAAGGATTGTGTAGTGCCGTATATGTGCTGTCTATCTTATTTAAATAGAACAAATTATAATGTTAACGGACAAATTGATAATTTTTAAATCTTAACTAAACATTTAGTCTGTATTTTGTATTAGCTAATAGTCTTAGTTCACAGCGATGAGTTCTAAGCTGGCAAATAAATGTAAACGCCCACAACACCAGCAATCTATTTGATTATTCAAATCATTTGAAGTCTATCCCACCCTCTTTTTTTCTGCATAACCATTTTTTTTTTCCTTTTAAATTCTCTCTGTTTTTCATTCGCTTGATTTTTGAAAAGGAAATTGTGTTTTATAGCATTTATTTGTGTCTCAGATAAAATAATTTTTCTAACAAATTAAAACAGGTATATAATTTAAGTTGCTGTCTGTGACCATTTCAAAAGAAGTTCTTTACAATCCTCTTTCTCGTTTCACCAGGTTGTTCGAGATCGGAGCTGCTTGCGGTGTCTCTCCAGAAGATTCCGTGACCTTATACCGAAACTTCCAACTTATTCTTTGCCGGAAAACCAAAGAAGGTCCGCTTGCGTAAGAAGTTTCCGCCAGAGACATTCTAGCAATTGTTAACCACTGCGTTTGTTGTACGTCAGCTTTTGCTGCGCTTTACATCCTGTTGAGCTTTTCGTAAAATAAAGTAATTTTTTTTATTGTGCTGTTTGGAGCTCATTTTGAAATGCTTGTTCGACATACGATCTCAGGAATTAATCAAAATGATATCTGGCCAATAACAATTCAGTTTGTTATCACGATGATGGCTCCTACTTATCACTAGTAAAATCACGGTAAACATTCAGCTCATTACACTGAAATTATTTTAAATAACAAATGTATAAAATGTAATTCGAATTATCTATTTTTAATTTATATATTAACGTTTTATATTTAAATGAGAAAAGGTTGTATATGGATTTAGATGTCATGATATTTGACATAAAAGTTCCAATGCATTTTATGGGACAATTTATACCTGCAATGAATAGAATTTATAAAGATTATTAATATAACACGGTTTTAATGTCTAATACAATTTAATGATTAGCTTTTTTCTCCTTGAAATCTTGAATATCAAAGTCATGCTTAAAATATTTCATTGGAAATGAACACAACCAGTATTCTTGCGAACCAACTGTTTCGCCATAGGCAGTTAGTGAGGAAATATTGTAGAAAGTGAGATTCAAGTACTGACCCATTAGAGCGTTCATTTTCACATTGAATGGGATAAGTGCAAGGTTATTAAAATGATATGATTTTAATGTTTATAATTATTTGTTACTTCAAAAATATTATTTTCGGAGTCAATCATGAACATCAAAGTTATACATGAGAGATTTATTAGAAACTAAACATAGCCAATATTCCTAATCAATCAACCAATCGCTACCGACGACTAGTACGTAAAAACTTGAGTTTTTGCGGAAAATATAAAGCGATTAATATGCAATAAGTATAAAAATATTAGAAATTTGTATTATATTTTAGAGTAAGTAGTAACAGAAAAATTAAAGAACTCTTCAAAACGGTCTAACACTTGAATAACTATTACAATCTTTCCAAAGATCACTTTTTCAAAACTTCCAATGAACTTTATGCCTAATGAAAAAAAAATTTCCTATCTTTTCAAGCATCAATTATACATTAGATTATATTTTTAAACGTTAAATTATAATAATTATTAAATTTGAAATTTAGAATTAGGATCAATATGAAAAGCAAAAAAAAAAGGCACTTCCTTTTGAAATTGATTGGTAAACTTGCATTAAAAAATTCTCAATCACGAAATATATTTAAAAATAAATATATTTACAAGGAAAGGAAGTGAAAATTGAATTTGAGATATTTAATATACTTTTAGGATGTCCTTTTATTAAAATATTAATTTGAAACAGCCAGTCTGTTCCATGAAAATAGCCTTCAAACTTTGACATAGCTTATGCTCTTATTCCAGAACGACAGACTGTCCTTTAAAATTTACTTCCATTTCATCGAGCACGAAGTAGCTGCCCGGAAAGTGAGCGTCTGCAATCTATGAAACAAATCCGTATGCGAGTGGATCGTATCTTTTTTTTTTGTGTAGTGGTGAAGAAAGGCAAAAATCTTGCGACCCTATTAACTTTGAAACGATTATCGTTCAAATGTCATTCCATCATCTGTAGTGATTGAAGATGATGAAAGTTTTATTCTATACTAGCCGCCTTTGGCGACCATTCGGCTCGCCAGTATTAATTCTCGCTAAACTTTTCATATAATATTTTATGTAGCTGTGTCTCATAACAGGTTTTTCACCAAAATATGTTTAAACCAAACAAATTTTCACAGTCAAATAATTCATTTATAATATTATTTAGTTTAATTTTCTTCAGATCTTCTGTTCATTGTACTACTCATCTTTCTCTTTCTATTTGAGCAATGATTGTCCCGGAATTGATATTTTCTTAAATGGTGGAGGGAAAGGTCTAAATTTTTACGTTTTTATAGAATAATGAGATTAAAATTTTCATAAATGTAAACACACTAAACAAATAAAGACACAATTGGCTTTCAAGAGATGCGAAAGTTTAAAAACAGCTTGGAAAATGCCACGCACAGAGGAAATAATGGTGACACACACACACACCCTTCTTTTCTTTATTTTTCTATTCTTTTTTTCTTCATTACTTTTCTTTCTACAAACCCTTTTTACCTTCTGTTATTCTTTTTTTTCTTTATGTATTACTTTATTATGACTTTATTTCGAGCAGACATAGATTAAATATTCATACCGACTAATAATGAAAGCAACTATTTTCTTTATTTTTTAAACATCCCGTTATCTATGAATGAAAACCAACTGACATCGCGTAATTCTTTCTAAAGAAATCATAATTTATTACTTCCTGTTATCTAACTCGGTTGGTGTGGGGGAAGGAAATGAAGACTTTTGGCGGGAAAGTAAGAAAAGTGTCATTTTAACTATTTTCCTCGCAGTTTTCTCATTTTTTTTCTCCATAAGAACCATCCTCATTTAACGAAAATATTTTTTAAAAATTAGCAGAATCGGTCCAGTTTTGCGCTTAGCAACGCATTTCGAGTTGCATTTTTATTAATATAGATTTTCTAGACGTCGTTTTTATGCGGAAGATTACACATCCTGCAGTTACATCAATTAACTCCTCGATCTTTGGAAGTAGGTACTTGGTCCATCAGTAAAGTTTTCCAGTGTTCTTCCTGGACGTGGATATTCATAGGTGAACGGTGAGCAGCAACTTTCACCGCTGAGAAATCTGCGCTTTGCAAGTCGCTTCCTGAGTGCGCGTTGTCCCTCTCGTAACCCTGAGTAACTGCCAGAAAAATAAAATGTTCATGATATTTTTAGACATTATTAGCATTTTTTATAAATGTTTTTCCTTATTACCCCATTTTCTTAACAATTCGAAATTTTTAAAATCAGTTTTCGGATGAATCTTTTAATTCGGGTTTGAAACTCAATTTTTTGACCACAGCGTTCTATTTTAAAAAAAATTGATTTCGGCAAATATCCATTGAGTGTCTGGGCAGCCAGAATGACGAGGAAGTGATTTCATCTCTTGAATAGCGAGATGCTGGCTGGCCGCGTCTTCGTCTTTTTGGAAATAGTTTAATAATCAGAAACTTTTAAAGCGATTTGTAAAAATTTCTTTCGAGTTAAAACCAATTTACGATGATATATTATAAGACCTTCAATTTTTAGAATACTCCAAAAGTCATTTTAATGATGGTTTTATCTTTGCAATTTGAATTTCTCGAATTAAATATCATAGACTTATTTCTTTTTCCTCTATAAATATAATTATTTTTGATTTTTTTTCAAAAGGCCCCGATCATGGTTCTTTTAGACAGCAGGTTTATAACACAGGTAGAAACACATTTATATAGGCAAGACGAAATAAAAGGGAACTAAACAGCACTTTCATTTCGGTGTCATAAGCACGCAACTACATCTTCAAGGACTCGCAGAAAGAAGAGTGAATGATTTGGAATGAGACGAGCGATAAGCGCAATCACCCGCGAAAAGATATTGCAGAAAAGAACTTCACTCCCTTCATCCCAATAAATTTATTAATCGAACTTGGTAGTCGAAAAAATTTGCCCGCAGTCTTCAAATTCTTTTTAAGTGGTAGATGAATTTTCCTAAAGAGGACTGTAAACGGAAATTTAAAATAAGTTTTTGTTGAACTTGATCATTCCTCGAAGACTTCGCCATCCGAATAAACTTTTATCGCTGAAATATAAAAATTATTGTTTACAATGCTTGACACAAGATTACCTCTCACAGAAACGAAAATATTTTGCTCGCTTATGAAGGAGTCCTACAACTCTCAATTTGATACATTTCTTGAATGCCAGCAATAATGATATTTTAATTTACTGCCCTTTGATTTAATGAAGAAATTGCAACATGATGGTTTGATTGGATTAAATGAAGGCTGTTATAAAGATTCCTGGCGAAAGCGGTGAGTTATGGCATGATAAATGTTTAAATGAACAAATTTGATTCTCTGAATAATGTTATAATCATTTTCCTTTTTCTTTATTATTAGCTCCATTCAAATACCTGGGAGAGGCAGAATTTATCCATGATTACTGAAGGATTGTTGGGTGATCAAAAATAAATTTTGCATTAACTTCTAAATAATCAATTCGAGAAATTTTACTTTTTCACTTAAATCTAATCCTTCGTCATAAAACCAAACCAAACCAATTACTATTTTGCTCTGCATTTCCTATTCATGACGTTAGGCCTGTGTAGTGAGGTCCAGAATTTCCAACATTTCCTGGACATGGTTCTGAATGGCCTGGAGTTCGTATTTTGATATTCGAATCACATTATAATATCCTCTCTCGGTGAAGAAATTCAACGGCAGTATGTGCGAAGAAGTCCTAGAGAGGCTAAACGAATATGAGCTTTGAATTAATGTGAGAGAGTGCAAATTAGGTCAAACCAAATTTACATTCCTGGGGTACGAGGTATCAGTTGAAACCTCTTTCAATAAATATTCCCGAATAATTTTCCTGAACCACAGTCATTCACTAGTTCAAGACGATTTTTAGGTATGGTGAATTTTTATCTTAGATTTATACCAAATTGAGCGAAATTTCAACAACACTTTAATTAGAATGACTCAGGGGTATCAAAAGGAACTGCAGAAAACAACTTGCCCGGAAGAAGAAAGAAATGGCATTCAAACATTAAGGGACGCCTTCGTTATGCAGAAAATTTAACTCTTTCAATCGAAAAGACCGATATATCATAGACAACTGTTGCCACCAGTATTGCCGTTTTATGCCAGATTGTGAACAATGAAAAAAAAACTCTTTAAGCTTCTTTTCCCGATTTTGGACACCAATATAAAGAAAATATAGAGTCTATGACAGATGCATCTGCAAAGCAGTGAAATATTATAAATATATCTTAGAACTCCTATCTGTCACAATATCATGGATTATAAACCGATAATAATTAATTCCCAACAAGATTTGGAAAAAGCCTCATACAAAACAAAAAAATGTGTTATATTGGCTGCCTCTTATCTGATGTCCAGTTCATACAAGGGGATGAAAATACCGTTGCCGATAGACTCGCTTAGACACGAACTGCAGTAGACATTACGGCAAACTCTTAAGAAGATGAAGGCTTGGGAATATTGAGAAGCAACCCAAAATCAAAGATTCTTCGAATTTCTATGCTAGACAGCAACAAAAATCTATTGCGATATTCTGTAAACTATAATCGTCTACATACTTGGGGGAATTACGGTAGAAAATACTTTCAGGAATTCGTGACTTATCACATCTTGGAAATCCGCAATAAAACTGATGATAGAACCTTTCTTATGGCGTAAGATGAACAAAAATTACCAATTATGTACTTACACATATTTATCATGCCTACGGTCTAAAGTTCTTAGACATACACAATCAGATTTGGGAGAATTCAAAGTATCTCCTCACAGATCTTAGCATGTAAACATAAATTTGGCTAGTTCGTTACCTATTTTCAAAGGATTAAAATATCTTGTAACTACCACCAATCGTTATACACGATGTATTGAAGTGGTGCCATTGGATAATCAATCAACAGAATCGATTCTAAAACTTTGATTTACACTTGATATTTATGTCCTGGAATCCGGAATCACAGCATCTAACCAAGGAAATCAGTTGCCATTTTCAAGTTTTAGGCAATTAGTTATCATTCGAATGTTACAATTGCGTATCATCCACGGGCAAACGGCATGTTTCGAAAGACCGTATAGATCTTTTAAATTAAGCCTGAAATGCCACATTTTAGAATCGAAATTACGGCTGGAAGCGTCGTCTTTCCTTCTTTTAGGCATAAGGTCTAACATCATAAAACGGGTTGAATTCCTCATTCTCAGAATTTGTACATGGAACTGCCTAAGTATGATAAGGAGAATTCCTTTCAACAGTCTACCACATAAAACAGTCAGAATTTTATCAAAACTTTCAGAAAATAATAAGAAATATAAAACCGAGTTTTACCATAATCTACGGAAGTAAAACAGTCTTAGCTTTTAAGCAACTTTCCAACTGTTTTCACGTATTCCAATACAACAACTTCAGCAATTCTTCACTAAACTTATAGATCTCGTATCATATCTTAAAAGGGAAATAAAGGATATGTATTTCGATATTGAAATCCGAGGAAAAGGTGTATGCATTTAAATCGACAAAATTAACAGCATTTCCCAATGGAAGAAACAGATGCTCCTTCCCAAGAAACACATTCCGAAAAAACAGAACTTGGCCAAATATCTGAAATAAAGGTTGCCGAAGAAAACCTGAGGACTCAAGATAAAGAAAAAAACTACTAAAACTGGGAGATATGTAAAGTGTCTCAGTCATTTAAAAGACTCTCTTCCTTAATCGTAGCCGCTGAAAATTTAGGTAGTGTAGTGTTGATTTGAGTTATTGTATCATCATTATTTTCCCTTTATTGTATCATTTTGATTAAGTTAAAAGTTTATACAAGCGTAAAATCCTTATGGAAACCAAAACACAAAAAAATAATGTTTTATTTTTTACTTAAGAGACTCGATGTGAAAAAAATAAAAAAAATTATTGGAAATAAGAATAAATAATATATTCAGAATAAAAAAAAAACTAATGTCATTGAATTCAAGGAAATGTTATCTTCATAAACTCGTAAACGGGGGGCTTCAATTTATAAACTCCAATCAGGACAAAACTACCCTAAATAGAATCGCAGAAACATTGTGTCATATCTTGGGCTCATTGGGGCGAAAAGGTCGCCCATAAAGCCCATTGGGCAATAAGCTCACTGACAGCCAAAAAGGGTCCCAGAGCAAAGCACTGACAGGTGTGTCCCACTAACAGATAATAACCGGTGAGGAATAATTGGTGAAATCTTCCGGTTGTTTTATCAGCTACGAAAACCTGACTTCTCAGTATTACCTGTAATTTCGATTTATTTAATGAAAATAGTGGGATTTTATATTCAAAGAAAATTCAAATTTAATTCAAGCTGGGTCAATCAGCTACGAATAAAGAAAATATTATTTAAAATAAATAATATTATTTTTTTCGTTGTGCAGGCCCGAGCCACAAAACCTCTTTTCCTTTGAGCCTGGCGTCCCGATAAGCCTGCTATCAAAAATATCCTCACGCAAGTTTTATTCCAATAGCGTAATTTCGTTTCTGCTGCGGGCGGCTTCGCAACACCAGAGGAGAGTGGCATCATACCGATCAGTTTGTTTGCGCACGTCACCGATAAAAGGAGAGATGAGCCAGCGTAAAACTTTCATTGACGACGCAGATAAGAGGGCCGTTCCACAATAAGTCTTGCTTTGGAGCCGACAGGAAGCGTTGCAACTGGCTCTTGAGTTCGAAACAATTTCGCTACATTTTGTTTTTAGTAGGTGCTTATTTTCTTTCGAAATGCAAGTAATATAAAACTGTTTTATATCTATAAAAGTTTACCAGAGATACTTATTGGATGGAAAAAGAAATTGGCACCACCTCTAACTGCCAAATGATTTTCTGAGTAAACAATAATCCACAACGTATTCAAATGCGTTTGACCATTTTGTTTCTTTATCTACATTTTAGTCTTTAAAATAGACACACGATGGCGCTGATTAAGTGTCAAAAAAAGAAAGAAGGAAAAAAAAAGAATTCTTACATTTTGAAACACGATATTCAGATTCGAAATAAACGATTTTAAAAAGAAAAGGTTAAAAGAAATGTAAAAGAACGAGTATTATATTGCACTGCTTATCTCCCAACACGTTAAGATCCTTAAAGATAAATACGTTAGGGATTAACTTTTATTGATCTTCAACACAAAGATAAATTTTTATTAAAAAATTTATCTTTGTAAATTTTCTGTCTGTCTATTCTGAGAAATAAATATTTTATGAACGAAAAAAATTATTGAAAATGATAAGAAATTCGTACATGAATCCATAAACATAAGAAATATTTTCTTTTATTATCTAAGCTTTTTATAAATGGAGTAACTCTTTCATTTCTTTTAGCGGCGTTCTTCACTTGAGCGAACCATGTCCACTGATACAAAGAAACAGTTCGTGGAGAAGAGCCACGCTAAGATATACAGTTCCTACAGGAAGGATTCTCCCACTGAACTGATTGAAAAGATTGTCGGTTTTCTGAAGGAAAAGGTAAGAATTTTTTTTATTAATTTAAATTAAATATTTTGTTTTGAAAATCACTGCGCTTAGGGGGGGGATGCAGAAAATCATTTTTCTCAAAATATTCAATGAAGAAAAACGTAATTTACATATTAGATTTGAGGGAAACATAATGAAAATGATAGATTAAGAACGATTTTAATCAAGTGCTTGTGTTTGAATATAAAAATCAGCAGAATTGCGAGATCCAACGAATTCATCGTGTATAATGGTCCTGCTCTTTCTCGGATGCATGCTCAAGATTTGATCAAGGGGCAGAAAACTCTGCTGTACTAATTATACTACCTCTCTCTCTTTTCCACACAATTATTCTGTTAGGGAGATTAAAAAAAGCCTGTATTCAATGTATTCTCATATGTACTCAATTTTAATTTCTAAAATATGTTTAGCGGAGAAAGCATATTCTTGAATTTAATAATCATAAAGTAAATATGATTCTTGGCTTGATTTTCTTACTGCGTATAATAAAATGACATTTTGGGTGAAATGAAAGGTCTTTGCAACAGTTTCTATTTTCTCAATCTTCTACCGAACTCCTTTCTGTAGGTACCAGAGCTACTGGGCACAGCCGTGGACGTGGGGTGCGGTAATGGCCAAAGCACCGTGATTCTCGCCCCCTACTTCCAGCGCGTGCACGGATCAGACGTCAGTGAGGCCCAGATAGAACAAGCTAAAGCTGACAGGTCACTTCCCAATGTCACATATGCGTGAGTTTTTTTAAAAAAATTATTATTATTATAAGATAAATCGATACCAAAATGTTGTGATGATGCCTTAAATGTCCTTCTTTTATTCAAATTTCACCAAAATGCCATCGTTGAAGTCACAATAATGAATTATGACACAATAATTTTTCATTAATTTGGACTAGTTGTTGTGATTGTCAGCCGAGGTGTTGTTGGCATCATTCTACAAAATAAAATTCATTTTCGTAATATTCACTTTAAAAAAAGTGGACTATTAAATTGTTGATAACTCGATAATGAAACGTGTCTTATTCGAAAATGAGGGAATCGTAGTATAGTTTTGACATCTAAGTATTCGAATTAAAAGTAAGTCTTAAATATTAGTAAGTCTTAAGTACAAGATAAAGTATCCCTTTTTAAGTTAAAATTGGCAAAAAAGATTTAGTTTTATTTAATTCTTTTAATAAATAGTGCATGATCAAGTAACTAAGTGATCTTGAAAATTATAATATATTGACTATAACTTAAACATTTTGACATGAAAAATAATTCTTTAATAGCTCGAAAGAGATAATAGTTTATATATATATATATATATATATATATATATAT
>JAOUZG010002851.1:1677663-1689545 GCA_026289955.1 Argiope argentata | reverse complement strand
GTATATATATATATATATATATATATATATATATAGATAGATAGATAGATAGATAGATAGATAGATAGATAGATAGATAGATATAGTGTTATTATATCTTTTATATTTTTGTGTTATTTGTAAAATGCATCTAAACTGTGTTATTTTAATAGGTTGAAATAGTTCCGTTCAATGTGTAAACAAGCCCTTTTAATAGCCAAGTTCCCAGGCAATTAAAAACTAACTTTTAGTATAATCCCTCCTTTATTTCACTTTATTGTAACTGCACTTTCTTAATTGCCATGTACGCTAGACTGATATTAAACTGATCTCCCACCCCCTAGCCTTAGCCTAAAAAAATTAAACGATGAAGCATTCGATATGAAAAGAGCGGGAGCTTTAATTCAATTATTGTTATAAATTATACAGCTTATTTTTAACAAAATTGCCAAAATTCAAGAAAAATATGAATAACAACAAAATTAATAACCTTAAAAGGATCTTTCAAATTTTAAACGCTTTAAAAATTGATCTTGTGCAGTGATATTTTCGAGAGATAATAAGACATGAAAAACTTTAAAATTCCACTTAATTTTTAATAGGTTAAAAGTCTATTTAAAAATTCAAAATAAAAATTCACTCGAAGGTGCACGTTCTCACCTTACAAAGCAATACCGAGTTTACATTCGGCCAGTTATAAGACGGCATGTAGGCCACGCATGCGTAGAAAGGCTGAAAATTGCTATTCGGTGTCCGACCGAATGTTCCGACGAAACAATATGACACTGTATTATATTTTTCTCTTAATGCGCATGCGTTTGAATAAATTGGCGGGGGGGGGAATTGATCACTTATCATTGATTAATTCCGACATTTTTTACTGTTTGCTTTTTCCGATACCAGTTTTGCTTTCATTTTATCAGGCATTTCTTTTCTATTGTTTTCCAAATTTAGATATGTGTGTGTGTTTTTTAATTTACCTGGTTTCTTTGTGTAAATATCCTTCAGTTTAATACGATACGTCTTATCATAACAGAAAAAAAATTCAAGGACGCCGAAACGCCAACTTAAAGCCAACTATTCAATGCCTGAATCTATCTTATAAAATTGGGACAAGCATAAATCAGTCCCTTTTCGAACATGCGCTTTCTACCAGCCGCCTTATAACTGGCCGAATGTAAACCTTGTCTAAAACTATGTTGAATTTGGTAGTTTTCTGTCAAACGGTCTCGAACTGTAAAGTGCCACCACGCATATATATTCTTCCTTTTAATTAGCAGCGATATCATTGATCCCACCCCAACAGGAAACTGGATTTCTATTCAGACATGTAGCAGTAATGTTCACTATTTAACGAGTCTTTCAAAGTCGTACGATTGTCCGGTTAAAATGAATTTATAACCATACAGTTAATAGTGCTAACAAACGCTGCCGCCGATGTCTGCAATCTGTGGGGACCCATTTGTACAAGAATCAATTCACGTAATGTCATAGTCACACGGAAACTTCTAATTGTCTCTGCCCTCTGATATCCCAGCCTTTCTCTTCCTCAAGAATCGTGACTTGTTTGAAGATTAAAATGGCCCGAATTCGGTCTAGCCTAGCTCATTACTACCACAACATCGAACGACTCAACTCTGAAATGTAGTTATACTTGCTTAATTAAGAGTTTTCGTCTCTTGCAGAGCCAGTCCGGCGGAGAGACTGCCCTTCGGCGACGGCTCCGTGCAGCTGCTGACCGCCGCTACCGCTATGCACTGGTTCGACCTGGACCTCTTCCTGCCGGAGGTCCGGCGCATCCTGTGCGTGGGCGGCGTGATGGCGGTGTACGGATACCACTACATGAAACCCGAATTCGGAGATCCAGACCGGGATGCGGAGATCGACGAACTGTACGACAAGGCAAGTCGCCTTTCTTTCTTTCTTTCTTTTTATCTGATAGCGATGCACCTCCAGACTCCCTTTCAGGTAAATGGGTGCGTGTTGAAGACCTCAGTATAATACAGCAATACCATACAGAATGTGTTTGGAGAAGAACAACGAGTTCATAAGATTTGTTGCAAAGTCTGATTTGTTCGGGGAAAGAAGTTCATTGGAAATACGAACGAAACTTCGATACAGGTGAACTAGATTTTAATAGAAGTAAAAGAAATCGTTTTAGATTTATGTATAGGGAAAAAATGTCTTCTTTATCCAGAAGAAATTGTACTAGTTTTGTTTCACAGATTTTTTTTATTACACTGTTTCACCAGATTGATTCGAAGTCCTGGGTGGGTTTGTTGATGTAAAAAGGTAAACTGAGTGGGCAGTTATATGACGAAGTGCTTCGTCCACCTAACCGAAGCGACAATGGCCATAATTGCCTTCGATAAAATATTATCAACGAGTAATATAAAAAACAATTATTTAACATTGTTTTTTATATATTTATGTTATCAATTCCTACTTCGGTTAATAAAGAAAAAAATATTTTAGTTTCTTTTTATTAAATAATTATAATTGTTGTTTTTGTGTCCGGCTTTACAACGGAGAGAGAGGTTCAGTAGCTTCTGAGGGTATAGACCCCTGAGCATCCGGGGGTAGAAGTCTAGTTTCTAGCTCACACACGTCACAAACCCTTTTTACGGGGTGGACTTCGTTCATGCATTTCATGCATTCATCGACAAATCGTAATTTTGATCTCGAACAGAAAACGATGACCTCTGACCCAGTACCCTGTGTGGTATTACTTTCGAAATGGAGGACTTTCTGACCTCAATAGATATTACATCCATCAAGCACATGCAGACATGGAGATTCTTCGGTTGGTGGGTTCGAACTCACAGCCCAAGGAATGCTAATCCAAGGTCCTACATACCATGCTATCTCGACTTAATAATTACTATTACTATAAATAATTGATCAAAAAGTTTTGAATTTTGAACGCGAATTCAGGCAACTCAAAATGCCTGAATTTTCTACACTAGGTGGGTTAACGAAATACGAATTAGGAATTTTTAATTTTATTTATTCTGTATTATTTTATTTCGAAAGTATTTCAGAATGAATCCAAAAATAGATAAATTAACAAAGTTTAATTTTGAATGCGTAAAGTATTTAGAAAATAAACAAAATCATTTGAAATAATTGGCTGAAAACATATTTAGTCTGGCCTCATTAGCGTGGGGAGGGGAACTGAATTTGTACTGCGACGGAGAAATGGATTTTTTGGCGAGAAAGTTAGTTTTTAATTAAGTAATAAAAATTAACGAATTAATAATTTATAAATTAGATATAGAATCAGTGATTCTAAGAACAGAAGAATTTTCAACGGCCACGATTTGCTGCCATACAGATACAGCCAGATGGTAAGAGGCTGGGGTTTTCGAGTTTTGGAAGTCGATATTAGAAGTCGGATAGGGTGCACACTAAATCCATTCAGGGTCAAATGTCCTCCCGGTTGCGATGTGGCTTGTAAGTTTGAAGAAAGGAAGTCCATTCAGTGATCCTAATCGTCATTTGACAGATTCAAAATTAAGAAACATGATCTAAAAATTACTCACACCGTTTCTTATTTAAAATTGGTGCTAAATAAATTCTGATTCTTCCCTAGTTTCCACGATTCTTCATTATATCGTTGAACTACACTAGACTATTCTGAAAATGCACACCTTTAGTAAAGTAGGAAATTTATTGAAGTGAAGTTAAACATTTATTGACATTTTCATCGTTTCAAGCATGAAAGAAATTACATAAAAATGTCTTAAAATGTAAATGTAATTTTTTTCTATGTTTGTTTAATTTTTTGAAATAAAATAAAATCTTATCTAAATTGCGCATCAAAAGGGCCGATACTTCTGTTATCTCTTAACACAGCAATCGCTTTTCTTTTTCAGTACTACGAGACACTGGAGCCGTATCTCCTGATGCGTCACGTCAAAATGCTGAAAAGTAGATACCAGGACGTCAAATTTCCTTTCGAGGAGGTGGTCAGGTAAATCAACTTTCAGAAATGAACTAAGATACATTAAACTTCTTTTTTTTTCACTAAGGCCTTTTATTCTTGAATTTGTAATATTCGGGCAACACATTTTCCTGGTTATATTAATTTTTTTCACTGAAATATTAAGTTTATGAAAGGTTGAAGGGACATTTGTACAGGAACTTTAATTGTTAGCTAGACAGTTAGTTAATTGTTGGTTAGACATACAAAAACAAGTCACTTTTTCCAGAAGAACCTGGGATCCGAAATACAAGGGAAGACTGCTACAGGCAGTGGCGTAATGACCATGACACAAATGTAATATAGATAACGCAATAATTCATTTAGGTCTCTTTCTAAATCCTTTTTAAAAAGGTGAGGATACAATGCTATACCTTTGCCGAAATTTCAATTTTTAAGTCACAGATGATGGCTAAAGGCCTTGTAAGCCACTAGTTCACTGCACTACTGGCCACGAGGTACTCTTTGTCACCCAATCAAATGAACGAAAGGGTATACTTGATGAAGTTCACAGACACAGGTAGATGGAATACGACTATTGGAAGAACATGTTAATGTTGTCACAATTGTAATGTTAATGTAGTTACAGCTGTACAACAAAAAGCACAATAAATTAAAATTTTCAAAAATAAATAACGGCAAATATTTTTTTTTTATATTTACTTCAAACACTCCAAAAGCTTGTTGTTCATACTGCGTCATCTTGATGTTTTGTTTTTTATGCTGAAAACGATTCATAATTCGCAATAGAATAACCATGTCTATAGAAATTCACAATAGTACACCAACTTAAATGTTGTTTTATTGAAACTCTTTAGAATTTGCTCTTTCAGTTTCTGTTTTCTGTTGTAAAAATTATTTGTTTCAGTATCTGGCTAATCTTTAAATTTTTCAAATGATATTTAAGACACTCTGCAAGTTGTGAATTTAGCAATTATATAAAATTATTAAAAATTAACAACGGTAAAATATCTCACAATCTTCCTTTCCCTAAAAAAACCCTTTTTGCCCCAGTGTATTTTTAAATTTGTTGGTTTGATTTAAAGCTAGGCATGCGCCAGCGGCTCAAACAAACAAACAAAATTCTAAACATCATGGAAGGTTTAGTGAGTTTCAGAACGTATCAGTTTCCATTTCTATTTAGGGATTTTAAATCCTTGTTATTATCAAAATTTTCAGAACTTACTTATGGATAGAATAGTTAAATATAATGTATTTCCGAATATAATAATTGTATACGCATTCGAAATATCCAATTATATTAATTTTCTTTCTAAATCAATCAGAAAGCTAATTTTAGAAGACTTCGTACATTTGAAATGAAGTGATCAAAGTGACCTTAGCCTTCGTCCCTTCTCTCCCCATCGCACAACAGTGGAAGAGCATTTTCTCTATTACGTGTTTTTTTTTTTAATCTTACATCAGGTTTCTAAACATTCCAGGATTTTTTTTCTTTTATGGAATCAATTTTCAACCTACTGATCCTAAAATAGAGATCCATCCACCAGGTCATAAAATGTAAAAAATAAATTTATTAAAAAAAAAAGAGTATTTTTTAGTTTTTTCGAAAATATTTACCTGTATTATTTTAACTACCAACAACGAATAATTAACCTCATTATAAGAGTTAATTCCAGCAGGCTCCTACACATTTTTAGAATAATTTCGGATTGATTAAAAAAATGTCGTTGCGTATTGATATCCATTCCCCTCGCACTACTTTCCACACTTCCATCAACAGCGAAGTGTAAATGCGCTTAGAAAGAGCTCTTTTCTAACTGGTGGGAGACTCAATAATCCACGGTTGAAATGTCAGATAAATGTTGGAGAATGATGCTGAAATATATCTGTTGTTATAGCTGTTTCAGTCTTCATTTTCTTCAAGAATGCAGAGATACTTTTCGAAGTATGACATAACTCTGTCTTGAGAGAAGCCTTTGGAATAAAGAAATGGACCCTTTTCCTTTGTGAATGTCGGGGTGTAAAACAATCTCTTGATAATATATTGAGTTTATTTTAACAGCTTCCCCTCTCTTCATATTTTTAATTCCCGTTAGTAGGAGAACCCTACTGCAATCATAAACAATTACTGAAACTTTCGTCGCATCAACAGAAGTAGGTTTGTTTTTTCTTTTCGCTTTCGGTAATAAAAAGACATATTTTTTTGCCTCGGTCTTTTATGTAAATACATGCTAATCAAAGGTCACAATATATTTCCGTTTATCTCTTGTTTATAGTTTTCAAACAGGCTCGACAAATCGCTCTGTTGAGCCAAACGCCTCAGTGAAAGTTGGTTAATATGTTGTTATTTTAATTTTCAAACTGTTAATTCTTAATTTATTATTTTACTTATTATTATTAAAAAAATATATTTAAAGATCTTACAAATGATTTTTGTTTCATTGGATATTCTCTTCATTAGAGAGATTTCTCGATAGAAATATTTGAAACAGTACATTCCTCATGCGAATATTCGTTTGGAGTTCCAGATTGTTTACGGGTAACATTTTTAAAGAAAATTAAATATTAAAAAAAGATGCAAAGTAGCAGACGATATTTCTCATTTCAAACTGTTGCCAATTCGAAAGCCTACTTATTTATAGTCAAGCTATGTTTAGGGAGATTCAAAGTATGCGGAATTGTTTAAGTTAAAACGCCATGATTGACTAATTTAAATATGTATGTGCCACAGTTTCGTTGGGTCCAGAACGACTTTCGGTATATTAATCTCGAATAAGCTCATTCCACACTTGTTTTCATTCATTCATCAAAACACATTATTTTATATGGTAATGTATTATGTAAGTAGTTATGTATAATTACATTTTTATATATTTTATTACATTATTCTCATAACATGATTATACGTGTATTATTATGCATATGCTATGATTTGATGAATCCCAAAAATAATTCTACTGCATTCATTTTGGATTTTTTTTCTAGTAGTCTTCGATTGCTCCGAGATGAAAGTTCGGTTTAAATTATTTAATATTGCTATTAAGTGATTTTTTGCACCCCCTATCCAGGTGCCCTGATGTCCGCTGTCGCTTTGAAGGTCGTCTATCGGAAATTGTTAACTATGTCAGCACTTACTCGGGTTTCCAAAATTTCAAAAAAGCTGACAGCAAAGCTGCAGAGGAGTGCATGCACTCCTTCCAAAGAAGGTGAGATTTTTTACTGTCTTAAGATGCAAATGACTAATTCAGGCGTCACTGCCGTATTCTTGCAGGGATCAGACTGCAGTTCAGATTGTGCCAAAGATTCTTTGGCAGGTGACTAATTTTTCACTGTCATTTGAAAATCAAATGATGCCCACAATCACACAACGTGACACGTGAAATACACTTTGTGTTTCTTTGCAGTATGAAATTTCATCCTTTTCACACATGCAAGATCATTCCCCTGTGGGGCACTTCAACATGGTGGTTGGATTTCGCCATCCTGTGAGGTAAACAAATAGATGAGGGTTTGGCTTGTAATGACTTGCTCCTGGTCGATCAAATAAACGGGTAGCGTTTAAACACAAATGTTTTACTAACAGCTTTATACAGTAACAAAATAACAATTCGTCCTCATCTAGGTTAATATGTTGAGAAATATTTACATTTGGGATAACAGTTCCACGACTAATACAAAGAAACTAACAGGCTGTTAACGTATCCGACTACTGCGGGTAGCTCAAGAGATCTACGGATTTACTTCCGGTTGATCTTTATTCAAGAAACTCGAGATCACGTGTGTCTCTTCAGAACTCAGCTCATCAGTTCAGCTCACAGCTCGTCTCGTTCAGTCTCTAGTCGGATCAGCTGGTCTCGTCATCTGGTCCTTTCAAAACCTTCCATTTTAACCTCGGTCAAACTCCACCTCTCAGGTTCACATTGGTACGCTGGAGATGCCAATCATCCAATAATTCTTCAGAAATATTCCCAGTGGTCAGCAGTTGACCGTGGGAATGTTTGTTAATCATCTACTCTCTTAGCAGACCTTCCACAATAGGGAAATATTTAAATCTGGAGGTTTTAGTACTTCTTTATTCAGAGGGCCGTAAAACACATGTGTGGTTCATTATCTGAACTTTATTCAAGTTCTGGTGGTCCCATAGGATAAATAGTTACATCTGTGGTTTTGACACGGTTTCCTTCTTCAAAGGGTCGTAAATGCATGGGCGGTCTATAATGTAAACTCTATTCACGCCCAGATGGTGACAGTAAAGGGGGAGAATTCACAAGGCCCGTCACAAAGGAAAGAATCCTCTCACCGTTGGCCAGATGTAACAATGTTCGAACATGTGTCCCTGAGAAAGGGGGGGATTTTACAACATCTTTACAGGTTCCTACCATTGATGACGGGACGTACTTCCTGTGGGAATGGTTGTGCCATGGACAAAGATGGCCTTGGTACCCAACCACAGTTCTTGCCAGTGTTGCTGTTGCGGTGGTCAAGTCATTCAATTTTATGGCTTATTCTGTGTGCCTTCGGGCGGGTTAGAGAGTCTGGTATGACTTGCCTGCAAGATAAAGCAATGGATTCCAAACTTAAATTGATCTAGTACATTAGAAGTATATCACATGAACCACATGAATGAAATGGAAAAATATTTAACTAAAAGTGTTTTTTTTTTCTCAGCATTTTTGTTAGTTTATACAATTTAGTGGGCTTTGTGTTTATTCCCATAATTTAGAAAGAAAATAGAACATACCTTTCGAACCTCTTTCCTTTGGTTGATTAAGTTCATGTTAATTTGTAGAAAAGTATCTAGAAGATGAGTTTAAAATTTAAACCAACAAATGTTTACGCAAGAAACAATACTCCCCCAAAAGTGACCACACCGTCCGGTGGTTGTTAACTGGCTTACGAAACTCGCGCCACAGTACAATCTATACGTAAATCGCAATACATTTAACGAACAAAATTCAACGGTATACCCTTGGCATTTTTTTAAATTATATGGTTAGAAGTAATAATAAATGTTCGAAAAAACATGCCATATTAATAGGAAATAAAATAAATTTGAATTTATATTATTAAGAAAGTAATTAGTGTTTGTTTTTAAGTAACATAACATGTACACTTTAATGTTTAATTGTTAGCTATAATGCTTGTTAGCTTAGAAACAGCTTGTTGCTAACTTCAGTAATGTATGGCTTAAATAAGTTACTTTTCAATTAACACTTTTAGTTCAACATTACAAAATAAAATATGATACTCTCAGTTGTATAAAACAAAATCATTCGTAAATAATTTCATTTATAGATGCAAAAAAAAAAAAAAGAGCCACCCTGCTTTATACTGGCATTGTTCATCAAACAATCATAGAAAAAGTATTATCCGAAAAGAATTACAGCACTCTTAAGGATTTTTGAATCAAAAAGTTTCGTAAGGGGTCGTCTATACAAAAAAAATTCCAGATGCAGCGAGCAGTTTTCTAATCAAATTTTAAAAGTAAAATCAATAGTCATTCCCTGAAACCAAGTTTTGTTGGTCTAGATCTATTTGTTTCGGAAATTAAAAGCTAACAAAATGTTGACTTTCTAATGATAAAATTAAATTTTGAACTTTTATTCATGTCTTAGAAAATAACATAATTATGATCTATGCTCTTTTCCTTGTGTAAAAAAGAAGATATTTTATACATTTGGTACACACGTTTATCATTATAAAGCAGTTTTTAACATGCGAAGAATAAATTTCAAATTGAATGTTTAAATTTTTTTAACAGCGAAATATTTAGATGTGAGCCTAAATCAAAAGAAAAATCCCCTTTTAGAGTAGCGTAAAATGTTGGCTTATTCCTACAAGTAGTGTTTCAATTATATTATGTTATCTGTGTTGCTTTTATCATGATGCATTTAGAGACGCTTTCAGAAATCTCAAAATGCCGACAGCTTTTTAATTGGCGTTGAAAGGCTTCTCATCATGAATTTTTTGAGCCAAGTGCGTTTTTTGCATTGTTGTAACGCAATGAAAAAATAGTTCACCATCGGCAAAAAATGATGCAATTATTTTTTTTAATTACTTGCTACTACCATACGATTTTATTAATAATCGATTTATTTCAGCATGGAGGATACTCACGGTCTCCTCAGCAATCTAGGATTTTTATTTATCAGCTCAAATAGGATCACTTACAGGATATAAAATATTAATGAAAATAGGGATTTTAATTTATTACTAATTTTGTAATAAATTATTAATGACTTATTTTCTCAGTAGTAATAAATCATTTTATTCTTAATATTAAGTGACGTGTCAAAGCAAATGATATAAAACTGAAAATACAACAATTTTTAGTTTTTGCAAATCAAAAGAACCTTTTTATATCCTTTTGAAAAGAATTTCAAATTTTCATGAACGACTGCAAAAAGTAAACATATTTGTTCTCAAACTTTTAGGAATGTTCTTTTCAGTAAAAATTATTTAGGTTTATTATTTAAATATTAATATAATCGTTTAAATATTTTTTGTTTAATTTATTACTAAATTTAATATCATTGATTGATAAATGCTGCATTCTTTTTCTCTATATCAGTTCAATTGATTTTAATTTATTGTGTCAAAGCAAAAATAATATAATTTTTCGATTATTAAGTAGATTTCTTTCCTAAACATATGCTATGGAATAATTATTTTCATAATTATATATAATCGTTATTCTTATGTAGCTTATATCGATTTACCATTTCCTACTCACGTAAGAAGCACCAAAATATGATAAATAATAAATAAATAATAAATAAAATATGCTGAATAATAGCTTTAAAAATACTGAAACAATGAAAAGTAAGTCATATTCTGCAGTTTGCTTTGCCCATTCGTAAATCCCTATACCCTCTATAGCTATCTTTACAAATCTTTCGAAATCAAAAAGTATTTGTATGAAAGGCCAAATTACCCTTAAGACGTGGAAGAAAGCTTATCTGCATTTATCGATGAATAAAATACACTACTAGTTTTGCATGCTTGTAAAATGCAGTGATAGTCGGAACAGAATATAGTGGTAAAGAGATGCAAGGACAAAGCACATTGTTAATTCATTTCTGGCTCAGATGGTAAGTTATAAATTTTAACATTAGAATTGATATTTTTTTAAACAGTAAAAATTTTATTTTATTCACTCATCAATAAAATTTACACTTTTGAGATTTCATCCGAATGGTGATTCAGGCTCAAGGTGCAATGCAAACAAAACTTTCGATACTTTTGAATATTTATTCGTGAAAAAATAATAAAAATTCTGCCAGAGTCCACCATATTAGTATTCTTAAACTGTCGCACGTTCTCTGTGGGCTATCAGAGATTTAAATGACTCGAACGAGTTCGTCTACAACATTGATGAAAGGCCTTCTTTGGCTTGTTCAGTTAGACTTTTCAGTTATACTTTACTAGACCATATTAATTATTCGGCACCCACTAACAGTTCCATATTCGAATTTTCTTTTCATACCGACAAATCATTTTCAGGTTCTGTTTCGAAAAGTCGCTGTGAACTGATCCTTTTGAATAATAGTCTTTGCTTTCGTCCTCAGGTTGAATGAAATCGGCGCTGCTTGCAGCCATTCTCCGGATGACCCGATCACCCTCTACCGGGACTACCAGCTGATCCTGTGCAGAAAAACCAAAGATGGACCGTTTGAAGGCTAGCCTCAGAGGACGAGTCATTCAACCGAGCATTCTCCAAGAAAGAGTGAAGCTGAAATGAATGGCCAGTCTGCCGCAAGTGACACGAACAACTTTCGCTCTGTTTAGTCCATTGTTGTAAATTTTTTTTAAAAAAGTCACAAATAAATTTTTTTGTAAATTATGAAACATTTGTTTGTTTTATTAAGAAATACTTGCACAAAATATTTTCACCATTTATGCAAAATCAGTTGTAATTCCCGGATGTAATTAGGGTCTTGTCCGAATTGTTAATTTATAT
>JAOUZG010002851.1:1642993-1677263 GCA_026289955.1 Argiope argentata | reverse complement strand
TTTGTAAAGCATTACAAAAAAAATATAGGAAAAAAAATCACTGATTTATAATAACTTTTTGTTTAAGTAAGTAAATTAATAAAATATTTTATCTTTATTTTTAAACTCTTCTTTCGGTTTTTAGCTAAACTTACATAAAGATCAGAATCGTTAAAGAATTTGAAATAAAATAGCGCATTTCAATGCCACCGAAGCAGTCATCGTTCTCCCTTGACAAATAGTCATGCTGCCCTGCCATAATTTCTGAAGTTATTCGTGGAAAAAATAAAGAGGAAAATTTTTTAAAGTTTATTAATGTTTGTTGTTTAATTAAATATCTTAAGAACTAATTCATTTCAAAAGTTGAAACTAATGCTAATAATTGAATGTAAGAAAGGTCCTCAAAACGGTTTCTGCAAATTTCATTCTGCTTTTCTCTGGAGACGTTGTGACCAGTAGGCAGACAAGCGAGTTTTTTGTTTTATGCAGATGTTAGTAAGCAGAGCTAACTCCGATAAAATAAACTAAAATGAAAACTAGCAGTTACTAAGCAGACAAAAAAAGTTTCATGCAAACTTAATGTCAATGAAATGTATCTCTTTCTATTGATTGATTTGATTGAAAGTTTAACAAAAGCTTATAATTTTGATGCACCTTCAAACATCGAAACATCATAGATCTGTATAATCACATTTTTTTGTAAATGGATTTATACATGCATGAATAAACATATCAATAAAAGCGGATGGTTTGTTCCCTAGAGTTTTCTGCAATTGTGCAAGCACATGGAAAAAAGTAGCTTTTATCAGCTCGTTGCCATCACTTTGACAAAAGTTCAAACTGAAAGATTAAGTCAACATTTAATGCAAGTTACACCTAGCAAAGTGTTATATTGAGCATGTGCCTGTTTGAAATCAAATAAAAACAATATATAAAAAATTTAATCAATTCCTCAACCATCAAGAAATTTTATTTTAGTTATTTACGAAAAATATGTAATTAACATAAATATAATTTAATTACAAAAGACCACAACAGACTTAAAAACAATTTATTTGCAGTGTGCACCTGAAATTTAAAAAAAAAACAGAAACCAATGAATCAAAATCGTTCCTTATCTGTTGAAAACGCAGTTATCAACCATCAAAATACATTGTGCATGCATGAATTTTCAATGCCAGCAATGCTTGATTAATTGCCAGCAATGCTTGTAACGCAAATGCTTGAATTTTCTAGGTCAGTTGGGATAACGTTAAGTAGATTAGAAATTCCTAATTACCTTTATTCTATTTTATTTCAATTCAAAAGTACTTCTAAACGAATTCGAAAAATTGATTAATAAGTAATATTTAGTTTTAAATGCACTAAACACTAAGAAAATAAACATAATCGTTCGAAAACATATTAAATGTAACCTCATTAGAACGAGGGGGAGGGGAATCCCGAAGTCTTACTCATTTGATAGCGGGGGAATGAAGATTTTCGGTGGAAAAGTTGTTTTTAATGAATAAAAAATTAGCCAAATTAATGAATAAATATTTAAAAAATCTGCATTAGCCTTACAGGGTGAATATGAACTGATAGAAGAAATGAGAAATGATATTTTCTATTAAAAAATGCGTGAAAAAGCTTTCAGAACGATTTAAAATAGCCATATTACATATTATTAATTCAATTATTCAAATTTCTTTTAAGATATTTTTCTCACTCTATGGCTCAACAGCTAATTTCTAAAACTTTAAAAATTGGTGTATACATCTAATAAAAATGGTCAGAATGAGATAAATAATCCTATTTTATGCAGTTTGTATCAATAAATGTTCTCATTTCATGAATTTTAAATTTTTATACAGATACCCAGTTCTGTTAGTCAAGTTTGACAAAAGATTGTTTAAAGCATCTAAATCTATATTTTTGAAAGTAAAACTAAATTTTATTATTACAATTTTTTATTGAATAATTTTTTGAGATATTGCATAATTTTTTTAAAAAAAATTCTGTAATTTACATACAGATGGGTGACAAAATAATACGAACACCCATGGAAAAGGCATAGCGCATTTCAAAGGCACGCAAAGGGCATGGCATTTTGCACTGCTTTCCGTCACCTAGCGCATTTGAAAGGTAAGGTATCCGTCGTTCAACAGGTGCTATCTGTATTCAAGATTACAATGCTGAAGAATTCGATATTATACAACATTTTTTTTTAAAATACACCTATTTTCATCAAAGCAGTGTTTGCATTCATTGAAACTTTACCTTGTCCTTTTTCAAACAGAAATTTAAATCTTATGGCAGGTGATAGAAAATTAGAGAAAGATAAAGTAGAAATGAACAAAATACCGTAAGGGTTCTATAATAATATGATTTATGTGAGCATCCAAATATTTGTATAAATATAAAAAATATCTTACCAAAGGAGTTATTAAGAGACAAAGGACAATAAATATTTAATTGAAAATTTTTGAGAGCATTGTTTGGCGAACCCGTTGTTCGCCGAAGGCGACTAATAAATAGTATACCTCATATTTATTTAGACGATGTCTTTTCCTGCCTTCAATTTTGAGCGTCCGATGTCAAATGCACGTATCATTTCCTATTCCTACTGCGTATATTATTCTAATTGGTCTAGGTGGAATCTACATATTCTAGGGGTTTATAACCCTAAACACACACACACACACACACACACACACACACACACACACACCCACACACACACACACACACACACACACACACACACACACACACACACACACACACACACACACACACACACACACACACACACATTATTGCTATCATGATTACTAGGGGCCACACAAATGCGTAAATTTTCTACGACAGTTGGATTAACGCATACACACACACACACACACACACACACACACACACACACACACACACACCATGCAAGTCAACCATCGTGAGTCTATTTCGAAGTACTTTTTCATGTAATTTAGTTTTTAAGGCAGAAATCTAGGAATGAGGCCGGGGTTAGAGGGAAAAAGAATGAATGTTCGAGCCCTGCCACCATTTAACCTAGACTACCGTGCAGGTTGGAATGAATGAATTCAGTTTAAGGGATTCAAAAATCAACGCACATGACGCATTTCATTTATAGTTAAATGGATCAGACTGATGCACTTCTAATTACTTTAATATTATCCAAGAAAGAAGACTTTGTTAGTAGCCTACTTGCATGTTTTACAGGCCATACATTTTCCTTTTTTAACAACTTTAATTATTTTTTTGACAACTAAGAAAAAGAAGTTTGTTAAATGATCCTCTTGCGATTCAATTAATACAGTATTAATTATGCGGTGCGACGAACTGGACTTTAGTAAAAGTGGCGAAAATAATAATAAAAAATATTAAAATGAACTCTGCTATGCATATTTCAATGTATCATGTAAGAACATCATTTCTTGAACGGCCAAGCACCACGTGCTCGTGCGAGTTAAATTATATTTTTTATTCATTTAAATTAGTTCATAAATTCATTTTATTCATTAAATTAATTTATTCATTTAAATTAGTATTGCAAACGATAAAAAAAACTTTGTCTCGCCTTCATTGTTTTAAAAAAATATCACCTTTCCTATTTACTTCATTTCATATAATCACGTGCACAAAATGACATTTTTCTAGATTTCATTTGCAGTAGTAATCACCTAATTTTTTTCATCGGAGCTTTTATAAATACGATGGCAACGCGTTATTAAAATCTGATTTTTTTTAGATGCTCATGCAGATAATAAAATTTCTATTTTTCGGCTACGGATTAAAATTTTTATTTTTTACTACGGATTTTTGTTGACGCCAAAAACTTCATCCCCCAAACATCATGTTCTGACATGATAATAATTCAAAATCTGTCTTTCACATGAATATTGGTAAAATTGATATAGAATCTGAATTTGAATTGGATGTAGATGCCGTATATGATGTTTTAAATACAGAACCTCAATGGCGTAAAAACGGCGGCAAAGATTTACAGATAGGGGTGGGGAGACAAGACAAAACCAGCAAGGAGTCAGGTACAATTTCTCTAATTTGTCTTTAAAATAACACATAATAAATAATTTTATATTTAATTAAATTATTGATAGCTTCTTTTTTTAATCTTAATATCGCTGTTAAAAATTTACAACGACATTTGTAAAAAAACAATTTTTTTATTTCATTTATTGATCATCGAAAGATTGTCAATATTGGAGCCTTTATATTATGGGGCTCTCGAGATGTTACTGCACTTAAAGAAAGTTTAAGAAAAAATGTAGTTATATTTCCTTTTAGAATGCAGTAAATGGATAGAAACAAATTGCACCAAAATGTCAAGTTGAAAAAAATGCATGATTATACCATGGAATGTATATAAAATGAATTTAATAAATAAATTTAAAAAAACGTTTTATAAGAGAAACTTTTTTTAAAATCTAGAATAATAAATAAAAAATCTTCTATGTTTTTTTTAATAATGGGAGGCAACGAATGATTGAAGCTTGAAATCACGATAGGCAATGAACAAAGCATAAATGACAATATTCATCAACATCTCTTAATCGAATGTATTTTTTTACCAGCTTTTACTAATATTGCATTATTATTAGGCATGCTTCTTTGAAAGCAGATGCGTTTTCAAAAGGTTGGCGTAGAACTATGATATCATAGCTGTTATTTCATCTCAAAATCGGTCGAGCTCCAAAACTTTGTTTGCCAGAGGGAAGGATAGAGATCTATAGAGAAGTCCCGTGATTGTTTCAAACCGGTCAAAACTGGTTAATGATTTATATTAATCAAGACAAATAATGATTTACTCGTTTTAAATTCAATGTGTCTCGATTGACTGATTAATCAACATTTCGATTGGATATTTAATTTCTTTATTATATATTACATATTCTTTGTTAAATATTAAATTTCATTCAATTCGCATGGTGACTTGTGCAGTATCTTTTAAACTTTACCTCTTTTCATATTGAAATCCTTAAAATTAAATAAAATCATTGCGTTGGATTTAAAGAGTTTATTCAGAAAGCTATCTATTTATTTCGAGTAAGTTTGAATGATAGAATAATCGAAAACAATAGCATGGGTACTGTAATGAGATAAATAATGGTCTGGTAAGAGAGCACCAACTTTCGTGCAGGTGTTATTTCCCTCTTATCACAGGTGCATCAAGCACAACCATATCGGTACTGCTGCCCCCCCCCCGAAATGTGAAGTTTCTACCACTGAAGATGCTCTAAAGGATTGTTAAATTAAAATAATATGTCTGTAGCATGGTATATAATTCAGTGACCTCAAATAATAACATGGATAGTGTGGTCAGATAAAAAATGACCCTTCTCAGCCAAGTTCTGGATCCTCTAGGAAAGCAAAGACCCACCTACTTAACAGGTAACATTTTATCTAGTATTTCAGAGGGAGAAAAATAATTGTAACTAGCAAGCATGATAATTCTGAATTGATAGGACTTGTCCTAAACTGAGCCCTTCTATGCTTATAGAATGCAACTCACGCCTCTCAAGGGTCGTAAAATTAAAACTCTAAGTTTTATTATAATTTAATATTTTTTTCTTTCAATTTCTAAGAAATTTCAACTACTTTGTTTAAAAAATTGAAGCAGACAATTATTTGAAAACAAGGATTATATACTGACTTCCATAACTAGATGGTGCAAATGTATGTAAAGGTCAAGGAGTGGGGGGGGGAGGTCTTTTCTTAGAGGGGAAAGTATTTTCTTTCAAAAATAAAAGACCATGTGATGTTCGTTTCAGTATTCTGAGACGACCACTATCTCCCTAAGGGGTGAAACACGGAAAGATGAGCGCCAATTCCAGAATTTACTTTATTGTTCATTGTAAACAACGCCTCCTCTCAGCTTTCCTCTCATCCCTATTTTACCGAATTTAACTCGTCCTAATGCTCGCGAAAAGCACGGAGGGTTTTAGAATCTGCAGGCAAACAATGTTATGGCAGAGAAATATGAAATCTGTCGATTAAAACAAAATCCCGAAGAAAGGTTGAATTTTTTATATAAAAATTATTTTAAAGCAAATTTATATTGCGTCTAATTAAATGGTTTCGAAAACTAAATCTTACTGGTCGCGTATTCATCAATCAGTGAGGACTAAATACAAAAGCAGAGGCGGAAAAATTTAGAATGTTTTTAGAATTAAATTATTTATTATTCGAAACTAAAGGATTTTAACATAGTGCACTTGTCCTATAATACACAAACTGTATTTCATTGTTATTTCTTATCATAGAAATCAAAATAATTTGTAAATCATTTTTTAAAGTTTTTTTTATTTGTAAATCATTATTAAAGTTTTTATTTTATTTATTTTATTATTTCTAAGTTAAATTTTTTAAAGTATTTATTATCCTTTTTTAAAGTTTATTACTCTGGAGTGATGTATTTATTCAATATATCACTGCAGAGTATGTTTTTAAGGAAATAATCGTTCGCTAAATGAACAAAAGCTTTACTTCATTATTCAGTTTCAAACACATCTCTTTTAGGTCATTTAAACAAAATAAATATTTTTTCAGAATAAATATTTTCTTTGTTAATTAAACTAAAATAATTTGTTGATCCCAAATATGTCAAATCATAAATTTTCACACACACACACACACACACACACACACACACACACACACACACACACACACACACACACACACACACAAATGCGATGGAATTTCAACAAACGCTAAGTGTCGAGCGAATTTCGATCTGCTCTTAAAAGTTGCATCGCATTTCTTTCCCCGCGATTGAAATGATTTCGTCGGATAAAGCGTGACGTCAAGCTTTCGTCACAGAGAGCAAGCGTCCGGGATTATTTCACTTGTTTAAATAGATAACTTCTTTTCTTGGTTGCAGACAAGAGCGAGATTCTTCATTATCTAGTTCCTGCTGTTTAGATTTTGAATTAACATTTCACTGCCTTTGTTTTTTGAGAGAACAAAAAGGTACCTTTCAGAACTGAAATTATTTATTTTATTAGTTTTCACAACAAGTAAAAGAGGGAAATTTACGAATGCCCATACTTGAAATGAAAATGTTATTCGTAGAATTTGAGGGAAGAGCTGAGTTGCTTAGGATGGTTAAAATTATAACGCAAGGAAACTGTACCTAAAAGGAATGAAATATGTAAAATCTAAATATATTTGATATGTTTTGAACAGCAAAATAACTTTCCAAATGTTTATGTTTTAACGAAATTTTTCTAATCGACCGTATCTCCTTTATCCATTTCTCAAGAAATGAGAAATAATCGAGTATTAGACGTCTTTGGTTTATTTGGCCGTATTAAATTATACTAAAAACAGGCGTAGAGAGAAATAAGAAATGATATTCGAAGTACAGAATCTCATGTCAGTGATCAGTTGGTAGAGAAATGAGAGGTAAAAGTTACTGGTTACCGACTGCGTATTTTGTTTATTATGCCTCCATGAGCTTTTTAAAATAAAATGAATTTGGATTCTACAATTTAAAAGAAAATTTGATAGTAGCAAATTTATTAAGAAGCGTATATTTAGAAACTGGGAGAAAACACTAAAAATTTTTGAATGTTTTTTCCCCTATTTTTTTGTTAACTCTTTAAAACAAGAATATTTATAGAAATTACTACTTGTTTCGATATTTTTCGAATTTCAGTATCTTTTCGAGCAAAACCTCGGCCATGTCGGAAAAACAGTTTGAAGGAAGAAGCCATGCTAAATTGTACAGTTCTTATAGAAAAGACACCCCCGTACAAGTGATAGAGAGAATCATTTCATTTTTAAAAGAAAAGGTAAGGCAATCATTTATTTTTTTTACTTCGTGAAATGCAGACTTAATTGGCAAGATGTCGCAGCAATTTGACAAAAGTAAATGCCCTTGCTACTTAACATCTAACTATACTTGCCCGATCTTTTGCTATCCCTATTGACGCAAGATATTGCGCATCTTCCCTATGGCGTTCTATATTCTGAATGCCGAACAGTGTTATGAAGATATCGTACGTGTTAATACGTATTTCCTTATTTTCCTGAGTAACATGCGATGCCTAAGATGCCCGCTTCGTTTGCTCACTTGCCTCATGGTTGAGTTTGCCCTAACTCTGTTCTCCGTGTTTCAATTACAGTTGGAAGAAAAAAGATGAAGTCGGTTTATGCTCAACACGTCCCTCGCGATGGGGAAATTTAATTCTTTAATCCATTGAGCACATCTAATAGCTAAAAGGACGTAACGTCGTTGCATATCAAAGAACAAATTGCAGTTGGAATAAAAACATAGAATCCTTTAACCTGTCATTGCTGATCCCTTGAACTCATTGCACTGCCTGGAAATCATTGTGCAGAAATTCAGGTCTCCAAACCATTATTCAGATTAGAGACGTGAGAACGGAAGAAAGACCGAACACGAGGACAGGAAAAAATCGTCGTATCGGACGCCAAAAAAGGAAAGGTCAGGGTCTTGGGTTTTTGAACTACAACAATTTGAAGTCGAATATCGTGATGTATAGTTTTAAAAGAAACTTGTAGAGAATAAAGCATCTGAATCATTCATTCACTCTTCAATTTTTTATATCATACAATAAGGTAACGTTTATCTTATATAGACAGAATTTATGGATTTAAACCAGACTCGCGTATTCGGTGGAATTTCATTGGAATCTTAATAGGCCGCTACTAGGTTTTAGAGATCTTTTAGTAAATAAATAAATAACAACAAGTAATTCAAATTGAATTTCATTTCTTGTCATTACAATTAGTAATATAAAACAGAAAGTCCGTGCGTCTGTTTGTCACAAGAAGTCGTCAATAATTTGCTATCGCGCAAGATGACCTGTAGCATTTTTTAAAATTCTTTTTTTTATTCCACAGATACAGGAACCTTTGGAGACAGCCGTGGATGTTGGCTGCGGAAATGGCCAGAGTACCGTCATCCTCGTCCCCTACTTCAAGCAAGTGCACGGATCCGACGTCAGCGAGGCGCAAATAGAACAGGCTAAAGCGACCAGGGCACTCCCCAACGTCACATACGCGTGAGTCAAAAGATTCTACTCTTTTAATAGTTTTCTTCGCACTCAATGATACAAAATGTTTTATCTTTCACACATCATTGGGGAATCTTCATTCAGCAACCCTATTCAGTTGCGCACATTTTAATTGAAGGCACAGTTTTCAACTTCCACTGCCGATCATTTCTAACAGTATAGAGATAAAAAAAATATATTCACCTTAATTTATTTATTACTTGCAGGTGATTGATTTTTGTCACATATATGAATTATAATAGTTTTTAATTTGCTTTTAGCCATTTAAACTATTTTAGTTATTTCTTTAATGATTGAGCTATAGTGTTATTTTGACATGAGCTCGTGTTTTCGTGCCACCTTTATACCAGCATAAAAGGTCACGCATATTTTTCTGGTACATCATTATGAAATATAAATTTTAATGTTTCATATTCCCTTCGTTGTATCATTGCTGTTAGAGCAAATATACTTAAAATACTGTATTATATAAATTTCTGGATAATCACAGAGCTACAATTTGTAGTCCTAGTATTCGTGTCATTTCGATAGGTTTACTTCTTTTTAATAAGATGCTCCATCGTTCAAAACCTAGTTTTGCTTTTATTTTAGTTTTAAGTCGCCTCTGTAAAAGGCTTGACATATCATTTTCTTAACAGTGCTTGCTAGCAGTTGTAAATAGTTCCTTTTAAACGGTTTTTCTTTATTGGCCATTGTAGCTGTTGATTGCAAAAACATTATTTTTTAAAACAATAAAGCAAAACTTATCACAACAATTATTCGTAGCTCTGAAATATATGTAACACTATCTAATGCCAATTTGCCAACCCAGTGCCAATCTTCTCGCCAATCCAAAGTATGGCAGTATAATGCTAGCTCCAAGATTGCGAGCTTGGAAACCTGCCTACCTCGAGAATTAATTATGTTAAAGCGTAAATTTAAGAATTGGCAAATTGTAGAATTGTTGTTGTGTAACTGTAAGTATAATCTATTGTATGATTGGCTGTCCATTAAATTATTTTTAAATTGTTAGAGCCCACTTCCATGCTATATTCTTACAAATATAAAAAACAGATTCGCAGAAGTTCCAAAATTTGACTAAATGTTAGTTTGAAAAAAAAATATGCAAAAATTACAGAAGTCCTGTTTTTGTTGCAACCATAGGCGAAAGAATATCAGAAAACATTCTTTTCTAATTATCTGCTACCTACGCGAGCCTAACGGATGGATGACGGCTACATCTCAAACATTCCGTTTTATTGAGAGTGACATAATTCCAATTATATATGGAATTTTGTATGGAACGTAATTCCATACATTACCCCAAACAAAATTCCACATTTAATTATTTTTTCGAACTCAGGATGATCTGAAATCTAAAGATTCGTCTAAATCTTAAATCATCAAAGTTCGAATATTTTTTTAAACAATTACAATACTTTCTGTTCGGAACTATATTAAAAAATTCCGCAGTATTGTAATTTATCATTTTAATAAGATCTCCAGCCCGGAACCAGTTATCCATATTAATGCGAATAATTATTCACAACAGACAATGAAATAGCACAAAAGAATTCAGGACCAAAGACAGAAAAATGCAATTGAAGCATTTATTGTAAAGGATGGGGAGGTGAAATTAAATCTAAACCATTATATATAAAGCCTTTTTCAGTAATATATTTCAGAAACCGATCAATACATCTAAATTATTCAACAGATTAATTAATCTATTTTTAAGAAGGAAATAATATAGCAATTATAAAGTCGATTGCTAACAAAAATATAGCTAAAATGTATAAAAACATTTAAAGATATGCCGTTAAATGTAGTAATTGAATAAATCGAAATGTACATTATATGCGATTTCTTCAAACCGGACTATCATCACAATTCAAAACTTTCATACAATGCAAATATAAGGTAACACGGATATAAAGAAATAACGAGTTTAGTTTAGTTATATTAAAGTCCCGTTTTAAAGGAACACAACGGTTATTTTGGATTGGACCTAGTAATTTTGAACCGCGGTCAGATGGCGAGGTTGACATCTGAGCTGACACTAACTCTCCACACAATGCCACAGCAGCGAGACCATTTGACCCGGACGATTTTAACGTTTACCAAACCCATTACACGACGGTTCTTCGGTGGAATCGGGTCTCAAACCTAAAACCCTCCGGTTCCGAGGCCAGGGCCTTACCGCTAGGCCACCTTGAGCAATAAAGTAACACGAATATAAGACAACTGTTTTGTATAAACCTCTAATTTATATTTAACGCCATCATAATTGCTTCAGAATCAGCTGGCTCATAAAGCAGGGAATCTTGCGATTGGTTTCTCGGCCAGTCAAGTGAAATTAAATTTCGTGTGATAAACAACACCTATCACTATTTAGTACTTAGAAAGTGATTGAAAATTCAGATTTCACACTCACAAAAGATGTCATGTTAAATAAGAACACACAAACAATTTATGAGATTCCTTTAATTTCACAATCTTTTCCAACAGAGCGGGTCCGGCGGAGACGCTGCCCTTCAGCGACGGCTCCGTGCAGCTGCTGACGGCCGCCACCGCTCTCCACTGGTTCGACCTGGACACTTTCCTGCCGGAGGCCAGGCGGGTGCTGTGCGTGAACGGCGTCATGGCCGTCTACGGATACCTGAACATGAAGCCGCTCTTTGAGGACCCGGCGAGAGCCGCTCAGTTCGACAAGATCTTCGAAGAGGTAAATGAAACACTAGAAATTTACCTTAAATATAAAAGCCATTATTCCTTGACGCTTAACTACGTCGTTTCCGTGGCCCTTTATAGAAAAACGAGGTAATCTTGATTCTTGGTCTAAGATTAATTCTCTTTGGGATAAAAAAAAATAACGTATTATACGGATGCAAATTAAAACAGTAAATTGTCATTCGTCAACAAATTTTTAATGAATTATCTATAGTTTTTATTTTTTAAAATGATTGATAAACTATTCACCAGTTTCAGAATGCAACATCAGGGAAAGCTCGTTATAAAGTTGTTAAATGCGACATTTTCTGTTTGGGTTCTTCATTATATCACCAATTTGTTTACAAAATGATGACAACCTATGATGCCAATTTTTTCTTTTAGTTCAATTCAACATATACTTGGAATCCAATTTCGTTCAATTTTTTTTTAACCCTTTGCTAAACTGGAAATGACAAATCTTCTATTTGGCAGATAACTAGAGCAAAGTTTTTTTTGGCTCGGTGATGCTATTGGCTTCACCTAAATAATATGCTTTTTATAAACCTTAGATGACTTCTCTTGGACTATATCGCACTTCCATGCTCTTAGATGGCAACACGATCCAGATACAAAAGAATAAAAAAAGGAATCATTCAAATTACTTAATCTGGATGAAATGAATTATATTAAATGCATACTATTTCTGTGTCATTTTTAACTAATTGTTTCAAATTTAAAAAATAATAATTAGGACTGTAAAAGATTAAATCTTATAGATGACATAGCTTATAACAGGAAATTTTCCATCAGACTGTAAGTGAAGATCTTTCGGTCAAGAGAGACTCGGGTTTGCATTCAGAATATCGTAATCAGGAAAGATTTGGGTTCACCGTGAATTCATATTTCTATTCCAGAACTTATTAGCCAGCCTCTCTCCAAATTTAATATTTTGAGTTTTTTAGATGAAGGTTCCAATTTAAAGTGACATAAAATCTGTTTTGGAATTGACTTTGTAATCACGAACCATTACCAGAAAAACACCTGAGTCAATAGTCTCTGTCCACTATCTAAAAAAAAATTTCTCATAATAGAAGTTAATAATATTTTTAATAGTGTTTTAATGCAATCGGTCCTGCAACAAATTTTTTATATTTGGTAAAATGGGCAAATGAAAAAAGTCATGATTGAAGCTAATCAATAGTGTCTCGAATTCGCGAAGTGAGGATCCCTCAATGACAGTTGGGGAAAAAAAGAGTTCTATTATTTATTCGAAAATAGTTGGCTATTCGAAATTTTTTCAAAGTGAAAAACTTATTGTTCAGTACAAATGCATTTATTTGTAATTTAGCCCGAAAGAAGCTTTTCCATTTTTTAGAAGTCTGCTACTTCCTCCAATCTTGTTTGCAAGTGAGTTTGTTAGGCATCTATTAACTTATAATTTAAGGTGATGATTTAATTTCATCATTATTAATTATTTCAGCCATTTCAGTTTCGAGTAATTAAGACTCTGTTTGATTTAGACGCGCATATGCGTCCAGAAGAAATCACTGGTATGTCGTAGGGTGCATTTGTGCTTCCAGTGCAGGGCAGCGATTCAACCCTTTGCGATCGCTGCTGCCATTCACGCACCGTCCGCACGAAGTGCTTGAACTGAAAGCAGCTAGTGCTCAAAGAGTTGAATGTTCTAGTGAAAAATTTTAATGATGCAATTGCGTTACGGAAACCCCGTGTCACCGTGAAATTAAAAGTTACCCAACTGAAGATGCACACACTTTTGTCATTTTTTCGTCACTCTTCGCCATAATTTTAGTCATTTGAACTACAGTAACTATATTAAAATTGAGAGCATCTCAAAGTTTCGAGTTTTGTAATGTCTAAATTGCAGCAAGTTTAATAATTATATTTTACTTTTAGTATAACGAGACGAAGAGACTTTATTCAATGCAATCCAAAACTCGGCTGATGAAAGAAAATTATAAAGATGTCGAATTTCCTTTTGAAGAAGTCATCAGGTAGGCCTATTCAGATTAGTTCCTTATTCTAAGAAGTATATTTTTATTTTAGCTTTAAAAAAACATAATGGAAGAAACAGAAATAAAATTAATTACAGATTGGGCCAGAAATTTCTTGGTTCAGTTAGGTTAAATAGAACAAGAGCTAGAATTGGCTATACTGCGCCAATGGAAAAGAAGCATTTTCTTCACTTAAAATATCAATGTAGTAATAAATAACAATTTAGTTTTTTTTATATAGAAAGACAGGGTTATTAACAATTTTTATCTAAAATAAACTTAGATCAGGCATACAGGGTCGATTAATTTTTATATTAAGTGTAGGGTTGCGAGCGTAAAGGCGTTCACCACAGGTCCGTTGTATTTAATTAAGTAAAGAAATACACCATATATAATATAAAGCATAGTTTTGAAGCATTGCAAAGTTGCAATAGCACGGCAATAATATTGCATTAAAAATAACACTGAGGACATGCATTGTTTCGGGTGGCACTTTTATTGAATATTTACTTTAAGCATTCAGCAGAAGACATGCGGTTGATACAGTGCCTATTTGTGCATTGCATCTTCTGTATACGACTTCTAATGCTGCTATTCATGGAACTGTGTTATGTTTTTGTGAATTTTAATTCCTATAAACTTATGTCTTTCAATTCAGTTGGTGTATCGTTTTCTGCAAATTCACAACAGTTGTTACTATTTTTTCATTTGCTATTCCATATTTTATTGTGAAAATATTCGTTTCTATATATTTGGCTTTAAGCTAAAGTTTAGTTAAACATTTTTGAATCAGCTTGAGTTACTTAACAAAGATATGTGTGTACATAATGTAATTTTACAGATGAATGGCTGATAAAGAAAACAAATTGAGAGTTCAATTTATCTTTAAACTAGATTATGTTGTTTGTGCACTGGGAGGATAGATGGGAAAATTTCAGAAACTGAAATTCAGAAACAGAAAGTGGAAAAAATTCCCCCTAGTGCTTTTAGTAAGATACTCTTTTAGGGATTTATTTGGCATCGATTCAGGAAAAGGAATCTTTAGTTATTTAACAAAGTCATAATTAGGGTTGCGTGTATTTTGTTGTGACTCCAATCCTTGAAACCTTTTGGAATTATAATTTTAATTACAATTTGACTAAAGAAATTAAACATTTGATTTTTACTAAGCGCTTCACCGAGATAATGTGCGAGTGCGTTCCGAAAAACAGCTTTTAGAAGAACAGCATTTTTAGAATCTTCACGAGATAATACTCGGGTGATGAGTGACGCTACAATTGCGTCACTCGCAGCCTCGACGGAATCTGTAGTTTACATATATCTGATATTATTTATATGATTCATGACGGAATAAACGATTTATGATAGATGTATGCGATTTATGATAGGCATTTACTACAAGTTTTTTCCAAAGTTATATCATAGGTTCTAATTGCTTTTATCTTTCATCTGAAAAGTGAAAATGCAGCAGTTTTTTAGAGGTCATGTCAGAAATAACTATATTAAAAAGTGGAATTGGATCAGGAAATAAGAGAAAATTTTTAAATTAAATAATATGAGCTAGTTTGAGATAGGATGTTAATTAGGTTAAGAGCTATCATTGCATGTATATGTATGTTTTTTCAGCCTCAATTCTTAAAGTTACTGAAATTCTGAATAAATTTTCTTCAGATAAATCGTATGGACCATTTAGAAGTACTGTCGCAAAAAAGCGACATATATTCGCCTCTTTTTCTGCAAAAAATGGGAATGAATTTCTTTCAAAAGATTTGAGTTACATGTTTCAATCAGTCAAACTAATCGCATAGTGAGGTTGAATTTTCTGTAATCAATCCCTCAAGATGACAACAATAATCAAGTGGCACATGACATAATGCAACCATTTTGATCGAATGCAAATTAAATTGTAAGCGATTTAGTCTTTCCCTAACTCCATTAGTCGACTAAAATACTGTAGGGAGAGTTAAAGCAAATGTGACCCTTCCCCTGATTTGGAAGGATAATTCTTTCTTCTTCTGTAAACAAAACTATTTTCAGGCAGCAAAAACAGTTTTTTTCTCCTTCTACACACGTTATTTTGACATTCATATTAAACAGTCTCGCTCACAGTTTTAAAACGAGAATTTTCACATTTTATGCCTCCTTTTTCATTTATCATTTGAATTCATCTAAATTGACCATCGATTGCTCATCCTGAAATAGTACAATCCTAGTCACTTACTATTTCAAGACGTGTCATTGAATTTATATTAATGGCATGCCCTTCATCTCTTATTAAGTAAAGAGTGTATTTACACATTTTTAGAGCGACCTCGGGATTATTAATTGATATTTATGGTGTAGAGACTACTTTTAAAATTTTGTTCACACTGCTTTTTTACTGGACTAATATCTGCAGCACGATTCCCACACTTTTTTTTCCTTTCCAAAGACTCTCAAACCAAATGCGTTTGAGCAGAAGAACTCTTATCTATTGATTAAAGATACAACGGCTCATTAAAGATACAACTTGCTCGAGCTCGTGGTGCTTGGCCGTTCAAGAAATGATGTTCTGACATGATACATTGAAATATGCATGGCAGAGTTCATTTTAATCTTTATAATGGTGTTTAAACGTCATGGTAACCAATGGACACATTTTCCCTTTTGCGTTTATTTTGCTGTCAGAAATTTTAATACCCTGATTTCATAAAGTTTTTGAATCGGGAAATAAGAATATTTTCCTTTAGAAAACATAAAAGCATATCCCTCAAATTGCAATTTATTTACTTTCAAAAATTTGGAATGAAATTAAATTTAAAAGTAGCAGATTATATTTTTCATTTCAAATAATAAGCTGTTCCCAATTTTTTTCTCTTCAGAACATTTGGTTTTTACAGTTTTTGAATCAAAATTGTTTTTAAAAAATGCGCCAGTGTCGTCTGTAATAATCGGAATCTTTTCCGTGCGGATTTTCTCAGGTGTCCGGACATCCGCTGCACCTTCGAAGGGAAACTGTCAGACGTCGTGAATTATGCGAGCACTTTTTCAGGATTCCAAAACTTCTTGAAGGAGGACAAAAAAGCAGCGGAGGAATGCCTCGACGCCTTCAGAAGCAGGTATGAAATTAATTTTCGAATAAACCTATTTATTAGTGAGATTCTAAATTGAGATTGCTAAAGAATGCAGAGAATGTTTAGAATTAAAGCTGAGAATACTTAACACTTTGGTGACCGGGAATTTTACACAGAAACTATGCCATGTCACCGGCTACTTTTTTGTAATTGAATATGAAAGTAAAACGTTCTAAAAATACTGAATGAAATGAATTTGTTGAATTGGAACATCAAAAAGTTCTTCGCCGATACGTTCCGTCATGGTTGAAATTTTTGGAATTTTACTTAAATTCTAATAAAAATGTAAATACTAGGAAAAGTAATTTTTCTGTTATAGAGCGGACAAGACTAAACACGATACGCCAAGTTTTTGCAATGTTCTATATCGCCCTCGGTGTTATAAATTAAAACAGATAATGCAAGTCCAATGACGAGTTAACTCGTCACCGGTCAACAACGTTTGGACATGAAAAGACGAGTTAACTCATCACCGGTCAGCAAAGTGTTAAATAATTCCTGTCAGAAAAAAAAGCAAGAAAGAATGAAAACACTTAGCCGGATTACTAGATAGGCAAAGTAAAAAATATCTGCCTTTCTCTGTAAACGGTAATCTTTCTAATTTCTTTTGTTCGGAAAACCGATTTTTAAAGTTAACCCAGATGATCTTGTACTGAAGGTGACATTCGTCATATATCAACCAAAATTAAATAAACCATGTTCAATCCACTGTATATCAATAAAAAATTAAAAAATAATACTAATAACTGAAATGTTTCAAATAAGGCTCTCACATTATAACTTAAAATTTGCGATAGCGGATTTCAATTTTTTTTAATTTTTGAAATACTTTATAATTTTTTATTATTGTGTAATACATTCAATAAATTTAAAATTCCAAAAATAGTTTACTTTTTTTAATTTGAGCTTTTGTCAATATGTCAATTCGTTCACAAGAACTAATTTTTGCCCATTGAAGCAAAAGTGCTCGTGCAAGTTAAATTTTTTGTTTATCTTAAATGTTTCATTGAATTAGTAATTTTGGTAATGCAAAAGATCATAAAAAAACTTTGTCTCGCATTTATTGTTTAAAAAATGTATCTCATTTTCTATTTATTTCATTTCTTATAATCACGTGCTAAAAATGACATTTTTCTAGGTTTTATTTGTTCTCGTCATTAACTTATTTTTTTTAATCAGAGCTTTTGTAAATGGGATGGCAACACGTTATTAAAAGTTAATTTTTTTAAATGCTCGCGCAGATAAAATTTTATCTTTATTTTATACGAGATAAAGTAGTGAAATATGCGATTAAATAAATTTTTAAAAATTCATTAAAAATAGAAATTTTATTTATAGGTCAAAACGTCAGTATCATTGAAAAGATCATGTTTTGAGCTTTAACTCAATGCTAAAATCAATTTTGTGCTGTAATATTTTCGGAAGTCGTCGCGAAAAAAAAGTCAAAATTTCGCTTAATTTTTAATTAATTAAAATTTTAATTAGAAAAAAGGCTCCGAGGGCTTCCGACCCCCAAGGTACACAGTGCCAAATTTTGTAGCTGTAGGTCGAACAATCTGGCCTGTAGAGCACCAACACATGCACACACACACATTGAGTTTTATTATAAGTATAAACATAGGTTACGGAGGGATGATTTTTCTAGAGAATGGAATGATTACAAATAGAGAAAAAATATATTTTTTCTTCCTTTCAACAAGACACGGCTAAGCTGACGATCTCAGGCTAGAATAGTAAGCGACGGAGATCCAGATTCCACCCGATAACTCAAGGTGGCAGATTTCAAATAAAAGTTCACAACTGTTGTTGACTAAGGTTTGTATATTGGCTTTGGTTAGTGTATATCGGCTCTACAATCTTATTAAAGACTTGCTCTTGCTTCAAAGAGTTTCTCCGTATCGGGGTGCTTGAAGGCACTGGAAAATTTTTTCGAAGCGACAAGCTCACCGAGTCTGTGAAAAAGTGATTTCATTGTTAAACGAGCGCCTAACGGTCATGCATTCTCGCCGAGGAAACGAATGTAGGATGAGAAAAAGCAGTCATTCATCCAGCATAATTTGCAAACAGCCATCCTTTGTCCCACGGAATTTTAATTCTCTAGCGCTGATCATTATCAAGTTACAGATGAATTTCGCAGTACTTTCTGACCGACTTGAGCATTCCTCAAATGTAATGTGCCATCAATAAAAAATAAATAAAAGTGGATTTGATTTTCCTTTCCAGGTTGTACGAATTAGGAGCTTCTTGCAACTATTCTGCAGAAGATACCATCACCTTATATCGGGATTACAAACTAATTCTCTGCAGAAAAATCAGAGACGGTGCATTTGTTTAATGGCGTCCAATGTAAAAGAAATATCCTTCCAGATGTTGTACAGCCAACGATTTTCTTCATAAAGGTAGCTGTCATACTTTACAAAGTATTAATAAATGGCTATTTAAATTTTTTGTGACGCCTATTTTTCAATTTATATTTCCAAAAAGATATCTTTGCATCATATTTTTGCTCGTTACATTCGTCAGGGCCAAACATCCTCCCGCTGGTGTGGTGTGGAAGTTTGGAGAGGGCGGTGCCAGCTCAGGTGCCCTCCTCGTCATCTGACCACGACTCATCATTCTGAAGTCAATCTCAAAATAGCTCTAAGTTTGCTTTAAAACGGGACGTTAATATATAATTAAACTACACTTTGCATCACATTTCGGTTATAAAATATGAATTGAAATATCTTTATTTCAATTAATAAAGTTTCAGCAGTGTTATTACAGTACATGTTTTATTTTCTTTATCGGATCGAGAGATATTTTTAAATGATACTTTTTTTTCCAATATGTTCTGCATATTAGCCAATTGGGCCAAAATCTATCAATTTTAACATTATTTACTTTTTTATAGTAGGCTCTAAATAAGATAAGCTTTTTCAAAATTTTAGTTAAAAATTAGCCACTCTTTTTTTTAGTAACTTGGATGCATGTTATATATAAATCATTTTTTTCCCATTTTAAAATTATTTTTTCAATCATACCAATATTATGTACATACTTGTAATTTTAGCAGCTTTTAAAAATAAATTTAGGATATATTTTATAACAATATTTTTCATCATTCTAGCTACTAGATTTGTACTAGATTTATATAATAAAGAGAGAGAGAGAAAGAGAGGACGAGGAACAAATCCAAAACATTAATCAGATTGAATGTTAGTGACTAAACTTTGCCTTTGAAAAACCGTTCCATTTCCATTTTTTAGAATATGAAACAAAGTTGGATAAAGATTATTTTATTATTCAAATAATATCACATTAAGAAATATCACAATCTTTTCACAGATCACATCTTTTTTTTAAAAAAATTCTGTTGCCATAAAAAGAAATCACCGTCTTCATGCCAATTTACTTGGGACGGAACCGGACGCGCAGAATGACGCTTTTCAGTTCAATTATAACCCTAATTTGAATTTCAACAACAACAGTGTGCATTTCATATGACTTTAGTGTGGCCAACTGCATTTGTAAGGTTTTGATGGAGGAGGTTTCAGGCAGTCGTTGAGTTTTTCGCATCCTGGTGGTGACCAGTGCTGAAAAAGATAGTATTTAAGTACCCAGAATATATATATATATATATATATTTGAAAAATACTATGACACACACTCTTAAAAGAACCTCATTAATTAAAAGGCTTTTTCCTGTTTGAATTTTCTATTAAAATAATATAACATATTGTCTATAGTTATTTCAAAATTAAAATAAAACTTGAAAAGAATTCTTCTTTTTTAGTTTAATGCATTGCATCTTTTTCTATATTAGGTAATAATTATTCAATTAAAAAAACGAACAAAAAAATTCTCACACTTTTAAAAAAGCTTTGCATTATATACAAACATTAGTATTTATTTTAAAAGTTTATTATACTTCAATATTGTTCAATCATTGTAGTATCAGATTTCAATTATTGAATAAATGAGTGATTCTAATACTTAAGCAGTTATAATATGCTATTTGAGCATTAGGATTACTTATCTATTTGTTAAACTTATAACTGTATTCATAATTTACCATAATTTTATTTATTAAAACACATTGAAACTAATTAATTACTAGAAATACATTATACATTAAAATTACTAAACACTGAAAATAAATGCTGCCATATTTAGCCTGAAAATATTTTCTCCTTTTTTACAATCATTTTTATCAAGTTTTTCTTAATTCAAATTTTATTAAATCTATTTTTTATAGCTGGCATATCAATTTCACATTAGAGAAATTAAACATTAAATTTATTATATTAAAATAATAAATTCATATAACACTTATACAGAGCTCTTTGAAAGATGAAAGAGATTATGTAAATGAGTAAAAAGTTTATTTAATTTATTAATTAATCATAAACTCTTAATTTTATGGATGTACATTTGCTTTTCATCTCTTAGCTCAGACTAATCGATCGCTATTCATATCACAGCCGGTGAATAAGTACTTGTCTAAAGTGAGGAATGCACAAATTTGTTACAATAATCATCACATTATTTACTTTCATGTCCTATCCTCATCACATTCAACAATATCAGAGCTTAATTCTAATTAGTGTTAAGATATTATTATGATATTTAGAATTCTGTCACAAAAAATCTTTATTGTTTTTTTAAATAACATTTGTTTATTTTGAATCATCATTTGACTTTTGAATGTTTTGAATAATTGCTTTTTAAATCTAATAATTAATTACTTTTAATGAAGAATAGTTGCTTCTGAACATAATTTCTTATTAATAAGCAAAGCTTTAAAGTTTGAGTAAAAACAGACATCACCTTTGATAAAATTTGGTAATAAAAAAGCGAGATTATCTTGAACTATCTTGATGATATCAATTTTAAAAAAGTTAATTCCCAACAATTTAAAAGGGGTTAAAAGCTTATTAAAAAGAGATGCCCTCTTGATATTAACAACACACTGAAAGCTATCAAAATCTCAGTGGCACTAGAGTGAATTTCTTTATATATGAATTATCTGTATTAACATATAGTATTCTTAGTGAAATACATATACAAATTTTATCATCCATCTTATAAATTTAAAAAGTATTTAAAAAATATTTTATTTGTAATTTTTTCCATTTAATAAAGTTTTCTATAAGTTAATTACGTATATTTAGAAATATTGAAAGCAAATCTATGTCTATATGTAAAATCTATTGGAGATTTCAAGAGTAAACCTTCAAATCTAGAATTACCAAATTTGGCCAAATATATTTTATTGGGATGGTGGGATATGCACTTCATATTGGCTTTTTAGAGATTTAAATTATAATATTTAGTAATTAAAAACTAAGGAAAAGTCTGGCATTTTTTATTTTTAAAAATACCATCACAATAGAATAATTTTTACATCTTTTTAATTATATCAATTTGTCTGAATAGAAATTTGTATCTTAACGCATTGACAGCCGGCGACCCGCGCGACATTCTACGTCTGGGGGGCGGCACCGCAGCGGAAACTTCACGAACTCAGAGACCCGCGTTTCCGCGGGGCCGGCTGCCAATGTGTTAAAATTGACAATGTTTTTTACAAATGATTTTTAATGTAATACTTTTTGCCATTGCAATAAAAATTAGACATTGTAGAGATAACCTAAGAAACTACATTTTTACTAATATTATGATATCATACATATATACTCTGTAAACAGAACAGATGTTAGACTGATAAAAGATCATGACTGTAAAGTTTATAACGATTTATAAAAATATTTCAATAAAATATTTTGTAAATGGTATAATGTATTATTAAAATATTTTACTGAGATTTATGAAAATAGTACAAATTTCTAAATTAAATTTGAATGCAAACAATATTCCTAGTAAATCAGTTCAGTGTAAAAGGCAATTAATAAAAACATATATACTCACCATGACAGCATTATCACACATATTTAGTTGGGGTTTACCAGGAACTAACGTGGCACGATGATGATTGACTTGAGCCATTATGGTTTGAAGAGCATTTTTGTATTCCACAGACTGAGGGCTAAAACAGAGAGATAAAAATGCCAGACAAATATTTTGAAAATAATCAAAAACGTTTTTATAGAGAGTACTGCTTGACTTTTAAAGAATAGTTGATAAACAAATAATGACTACAATAAAAAAAATAATTATTAAATGTCATCTAATAAGATACATGCTTTATTTTGTATAACATTCAACAATTTATATTTTTTACGCCATTTCAATTTTTGATACTTTTCTGTAAGCCCGACGCAAGCGAAAAATCGCCAAATAATGTAGAATTCCGTTGATTGCTTTGTCTTTCGCTTCGCCTAGCGACTCGGCTCGCGTTTGGTTCACAACTGGCGACATTTGCGCCTGGCTAACAAAAAAAAGCACCAACGTTTTTTTCAGTTTGGCATTTTAGTAGAATTACTAAATAAAATATCAAATCTTGAAGTAAATTTAAATGAGTTTTTGTAGCTCTTTCAAGAGAGATAGTAAATAAATCTTACCTGAGTTGGTACTTTTCCCCTGGATCTCTCCCAAGATGAAAAACAAGAGGTTGTGCAGTATGATTCAGCTGGTCATGACTTGTCATGCCTTTCAAATTCATACCAGGACAAAAATCAATACCCTTTAAAAATAAAAGAAACGCTTTTTTTTTCTTTTTTTCACTAAAGGCATACAAAATCAACCGAATATTTTTACTTCGTTTAATACAATAGCTTTTCTAACATATGAAGCAGGAAGATTACAGAATGAAAAGGATACAATACATCTGATTGGAGGGAGATACATTAAGTAGATCAATAGAATTAAAAACAAATTATAAAATGAAATATGTTTTGAGGCAAAAATAATTATTCATACAAATAATTCAAGAGCTGCATCACAAAAATTAAGAATAACTGAATTAACTTCAGCTGAAATCCAAAAATGTATCAATAGCTTAGACTGAGTTAAAGAAATCTTAATTCAGAGATAATAAAATCAAAGATTTGATATTAATTGCAATTCCTTTAGATATTTAATTGCAATACCCAAAATTTGCCAGTGTTAAACATCTTCTAACAAGAGAGATTCAGAAAATCGAAGTTGGCAATTGTTATAAGTATCTTAAAATTATTCTAGTTACAGATACAGTTTCATCATACACTCATTATATATATAGTTAGTTGGTATGCTCATATTTATGATAGGAAGAACTAGATTTAGATTCACATAGGTTTGGATATTTTTGATGTCTTTCTTTTTCTTACATTTTTTTAAAATTAATGTCTGGTGATATTGTAGTAGTTGCTCTCCAATCACTCACTAAAATGTAAAATTTTTAAAAATAAAGTTCATGTCCTTTTTTAACAAGTAAAATTAAATTCTATATCAGTTTGGATGTTTTATTTTGATTAACCACTTTATAGTTTCTGTTATCTATTTCTTTTTTGGGTGCATAGTGCACTTAAAAATATATACATTTTTAATGAACAATTTTATATTGAAATTAAATTTATAAATTCATATCAGAATCAATTGCATAACCGATTTTTTGGTTAAACTGACAATAATTAAATTAAAAAAAAATAAAAAAACAGTTTATTTCATAAACACATTTATTTACAAAGAAATTAGTTGTGCAACATAAATCAAGTTCCACCAGATACAAAGCACAATTTATTTTAAAACTGTAGTGCAAAGTCATAATTTTTGTGAATTATCTAGTCAGCATTTGGTTTTAAGCAAAGCATAGAGAGCTTTTGAGAAATCTGTGGTTAAATTTTCATGAAAAATTTATTGTGGAAATGCAAGAAAAATTGAAAATCTTCTTGCTCCCTAATTTTATTCTTAAAAAAGAAGAAGAAAAAAAATTCTACAGAGGGCAAAGCTAAAGCTAAATAACTATTTCCGCATTTGTCGTAGTCTTGATAACTTTGAAAACAGAATTGCTGATGGAAAACATTTTTCATCATCTATTCCATCATCAGTTCAAATGATATCAAACATTGATAAGACGGTAAGTTCTATTTAAATATTTAGAATTTAGCTCTCTCTACTTCATACAAAAGAAACCGATAATGTTTTCAGTTTTTGTCAGAAATTATTTTAGAATTCAAATTTTCTGACCACATTTTTATAACAAAATAATAATAATAATAATAATAATAATAATAATCGGTCCCTTCCTTTTGGTATTAAATGTTTTCCACTTCTAGATTATTATTACACCATTTAAGACATATACACTAAAAGTTAAGATTAAAATGAAGGAACAAAAGGTATATAAACATTGACGAGGATAGAAAACATACAAAACCAAGTTAGAACACACACACAAATATATATATATATATATATTTGGAAACCTGGTGAAGAGTTTACATTTCATCTGACAATGTTATACAAGAATCAATTAAAATTTCAATATGACTAGTCCCATGGTAGATATTGGTTTGTTTCATCAAAGGAATTCAATGGAGCACTTTGCAAGGATTATGTTTTATTTTCATTCACAGGGACTTCTCCTTAGAAAATTTGTATGATTACAGTAATTGGAAGAATGCCTTAGAAGATTTCAAAAGCATCAACTTATGGAATATCATTCAAATTGCAAAGTAGATATAAGCAATTTTTTTCTATGAAATTTCGGAGCAAAACAAGGATTGTCTTAATGAGGGGGAGTGGGAATAATAAGCCAAAACCATGAAGAAAAACCTCTTATATTTGATTTTATTTTGAAACACTTTACAAGATTTCGTAAAAACTGAAAATGCGACAGAAAACATTTATTTAGAAGTATAGGAACAGGTTGTGAGTAACAAATCAATTAGTTAAAGTCATTCTGGTTCACATATAATTAAATATTATAAACAACTGTTAGTGTTCTGTATTTTTTTAATTGTTATAATTGCTCATGTTAGTTTCAAAAATAATTTCTGTAAAAATATTTTAAATATTGTTTTGTGTTAAATGAAACTGCTATTCTGCTGTTGCATCTGGCAACAAGGATTATGCTGTTATTAAAATAGAACGAGTGAGATACTCGCTGACTTGGAATTGTTGTAGTTTTTGTTTTATCTTTATATTTTTAAGCACTTTCAGTCATTGGTAGTAATATCTAAAAATAAGAAATGTTTATTTTATTTCTTATTGGGCATTTACAATCTGCACTTTAAAATGCACAGCCATACTCTGATAGAACTAATATTTAATAATAATGGCAAAAACATTTGTTATCTCAAAACCTTGGAATAAATAGTGCATCCATAAATTCAGTAATTGACCCTTTACTTTCAACAGTGGTGGGTTTGTGGCTAAACAGATGAAGTAATTACTACAGCCCTATCAAGAAGAGCTGCAGACAAGCTGATTAAAATGTTTTTATCAACCAGGTTTCCAAGAAATTGAATTTTGGATATTTTGAATTCCTTAAATTCTACTTAACAGTAAGCCATATCATTCAGCTAATTGTTTAATTCTATTTAAATAGAATCACATACATTTTTTGTAGATACTTGCAATTACAAGAAGAGAGAATGGATTTTATTTTATTATAGCAAGGTGATAGCATATGTTATAGTTTGGCTCATCAGATCTGTATACCCATGTTTCTGGCAAGTAATAATTTAGAAAGAAATTATCCAAAATTTTATGAATAGAAGAACATATCACATTTACATTTGAAAACTGTAGGCTATTTTTCCAAAAAAAAAAAAAAAAAAATCTCATTAATAAGCTTTTTTTTCAATATTTTGTAGCCAAAGAATTTGGTAGTAACTTTTTGGATAACAGCATTCAAATTTAGAATGAAAAGTAAAAATAAAAAATGTTGCTTATAGTTTTAAATATAAACCATCATCTACAATCAATATAAATAATACCAAGATTATATATGTTTTTTTTTTCAATTACACAAATACTAGAAAATACATATAAATCGTTTATTGATCCAATTTTATCCAAAATTAATTAACAGTTACCTGATTAAATTCTTCACGTGAATTAGTCCAACACCAAAAGTGAGCTTTATAAAGTCCATATCTTGCAGCCATTAATTCATTTCCTCGATAATAGAATACAGGTCTACAATAGAAAAAAAGAACTCTTCAGTATTATTTTTCTCTTTCTTTAGAGGAAAAAAAAATTATTTTCAAAATTTTTTATACTTGTGGATGCAAATAGCTTTGGTTAAGCAAGATATATTCTCTCCTATGAATATAAAAAAAATCTCCAAAAATTCTGAAAATGGAACTGAAGGAACTATTTTTCATTGTCTCCCTTCCCTTTTCAGTTATATTGCTTATTTATTTTTGCATGATCACAGGAATACAAAAGAAGTTAAGAAATTGCATATTGATATCAATAAATAAATAAATAAATAAAACAATATATGTTATATAATTACAAGTTGTATCCTTCACTTTTCAACAAGAGCTGTTAAATATTATAATTAAAAAATGATAAAATTATCAGCAAGCTGAAATTTGCAAAGATGAAAATTACATAAGTTGAAAACATTTTCTCTCAACATCAACAACAAAAATGCAATACATCAGTCAATAAACATTTTTCTTAATAAATAAAAAGCACCATTAAGAATTCTATTTATCATGTCACAAAAACTTGTGTTGCTTTATTAAGGACCTCTTTAAACAGGCACATGTAGGAAGGAATATTGTTATAAAGCCTTCAAAACATAGATTTAATTAGTATATGTTCGATTTTTTAAATACTGATAATAAAAAATAGTTTTTCAATCCAGATGATTTTCTTATAAATCAAGGGGATTATATTCCACTTTTGTTTTACCATATTTCAGTATCTACTAAATATTTTGGCCTCTTTATTTCTATAAAGCATTAAAAATTGATTACTTTTTATTGGAAACAGTTTTTTATAACATAGAAATACAAAAAATAAACATCTCAATAAATTTCAATTAATAATAAATTTACCATATAAAGATTAATATAATTCTCATTCTTTTTTAATCATAAAAAAAGCTGCATTTCAAGACAATGACTAATGTATATTTAATTTCTATAAGGTTCAATGATCACTGCATCTATCTCAGCAGAATTAAGTTAAATTTAAATAGCCAATATTTTTAACTCATTTATCTAATATAGAATTTAAATAAAACATGAACACAATAATTAAACAGGAGAGGGAAACTAACTTTGATCAAAAGAGCTTTAATTAAAAAGCAGAAATATGGTTAAGACATGTACAGTATCAAGTGTAAATGCGAAAAAAAGGAGATTCAATAAAAATCAGATAGCACTAATAAAATATATATTCCTTTTTACAATGACAATATTTAGTTAACAATAAATTATATTATTAATAAGCATTATAAAAAAGTGTTTGCTGAAGTTTTGCATTTAAAATTCATTAATTCTATTAATCTATTTAATTTCTTTTAAAATAAATTTATCAGATTTACTATTAAGATTATAATCATTTCACAAACCATTTTAATTTCTAAGCAAACTGGAATTACAACTAAAACTGGAAGTTCTAAATGGAACAAAATCACAATTTACCTATCAATATTTTTTCCTTTAATCAGAGATGGTAAAATATCCATTCCATCAATAATCCTGTCTTCAGGAGGATTTACAGAAGCAATGTTCAAAGCAGTTGAGAACAAGTCCATGACGGTACTTGCTTGGTTAGATACCTTAAGAAAAAAAATAAGCTTTGATCCACATCATAGGATATCAATAAGATTTCAGAAATAGAGCCCAATCATAAAAAAGTGAAAAATATCTAATTCATATCTTTAAATAACAGAATGCCTTTTCACTGACTTTTAACAAAATATTTATAAAAGATTACATTCTACAATCTTTGACATACAAGCATATTAACATTAGAGGTAGAGACCTGCATGTTTTAAGTTCTTAAGAACAACCAAGCCAAAAATTAAAAATTTGAATTGATATTCAGGTGCAGCATAACCAATTTGAAAATTAACCATTTAAACACAATGAGTTTCGTTTTTATTTTCCATAAAATATCCTTATAAAGAGTAGAAAAAATGTATATAGGGAGATGCCAGACAGTTAAAAATATGATTAAAATTTTGCTAAAAAAATGTATGCATTGTATCATTATATCATTTTTAATAGGATTTCAGGTACACAGATAATTTATTATTTACAACTCTAAAAATCCTATTATATCTCTAACACAATCACTTTTGAAGTACTCAAACATGTACTTCATGTCAATAACATAAAAATGAAATAAGGCTTTAAAAATATCGTGCAATTACTCCAGACATTAAAAATAGAATAATTCTTGAAGAAAAAAAACTCTTTTAGTTTTTTTATTGTAATGCCTTTATGCACCAAGATGCTTATAATAGTTAGAAGAAAAGGAAATAATGCTAAAATCTGCAAATAATTTTAAAAAATTATTTTTTATGAATAAGAATTATTTTGCATTAAGATGCTTTATTTTTTAAACAAATTTTTCCTTATTATTAATATACAATAAAAGTACATATAAAATGAAAAAGAATTTTTAATAATGTGATAAAAAGAGTAATAATATTATTAATAAAAAAATTGGAAATTAATATTATGTAAATTATAATAAGTCAGATGACAGCTAAAAGTTATCAAGTTTGGAGAGTTGTAATCATAATGAACTCAATAAAATGAATTAAGAAAACATAACTTATATATAAATTCATATCACTAAAAAAAATCCCACAGTACTCCCCACCCCACTTGCTCTCTTTCTTGATAAGTAAACACTCCAAGAATAAACTGTGTCATTGAATTACATAATAAAGAAATAATGCTCCAGATAAGAACATAAATGCTCCAGATAAAAATAAAAGCCTTTTTTTATTTAAAAACATATTTATCATAATTGTTTGTTATTTCAAATAATTACAAAAATATTAAAATAAGCCAATACTTGATGAAAGGTTATTATCATATTTGTTCTAAATTAGTAACTTATTATGTATATAATTGTTACAATAATTTGAAACTATGAAAATACTACAAATATATTAAATCAAATTTAAGAAAAGTTAAAGGGAGATAATTACAAAGCACATATTTTAAATTCATGTAATAACAGAAAATTCTTTTGATAAAAAAGTTCATACTTGTCCTGATGGAATAATCCCTGGCCACCAAGCAATAGCTGGCTCCCTCATACCTCCTTCAAATGTAGTCTGTTTTCCACACAGAAAAGGGCCATTACTGCCAGCTACAGTTATTATACTTGTGATTAATTATACTCAAAATTTTTGATGGAATTTTTAATAAAAAATTATGTTATATTAAAGCAAAATTAATTACATTTTTTTAAAAAAAAATTCCAACATTTCAATGAAATTATACTGAAATTGTGGAGTAAATTGTTTGCAAGATTACATTAATTTAGAAATTTATGGAATCTTCTATTTTATTCCCCCAAAACTATCAGAATTAATATTATTAAGGTACTGCAGAAGTGGTTGTTAAATTTAAATTCTGAATCATATAAAAAAGTCTGGATTAATTTTTTTAACTTTATATAGAAAACATTAAGATGAATATTAAAACAAATATATTTCGCTAATTCTGTTAGTATTATATTTGAATTATTTTTTCCCAAGGTACCTGATACTTCTCTATAACTGTCTTTCTTATTCCAAGATAATAACATTCATTATAGTGATTGTGAGTTGGAGGGGGGGGATCATTAACTTTGCTGCTTATTTGAAATATATTGTAACTGGGCAAACAGCTGATCACTAAACAAGGCCAATTAGTAATTGATTCAATTCAACTTAATATCAAAAAAAGAAATATAAGAAAACATTCTTGCATAAAAATATGTAAATTAATTAGTGTCAATAAACAATAAAACAAAATAATTATAGGAAGAAGGAACTTTTTAAGACATTGAATTAAATTAAAATATTTATATTTTAGGCATAAAATAAGTTTAAAAATCTCTTATATAAACTATAATAAAATACATAGAAAAATTGTAATATTTGATAGCAATTAAAATTTTCCATTACAAATGAGAATTACTTCATCTGGTTAGTTGCAATCTTCATTTTCTGCCTTTTTTCAAACAAAAATATTATTTGACAAAATTGTAATTGTAAGGAGCTTGGTTCAATACAAAAACTTCTACATGATTGTTTTCAAACTACCTTCTCTTAAAATCCCCCAAAATAACCGAAACTGCCTTGACGCCCTTTATCAAATAGGACATTGAGAGCCAAGACATAGCTATAAGGTTAAAACCAAAAGGTAGAAAAGAAACGAAAGCATTAAATTACCCATGACTTGGCTGACCAAAGCAGCTCCATTGTCAGATGTGAAGAAAACAAGTGTATCATTTTCGATGTTAAGATCCCGTAATGTATTCAAAATTTGCCCAACACCATAATCAAGTTCCATCACAGCATCACCATATCTTGAATGAAATGAGAGAAACAAAATTTAAGTTTTTACTTTTAAATATAATAACAATATCAAAGAAAAGAATCTATGTTGTGACTAACAATCCTCTTCGACTTTTTCCTAAGAACTTTTTAGAGGCATAACATGGTGCATGAGATGAATCAGGTGTCCAATACAGAAAAAATGGTTTTGGTGAAGAGCTGGAGTTTTTTATGAAGTTTACAGCTTCCTAAAAACAAACATAAGATTTTTTATAGTTGAAATTTTGAAATAATTCACTATTATTAATTTTATTATTACATAACCGATCCTCCCATATATGATAAGTTTGAATTAAAAGATTGAAAGAATTGATTTTTACTAGTACTGAGAATTACTGAAATTTCTGTCCAGGAAAACCACTTCAGATAAAAAAAATTTAAGAAAACTTTTAATACTAAAGCTGTTTTTATAATATAATAACAACAAATAAAATTAATACTAAAATAAAAACTTTCCAAGATAATAATAAAAATGTTTCATGTTACATTAAAAATGGCTTCAGTTTGATTTACTTAATTTGATTTACTTTAATCATTTCTTACATATTGAAATTAGAAATTATTTTCTAAAAAAAAAAAAAAAAAAAACTGATATTTGTGACTAGAAATATTAACACTCTTTTAAGAAGTTTCATTAATCTTATTTCAATAAATATTGAAATGTATGGTATTTTCATCAAAATATTAGAGCATTCAATAATTTGCATAAATAACTGAGCATCCACAATATAAGATACCAAGAATCAAGGGGGGGGATACATTACTCAATATGAAATTCCAGTTATTAATTGTATATATATATTTTTAAAAAACAAGCCCTAACATATTTGAATATATTTTGGATGCTGTAACAATATATGTTTGAAGAAAGATACAACACTGACCATCCTCTGTTCAAATAAATTTCTGTATCTATATAAATTACAGAATGTGGGGGAAAAAATGTTTCACTACACATCACAGAAAAGTTTCCATTAAACCATGATATTCTTAGAAAAATATTTTTACTTTTCCATTCTAATAAACATTATAAATTAAAAATAAATTTTAAATAATTTTTCCTTTAATAAATAGCAATTTAGAAAAAAAATGATTCCATTTAAGCAAAACACAAAGAAAAGAATTACACTAATTGAAATGAGAAGTAAAAACTTTTAAGTATTCATGCTTGATTTATAAACTTGTGTATCAAATAATATTCCAAAGGAAATCAAAAATTGTCAAGCAAATTAGACTTACAGATATCAGCAACTGTGTATAATTTGATTCCCCAGTTTTCTTATTTATTTTAAAATCTTGATAATATCTAAAAAATATATATATTAAGTTTATTAATATAACATGCAAGTAAAAAAAAACAACAATCCTGTACTTTTTAAATATTCAACAATATATACTGGGTATATAAAAGTTCTTCTTATTAGTTAGTTAAAGTATAGTTTTAAACTAGTTAAAGTATATATAAATTTATAGCAATTCAAAACAGTAAATTAAAACAAACAAGCCAAGGATTATGCATTTATACATTTTTTATTCTTTGATGTTTGGGAATAGATTTTAAATAAAAAGAAATCAAATCATTAGTTTTCTATGACAACCATATCTTACAAAAATTATTTACTCTTCTACAACCAAATATTCCACTTTATTATTTGATGAAGCAAAAAGGTTGTTATAAATAATAGATTTAAAAAGGTAAAATTTAAACAGCTTTAAACTAATTACATTCTCAAATGCATATAAATAGTTTCACTTTTTCTTTAATGATAATTTTCAAGACAGTCTAGATACAACAATCATCTGCTGCAGATTGCAAGAAAAAATTGAACTTTAAGATTTCCATATTTTGTACACACAAGTAAATTTTAGTGACACATGCTTTAATAGAAAAAGTGAAATTTTGCATAATATTTATATTTGGCAATAGCTATTATTAATCTAAAGAAGGTATTTTAAAAAAAACGTAGCATAATTACCTTCCAACCATCTGACTATTTCTAAACACAGGAATATCAGGCGTACTTTTACCATCATAAGGTCCAAAATGGCAATTGGCAGATCCAAACCATTCATGGAATCCATGTTGGAGAGGAAGATATTTGTACTGATGTCCAAGATGCCTGAAATGCATTAACATTTACAAGGCATTTGCATATAAAATATAATAATGAGATTGCAATGCTCTCGATTTAAAAGCAAGCATTCTAAACAGTACCGGATCAAAAGTATTATTCAAATATCATTAGTTTGATGCATTTCAAATTTCAGTTTCATCTATATTAGCATCTATTTTTGAAATTATGTTAAAAAGTTTTTATTTTACATAAATCATAATTTTGAATCTTAGTCAAATAAAAGGGTGGACATGTAAGTCAGTTATCTCCCCTCTTGATTCCACTTAACACTAGTAAGAAAATATTTTATTCTAATAAGTTAATTGTGTATCACACCAAGGTAAAAGTTTTTTGGGGGGGGCTATTATATTTTGATAACTGTACAAGTCTTAGGTTGGAACTCTGTGAGTGGGCCATTGCTGTCCTATTGAAACAATGCATGTAAAAAATTATTTAATTATTGATCTCCCAGAGTACACAAAAATGAACATGCATCATTTTTTTTTCATTTTATAATTTATTTTCCGAACAAATATTTGCTAGAGTCTGTTTATTATATTTGAGTAAAATACAAATTGCAACTGTCAAAAAAAATATTTTTAAGGTGTGATAAATTACCATGCAAAGAAATCATTACTCAAGAAATGATAATATTCAGAGTACTTCTATCGGTCATGGAAGTCAATGGGTCTAGTGAACTTAAACTTCTTTTCAGCAGAATCATATTATAGCAATTTTGGATTGCGACTCAATTTCTATTGTCACTTACAATACATTTTTGTTTTATTTAATAGCTTCACTTGGGTATATAATTATATATATATATATATATATATATATATATATATATATATAT
>JAOUZG010002851.1:1612262-1642893 GCA_026289955.1 Argiope argentata | reverse complement strand
TGTGTGTGTGTGTGTGTGTGTGTGTGTGTGTTGTTTCAAAATCAACTGTATAACTTGGATTTCTTTTTTACTATTCTCCTGCTAGTATCCATGGAATACTTATTATGGTAATGATTTTATATATTTTTTTCATAAGTGCTGGGAATATATTTTCTAACATTCAATTTTTGATATAAAATGGTTAGAATACAATAAATTGATGGCAGAGTAGATTTAAATGAATTTTCAAAGCATTTAAAGTGAACAATGCTGAAAACGACTTTCAACGACCTCGGTGGTAAAAACTGTTTTTGTAGATTAAATTTTTATCCCTTTAAAACCACTTACCATGTGTATTAGAAAAAAGAGAAAAAAGTTACAATATCTATAATATGCGTTATCCAAAGTAAAACCAAATTGGAAATAACAATCAGAAAGCAGAAATTAATTCTATAATTGTAGTATTTCAGAATTTCCCCTCTTTAAAACAGTGAAAAAGAATTATGATGCGAATTTTGTGAGAAAATTAGAATGCATAGGAAATATATGGCAAAGGGTTGGAACTCTTCTTTAAAAAAAACTATTAAGAAAAGGAAAATTGACATATTCGCTACTCAATAAATAGAAAAGCTACTACAAAATTATAATTCGTGAAAACAAATGCAATTTAGAACGCATTCAAAATGCTATTGTTGCAATATTTCTTTCCTGATGCATTGTCATTGCCCAAAAAGTATTGATAGTACAAAATTTAAATTGCATCGGCATCTTAAAATTAAGTGCCTGTCTAAGGCTTTTGACAAGTCATTTAATTATAAGATGGCAAGATCTTCACAATATATAATTGATATAAGAAATTTTACGATAAATATCTGAATGTGCCTGCAAAGAAAAGCACAAAATACAAAACAATATTGTAAGGACATCTATGGAATTCTGAGGTTACAATGTATTAAATTAAAATCAATGCAGCTAAGGTATTTAGTTTAATTAAGATTACGTGTTTTAGTTTAATAAGTTTGTGCTAGCAGTTTTAAACAGCTTGAAGTTACATATTAACTAGATTGACATTAATAAAAAATATAATTAATGATTCCAAAAGACATTGTCAGCAAAAAGTAAAACTGAATGAAAAATTCTTTTTAGCATAATAAATAAGAAATTCTTTTTAAAAAAATGAAGGTCAGGTCTAATGCCATAAGAAAATTTTAACTCTTATCATCATATTCAGCACATATTTCAATCAAATGAATATTTCATTGCACTTTTCTCTAGAATGACTTTCATAAAACTCTCTCACCGTCAACACGATAACTCACAACCTAATACAGATAATTACCTGAAAGACACAGCATAAGTATCTAGTAATATGAGCAATGAAGTAAGGTAATATATTATCAAATAAAAAACCCTTTTTTTCATTATTTATATGCGTTTATATAAAAATTCATTGTAAATAATTGGGAGAAACTGCATATTCACTTCTAATTTATTAACACATCACAATTTTTTCCTGCATTTTTGAATCATCTCATAACATCATCTTTTGAATCATCTCATGTCATGAAAGACAAAATAAATCTCACTCGGTATATTTTAATATAATATTCATTACACCACAATTATATAAAAATGAAATAAATAGTAAATGGGAAAACTAAAAAAAAGTTTTAAAAAAAGGCTTTTTAACATATTATTACACCATTTTTAGTTGTAATGTTCCATTAAAATATCTCGAATTTCCCTTTTAATTCATAAAATAAAATAAAAACTGTTTTAGGAACTTAAATAATAAACTTCCAGATAACGCGCACACACACACACACACACACACACAAAGAGAGGAATGGAGTTTTGACCTGGGAACTTATGCTTTAAATTTGACAGGTATCCTCAAATTTTTCGTTTAAAATAATTCAAAAATTAAAGTGTAGAATATTCTGACTTTAATTTAAAAATTTTAATTTACAAAATAAAATTTTCTTCCAAAAATAAAAGTTAATGGTATATATATGCGTCTATCTGTCTATTTAAAACATGGACAATTGAACGTAGAGATAATAAATGTAACACAAAGATATTTATGAGAAAATGCAATTAATACTTGGGGAAGTGCACTTCAGTGACACATTTTTAGAACTGCACTTCATTATTTTAGATTTTTTAAAAAGTTCATTGATTTTTATTTAAGAACTATGTTAAGTATAGTTTGACTCTGAATGAATAATGCTGATAATTGATATGATTTGCAAACGTTCTTAATATATTTAGTCGTATATTTTATACTTTCCACCTTTCGCCATCCTGTTTGTAAGCTATGATTAATGATTGATGAAAATTTCACTTGTCCCCACCACAAAACGTTCTTAAACTTTAAATTTTGATATATGTATTAAGTATAAAAAGAATAATACTGTAAAAATTTTGATATTATTATATTTTAAAATGTAAAAATTATTTTTATTGTAAAATTTTAGGAAGGTATGCAAAAAAGTCAATATTTCTGTTAACTTTTCATTAATTAAAATTTCAAAAAAAAAATCTTTCTTTTTTCTGGTTTGATTTGTACAGAGCCATTACATGCACACAAATACAAAAAGTTTTTTCTTTGTGTTTAAGCCTCAAAATTCAGCTAAAAGGCCAATATTTTTCATCGCCAAATACTCCTGCCAACAACAACATATGTTTTAACAAACCTAGACTAATTACTCCCTTCCTTTTTTTTTTTTATCAAAGAGCTACGCATGATTTATTGGACTTTTACACCCATGTCAGGACCGTGTTGACCGTTTATTGTCATACACCCGTATTCAGGGCCTGCCTAAGGCAGGAGCATACTGAGCAGTTGCGCCGGGCCCACACACAAGTGGGGGGGGGGGGGCTAAACGGAATATAAATTTTATTTTACATATTCTTCTTTAATGAATGTTTATCAATACTAAAGTAGTGAAGCAGAGGGGGGCCTAAAGAAGTTTTTGTCCCGGGCCCCAACAAGGTTAAGTCGGACCCTGGTTGTGTTACTCTTCACTGGAAATCGTTCAACTTCCCTAAAAAGCACAGTGCTTGATCGACTACTCATATGCAATCTATAGACTAACTCATTACTGACAACAGCTCTGCCTCCTAGCATTTTATAATTTCTATGACAGGACAAAGACAGTTCTAGAAAGATCCTACAGCTCACGTTCTAATGGACTGGTTATCAAAATGTTTGTAAATTTTGGAATATTCTATTTTGCAGCCAAATTCGTCGTCAAAGTCGGGAACCATTAATCTGGCATTTATTCGGCACTCATCGGTAAAATTAACCTTATGAGATGAGGGAAGTTCACTGAATTAGGAAGCAACACTGCAAATTTGCAACATTTTTCTTCTCGTCGAAAACTGAGGATCCGGCAGTCTCACAAGATAAAACCATAATTAGTACGATGGTAGCCAATCGATGTAAATAATTTTTGGTTTTGCTTGCACGACTTTCGAATATTGTGGACGATATGTTTCAGTTTTTTTTATTATAGAAAAATAGTCCTTCCAAATCTAGTTACAGATTTGGGCTCACACTTTTTATTTGGTTCAGGTTGTACATCAAAGTTTGAGCCTGTTTCTTAAAAATGTAAGGAAGCCCTCGAAGCAAGCACAGCGTTGTGACAGAGCTCTCAGATGCCAAGATGCTCACTCGGTGTTCTATATCTGCCAAGATGCTCACTCGGTGCTCTAAGCTTTTTCCACAAAATAAGCCTAATACTAGAATCCTCTAATTGGCTTTCATTGAAAACGAGATATCCATCGATGTCATCAACAAAACTTACACAGGAATACCTTCGCTCTTCTTAGATTTCTACGACATATCAATGTAATGTAATATTCAATTATATTAAGTTGCAAAAAGCCGATAATAATTTGTAGTTAAGTCGTATGTACAACCATATTTGTATAAATCGATGAGTATATTTTTCACGGGATAAAATGTTTTATTTTTATGATACATTGTTGCATTCAATTTGAACTTTGATGTTCTGCAATTTCAGAAATCAATACACATCTTTCTCAACACTCTCTTTTCACTGCTCTCAATAAATAATCTTTTAGGCAATGCAGCCGCCATTGCATGAAAGGTTTCTTTGCGATGAGGAACATTATCAGACATCAAAAGAAGTTTCTCGTTTCAAGAACGTATTACGCCAAATTCACAGCAAAGCCATGTTTTTAAGAGGATGCCAAGCCGGGAATACAGGCTTGATGTTTCTGGCCTCGCAGACTTCACCAGTGACAGATCTCAAGGAAATGCTTACAAATATGCTGTCACTTTAACTTTTGGATCAAGTGTGCTTTCAAAAGAGACCCATTAGCACCGGTGTTTGCCAACATAGAACCAGCATGCATAAACAAATCAGTCAAACGACAAGAAAGATAAAACAAAAATGTTAAATGCGGGAACTATCAATCCTTTATTAGTAATTTCATTCGGAGAGAATGGCCCAAGCTCCGCAAGATGGCTATGATTTTTTTTTCAATCACTTGACATTTCCCTCGATTTTTCTTCTTATTACATTTTGATTTATCCTCTGAATTGCTAAGCCATCTTCCGATACCATTATATTTCTTTCCAGTTTTAATCTTCATTTCAGTGTCTTGTCTCCTACCATTTACTTCTTCAGCCTATTATTTCGCATCTTAGAAATCTTCTCTCACTCCTTGGACAGCTTCCATTCTTCTAATGTATCTTTAAATTGATTCGATGAATGATTCTTCTTTGAAATATTCATTACAAGGTCGAATGATGTTCTTCTTTCTGTTAGTCAGCTACACCATTTTCGTTCCACGATCGCAAATCTTCTTTATCCAGCTGGAATTACTTGCACAAATTTCTTTAAAACGGCTAAAAAAGCGACGTTTTCAGTCATTTTCGTTTGGGATTTCATCAACATAATGCACTGCAGAATCCCAAAACCCTATTTCTGAATCAAGGTTTCGGAAAATCCCCCACCCTCTCTTAACTTAAGGTTAGGTGCAGTGGGCGCACGGTGAATAGAATAGAACATATTCTGTAAGAGAGATTGCCGGTTTAATCTACATAACAATATGAATTCAAAGGCAATAAAGCATACTCGAAGCGTACACAAGAACAGCACTTGTAATTCAAAGCAAATCGGTATTAAATAAGCATTAACAGAACAAAGTGCTAAGGAAGAACTCACAGAAAACATATTTTGTCAAACTATTCACGTCCCTCGAATCTTTTCTCCTCTTAATTGATTACTAGCTTAATTCAACTGCCGGTACAATAAATCACTCAGCGCACAATTTATCAATTAATTCAATTACTTACTGTATATCAGCTTCCTGACATTTTATAATTTCTGTTGAAAAAGATTTTGATAAGATCGCGTTACTCGATCTGATCAGTCATATTACCAAAATTTTTGTAAATTTTGAAATCTGCTGATCTTTACCAAAGTAGAGATTATTGGTCCCTCCTCCGTTGAACGTCCGTTAAGACAATTGATAAAACTATCTTCTTTACCAGAATACCGCTGTGTTGAGAAGCAGTATGATAAAGTTATAATAGTTTGATCATAACTTGGAGCAGTTTGTGGAAATTTCTGACTGGTATAATTTAATTTTTATGTTTGCTTTTGTTCGTACGAGTGACATGAAGAACCTTAACCAAACAATACAAAACTATCGCTTAAAATTAAATTCTTCTTATTATGGTAGACTAAAAATATTTTACTTTTTTTCAATTATTCTGATCAATAGGTTGAAGATGTGATAAGACTGGCATTAACATTTTAAAGCAGTTCCAGAAATTAGCTCAATAAAATTTATTCCATTCATTCCTTTTTTTAAAATCCTTTTATTACCAAGCTATTTATTTATAATACTATGATCCCAGTAGTTTCTTAGTAGTTGTGTCATAATTGCACACTGCATAATAACTTTCATCTGCCCAGTTAAGTTTCATCATATTTTAAGATATGGACCAAAAATTTTGAAACTGTTAATGGGAAGAAAAAGAATTTAGAAAATATAGAACTATCAATATGTTAATCAACATTGGAAATAAACTATTATAGAATTAAAAACTGAAAGATTACTTAAAAAAATTTTAATTGTTAAATTTTACCAATGGTATTGATGATAAAACTATTTTGCCCAAATATATATCTTTTTTCTTTCTATATAATTTTCATATGGTTTACTTAGAAATAATTTTATTATGAATAGGTTTGCACTTAATAATCTCTATCTAATCTGAAAGTTTGTGGTTTCAATTTAGCCGCATAGATTATCATAAATAAACGAAAAATTTCCATCAGTTCCAATTAAATTGTTCATTTCATATGTAGCATTTAAAAACTGATAACTTTTTTAAAGTCCTGAAAGACTTTCACAACTATACTTTGATAGGAGTACAATTACAAGAGAGAGAAATGTCATTTTTTTGTCCTAATTGATAGCACAACAGAGATTATCTGCGTAAGAATTTTAAAAATGTTTCTATAAGTAATGGGAACAACTATCAATTTTCAATAAAATAATGCAGCATCTTCTGTTAGAATTACATGCTTCAGAATAAATACAAAAAGTGTGTGATTATTTGAAAATAACTTCAAAATAATTTAAAAGGCAAATTTATAAAAGAAAATTGATAGAAAAATTCAAAGCTATGATTAAAAAATTAATTACCATTTTCCAACAATTTTATTGTAATAACCAGCTTTATTCAACAATTCTGAAAGCAATATTTCAGAAGTTATTCCACCAACTATTTCTTGAGGTGTATAAGCTGAAATTGAGAAAAATTTTATTTGCATTTTACTATGCATTTAATAACTAATATTATATTTAAAAAGCCACTTCAAATTTAAATAGCAAAAACTAAAGTAAAAAAAAACACATTTCAAATTTACAATAATTATGATATTGTTTCCCCAATGAATAAAGAAAATTGATCCTAGATTACACAGTCCAATTACTATAGAAATATTTTTTTTTTAAAAAAAATTGAATAGTTGTTAATAATATTATAAAAATTTTATGTAAATTTAGATATATTGAATAATCAAATTATGCTGAATGAAGGTTCCTATAACTTAAAAAAGGAAAATTATTAATTTTGCTAAAAAAGTAAAAACATGACTAATGTTACTTTTATTCTGGTATGGTTATGTAAAAAATAAACTGAATGCATCACATTTATATTAAGAAAAAGACATTCAATGAATTTTTTATTTTTTAAAAAAAATGCACAGGACTATATTATTAAAAAGTAACACCATCAAGATTTGTGCCTAAAAACACAAGATCCATTTTCAATGTTTTAATGATGTTTTAATAATGTGTACATCAATATACTTAGAGTTAATTTTATTCATAATTTTAAAATGTTTTAAAATGATATAAATATTTTTATTCAAAAACCGAAATTTTTCAACATGACAAGTCAGTTTAGGTAAAGAATTTGATTAAGGAATTTACCATTGCGAGCATGGGCATTGTTAGTGTAGAATCCATTTCTTATTGGCAAGCGCCCTGTTAGTAAAGCAGCTCTTGCTAAAAGAGAATATATGAAGTTTAAACAAAGAAATCCAATAATTTTAAGTAACTTCTTCATAATTTCTAAAGGGTTTTTCTTACATGGTGAACATAATGGATTTGCTGTATAAAAATCAGTTAATAAAGTTCCTTCACTAGCCATTCGATCAAGGTAAGGCGTTTCTTTATTAGGCTCTCCGAAAATACCAAGATCTCCCCAGCCCATCTGAAATTTAAGATTTCTTGAAAATAAAAATTCATTATAAATCTAATTTATTGAAAACCACAAAGTGTAACCTTCTCGCTCTTTTTTTCTATTGTACAAGATTCTTAAAAATGAAAATTCCGAAGCCTTTTTACTTACATCATCCATTAACATAATTATTATATTCGGTTGTTTTTGTCTTCTCTTAGTTTCAGAAAGAGACGTTAATAGTAAAAAAATGAAGATTCCAAATAACATTGTTGTTTTCATTTTGAGATTCCTTTTAATATTTTAAAATTACTATATTAACATCTACTACAGTATTAACAGATATGACTTGTATAACTACAAAAGGACGCGTTTACTCTAAAACAAAAGACGCGCGTTAAGTTAAATACATTTAACACTATTAATAACTATCCTAAACAATCAAAACATATTTGTTTATTTGTGGAATGTCGAGCAGCATAGGCCGATCTCAGTGACAGATGATAACAACCGTGTGATTGATAAAAGTAAATAAATAAGAGTTCCGGTATTGCCATTTTGTCTCTATTAAACCGCATATATTTAATGTTATTGATGCTTGACCACGAACTTTAAGAAACAGTTAAAAATAATCTGTAGTGTTTAATATATGTAAACTAAATAATTTTTATTTTTGAAATTTATTTTTACTTACCGAAATCAAATTATCTTTCAGAAACGTAATTCTGAAAATTCAGACTACAAAGAATTGCTTTCTGTGATTGAAACCTGGCAATATTCATCATTTTTTGTATGGAGTTTGGTTTCCAAATAAATTTATTGAAAAAGAAACTAATCATAGAAAAAAATATTAATTCGATATTAGAGAAATTTGTATTATTATATCTGTATTAAAGATATCCGAGACTATGGTTGAAGGTAACTGAACTTATTTACTTCAATTTCAATAAAAAAGAAATGCTCACTCATTTTATAATAGTACAAAAATCTGCGTGGTAAAAACATTTAAAATGAAATGCAACACAATTTATCTATGATGTACAATTATGATTTTTTTCCTCCTGATGTGCAATATTAGAATTATTTTTTTTGCTGTATTTAAATATCAATAAAACATACTCTTATTTATAGTATCATCTTACAAACCTTTCTGCTAAGATGGTTATTATTAATACATCAATTATTATACAAAATTGTCACGGGTTTACCCATATTCTTATATTACTAAATTTCTTCAAAAGCGAATTCCTTAGCTTTTACACAATTGCCTTTTAAAACCTATATGTTAAGCATGGATATAAAATAGTTTTATGGAGTTTGAAATTGCATTATTGATTTTCTGGAATACTTATAAAATTTTGTAAATTGTCCATTTCATTTTATTTTTGTTGTAGGCTGTTTTGATTGGAGATCATATCTCATAAAGCCTGATTTTGTTGCTGCTCCAGTTTCCTGTTTTAATCATGTAAGTTGAAGTAGCTATTCTAAGTTGCAAAAGATAGTTTATCAAAATTTCTCACCATAACCATCAAGAAACATCGTGTAATATCTAAAGTAGTTACGCATTTTAGTCTCTTTCATTCAATATGTACTTTTTATTTAAATGTTATGAAAAGCTGGTTCAAATTAATTTCATTGTTTAAAGGTTATGAAATTTTTTATTTCAAAATAGTGAAAATAATTTTACACATTAAAAAATGACTTGTGAAACAACTAGTAATTAAAAAGAATTAATTTTTGATTAAAATTTAATCTAATGACTTACTTTTATAGGTTCCACTTACTCACTTGTGGGATAGCATCACAAATGGTATTTTAGTTGAGGTAAAAAGTCCAGATTGTACTACATGTTGTTCAGTCAATCCATGTTGTTATTGGATAGCTGCTGTAATTAAAGTGTCAGGTATTTAAATGTGTTACAATGTTTTTATTATTTTACTGCAAAAAAAAAAAAAAACCTTTTTTAATGTTCTTTTCTGTGTATGTACAATTTTTTATTTATTTATTGAAAAAGAAAAACTTTGGATTTTTTATTATCTTATCAGTTTTTATTCTCTTTTTATCAGCTACATTTTATATCATGAATTGACTTCATAATATTTTATAAATTTTATTCAAGTATTCAGCCATGACATTTAAATACATTTAGATATTGGTGGAAATCAAACTAGTTGTGATTAGTAATGAAATCCAAACAGGTTCTTTTAAGTGGTTAATTAGGGTGCATTTAGGTGGTTTAGTTTGGTAAACTCTGGACTACTTGGCAGAATTATATTTATACTTTATGAAATAACTTATTTCAGGCTTTAATCAGAGTAATATTGTCCTCAAAATTTTTTCATTTTAAGTTTAATCAAATGTACTAAATTTTTCATTACTTTCAAGCTGATATTTATTGCAGAAGCCATTTTCTTAAAAGATACTTTTTCAAACATTCTGTGCATTATGACATCAAACTTGCTTTTATGTAGTTGTGATGAAAAGTAAATTTTTTGACTGGATATAAATCTGATTTAGTTGTGCATTATAAAGTTGATAATACTATATTATATTTAATGTTACTGTAATATAGTACTGTTTGTTATTAGTACTATATAATCATAAAAAGAATTTATAAATTTGTATTTAAATCAGACAGATTATTTCTGTGGTATATTTTTTTAAACTTTTTTTTAATTTGAGAAAAGAAAAAAATCCAGAATGTAAGCAAATACAACAGATTGCTCAGAACACCCAGTTAGTTATTTGTGCACAGTTCATATTTTGAATATAGAATTTTTAGTAGCATTATTTTGGATGGAAAGATCAGACTTTCTTATTCCTTTAAATTGTAGGAAGAAATAGAAAATTTAATTATTTTCCTGAAATGTAGTTTATAAATCTTCCTTTGCTCTCTCTTTAAGCTATTTTATTTCTTTGAGGCATAATATTTTAGCATTGATAAATAAACATATTGATTGGCAGAATTATCAATTAATTGGTGGTGATGTTATCTATCTAAAACATTATTTTCAATTGCAGAATTTGTTGTAGGAGTGCCATTTTCATTTTTCCTAAGCTCTATTTATTCCTACATTTAGTAGATTTGAATTGATAATGATAATTAAGGAACTGTTTTAGAATTTAAGAATAAAGTAAAATTACGATTGTACTGTTTTAAATACATATATAGCAATAAATAAATAAATAAAATTTTATTTGTCCGCTATTTTATAAACATGTTTATGATCATTTATGTATAGATATTATTCTTAATGAAGCAATTGTTCTATTTTAGGCTATATGGGTTTATTGCGATATGAAGGCTTTGAATCTGATTCTAGCTTAGACTTATGGGTTAATCTCTGTACAGAACCCCACATTCATCCAGTTGGATGGTGTGCTGAGAATGGAATGCCTCTTGTTCCTCCCAAATGTGAGTTCACATTGTAAGCGTTAGATTGTGTGAGGACTTAATCTCAATTACTTATTTTTCATATGTCTGCTAACTAAATTGAAGTTTTAAATTCAAAGTTTTGCAGTGTGAAATACACTTTAAAAAATAAAGTTCATAACATTGTTGACTATATTTATTAGATCTAGATTATATTATTTAGATCTACATAATTTTGTGGCTCAACTTCATATTATTTTTTAATTTTTTTTTAATATCCCCTTGTTATTAGCAGAATTTCCAATTTCATTCATAACTATTTAGGTTAAGCTTACATGCAATAAAACAAAGTTAGTTAAATGCGTTAAGATTTTTTTTTTCATGTTGTAGCAATATTTATGCAATTAGTTTTGAGAATTTTTTTATCGTGCTGTATTTAGCTGGAAAAAAAGAGAGAAATGTATCTTAAATTTTACTTATATGAAAGTGGTAGTGATAAAATGATATCATTCACAAGAATAATAAACATAGAAAAGTATATGTAAATGTTTTTTAATCATTTAGCTTTAATAAAAACATTTTCATTGAATTGATTGTTAGATTGAATATGTTTCATCATTGCCCCATATTTAAGTTATTGCTGCTGTATACCATGATTTTGAACCAGTATAGAAAAATCATCTAAGCTCTCTTTCGTCTTTGTCTTTTTTTTAAAAAAAAATAATTATTTTATCTAAAATTGTAGTGGATATTTGAAAATTTTAACTTACTTTCTTACAATTAATTTAATAGAATTGAATCCTTGACCTGCAATTCTCAAATGCTGAAGATCAGACATTGCTACTACCGCAATTCATTTGTTAATGTATTAAAACTAGCTACTCTTTTCAAGTTGCTGAGAATATCATACATGTTTCATTTGATGAATTCTTTTTTTATGCTTGACTTAATAGTCATAGTTTCTACAACAATGCATTTTCTGTATCAAAGGACATTAAATTTTAAATCTATGCTGCTTTAGGCCTTACAGCTAAACTCTATTGTATACTAATGGAGTCAAGTTGGATGGTATCGCTTTTATCAAAAAAATGCAATTGTTTATTTCATCTAACACTTTACGTGTTGCCTCTTGTGAAATCTTTATTTACTTATTCTTAACTTGTTAATATTTTCTAAAGTTATCACTAACAAATATCAAAATTTTTAACTAAATTTTAAAAAAATCTTTCATAAATTCCTATTCTTATTCTGTGAAATAAATTGTTTCCTAATTTGATAACTCTCTCTCTACATATATAAGTGTGTGTGTCTACTTCTATTTTTTCTATTATGCAAAGTGTATTCCTTATTTTTTTTTCTTTGAACTTAGTTGTAGTAAGCAGTGAAATGGTATTCATTAGTGTACAATAAGTAATTTAAAATTAGTATACAATAATTAACTTCAAAATAAAAAGCAATATTTTTTCTCCCTCATTTTAATCCTTTAGAGTGAAATGAACTATTTTTACAACTTTTTTTGTTCTACATATTCCCTCCAAATAAGTGCTTTAAGAGTAATTAACTGCTGGTTTATAATTTTAGAAAGTGTGTTTCAGTGATTGAAGACAAGCACAATGATTGGAAGGAGTACCTGATGAGAAGAATGTCCAGAGTTCGCACTACACCTTCTGATTTTGCTTTGAAAGTATGTACTTTCTTATAAGAGTCTCTCTGTTAAATTTAAGTTAAAAAGCCTTAGTTCTTCGGATTTCTTTAATGTAATTAGTTTGTAAAAATTCTGATTATAATATACTGATCTATTCTATTCTGATCATAATCTAATTTTCTAAATGATTTTTACAGTGCTGTTTAATCTTGATGGTTTTTTAATTAAATAATATTAGCAAACCATAAGAGGATTGTAATATAATGTTGAAATTAAAAGTTTTTGATTTAGAAGAAATTTGCTCACGTTTGCAGTAAACATATGCAGTAAAGTCATCCATGTACAATACTTCTTTCTGTAGTAGACAATAAAAAATACTAATTAATTTTTATATTTTTGAAGTCATTTACTTTATACTTTACTGTAACACTACATGCTTATATTATGATATTATATACATTATAATATTTTCAGTAACAGGTGCAATGAGATTAGAATTCACAGAAAATTTTAAGACAGTAGTTTCTGTAGTAAAATGAATTAGATTCCCAACTCTTAAAACTTTAAACCTTTTGATAACTTGATAGAGCATTGTGTTTTGCTGTCAGATAATAATCAAAATATCTGATGTGCTAAAGGGTGTATTTTAATTTAATTATTATTTGTGTGTGTGTGTATTCTTACTACTAATGTGCTGGTTATTTTATTGCTTGAAAATATTCTGTATTCTATATTTCTTTTATTTAAAGTATTAAATAAAAGAAAAACTGTCATTTTAAATATGTAAACCTATATGATAGATATACTCATAATCATAATGATATTATAACAGTATATTATAACTTCTAATTTTATTAATTTTCTATATTTATTTTCTATATGCTTTATTTTTCTCATTATGTAAATATGCACATATTTTGTAATACTATTATGCACATATATACTAATGCACATTTTATTGCTCAAATTAAAAAATTCATAATAAATTAAAATTAACTTTTTCACTTAAATTTTTTAACAAATTTATATAAATAAAAAATTTTGTTATAAAAATTTTACTTATATTGATTACAAGAAACAATTGTTATAAATTCATCTGTTAATATCAATTCTGTAACATTATAAAAAACAGTGAATTCTGAATTGTTTTACAAAATCTTTAATTTCATAAGTTACTTTACTCTGTCTTCCTAATTATGAACTTATTTACAGTAGAATGCTTTCTTTACGAATTTGAAATTTGCAAATATAAATGAGCTGTATAAGTATTAAAATGAATATAAGTAAAAGTTATTTTATGAATACATGCTTTGAACTGTTATTAAAATACAGTTAATATGCAGTTTCTTCTCTTTTTTTTTCTTTTTTCCGATTTTTTTCATGGGTTCTGTAAAAGATATACTGTCATAAATAGAGAATGTTTGTTCATTAGATAATTGTGTTGATGCAAAATAAATGTCCCATATATCAGAAATATTTAGATAAAAATGTTTAATTCAGAATAAATGAAAAATAAAGCAACATGTTTTCTTTATTGTTCATATCTTTGTATTATTATTATACAATATACATTGCACATGTATTGATTACACAATTCACTATACAGAAGAATTTAAAATATATTAACACATTTTTCTTTTAACTAGGTTTTATTAAACATTATACTACACACTTATCACAAATAAATTTTTAATTTGTAAGTAAAACAGAATTTAAAAAAATTACTTTTTAATTAATTTTTTAAAAATTAAGTTAATTATCCTCTTCTGATTATTTGAAATTACTGTTGCTCAGTTTATATCTATATTTCATCTATATTTTTTCAATAAATATAAATTTTAAAAAATAATAACTTCTAAAATTGTTCTTGTAGCTTGAAGAACATAAGCACAACATAATAAAAAAAGGCATGAAATTGGAAGTAGTTGACAAAAATCTGATATCTGCTGTTCGACTTGCTACTGTTAAAAAAGTCATTGGAGGTCGGCTGCATTTGAAATATGATGACTCAGAAACAGAAGATGATGGATTTTGGTGCCATGAACGATCTCCTTTGATACATCCTATTGGTTGGGCTCAGATTGTTGGACATGCTTTAAAGGGAAAACCAGGTTTATCCTTTTATTTTGTTTTCCAAAAATTATGTGCCATTTTTAATAGATGCCTTATACATTTGTTATGAAATTGTGTAAAAATAGAACCAAACCTTTTCTTATTAGATATGGTAGATTTATTTTGATAGCAATTTTATATTATATTGAGGTTTAGAATTATATATTAAAGCTTACCTCATATCTTTTATTCAGTCAGTAATTGCATGTGAATATTCCAATCAATTAAACATGCAACAATACATATTTATTTTACAGAATTATGCTTAGGGAACTGTTACAATTTAAGAAAACTTCATAACTTAACAGCAAATAATAAAAAACTCTGTAGATATAATTATCTATGATGATGTATCAAAATTACCACACAGTTGATAAATAATTAATGATTTAGCATCTGGAGAATTGTTTATAACTTGATAACTTTATTATGTATTTGATAGAGCTCAATAGTTATGCATTACTGCAGCTATTCTCTTTTATAATGAATGTATATATATGATTGGCATTATAACTGGAACCCTAAAGTTAGTAATTCCTCATGATATTCTGAATGCAACATGGATATCAGTGTCTTAACTGATGCTTGTATTAGTGTAACATTTAACTGAATGCTCAATATAATGTGAAGATATTCGTAGATACTTGATTTTCATAAAGACTGGTGCTTGTCAACTGATTTCTCGTTAACTTAAAAGCACTATTGAGATCAAACCATTATCTTGTGGTAAATTGAGATTCATCATTGAGAAAACTGAAAAAACATTCATAATTTAAAAGAGCATTTATGAATCATTGTCAAAATTATATTTTAGTTATATAAATTTACTTTTAACATTTACTTCTTAAAAGTTTAGTTTTTGATAGACTTAGAATTGTCTTAATTTGAATGAAAACTAGTAATTTTTATGTTCTAATGTTACAATATTTTGTCATATAAATAATTTAGCAATACTTCTCAACCAAACCTGAATGAAGAATTTTTAAGAATTGGAGCATCTGAGTTACAGTGAACGCCTCCCCTCTTTTTTTAAGAGCAGGTTGACTGGAAGACTTAGAAAATTGGGAATTTTCAGGGAATTTCTGAGCATCATTAAAAAACCGGGAGAAGTCTGGGAAATTTGTTATAAAATGTGAAACTTTTTTATAAATCATTAATTTTTAACAAACATATTTAATTGGTATTTTTTCATAAGTAGAATGAAACCTTTGGGAAAAATAAACTTGTAGTAAAATCAAACTTGAAACTGAGTACAAAAGAAAAAACGTATCTAATTTGCTATATATATAGTTGAAAATTTTTGCTTGCTTTTAGCCCTAATGTCAAGTTATCAATATAAATAACAAAAATGTTTTCACATACTATGGACAAAGACAACCTAACTAAAGCTTCTGTTTCTGTTTATGATTTTCAGCTTTCATCTGTCTCTTTTATTTAAATATATATGTGGGGGGGAGTCTAACCAAACCTTCTAAAAATGTTACTCTTCAGATAGCGGAGTTTTAGTGGTGTGGTGTCAAAGGTTTTTTTAATATTTATGGGTTAGTTTCTAAACCAAGATTAAAATAATGCAAGAGAAGGATGAAGGGAATAAAATAATTTATTTAGAGTTAAAGGGAAATATTTACAGAGTGGAGCCTTTACAGGGAAATATTAATATTAAATGGATTAAAACATGGAAATATTAAACAAACAGAAAGGTAGATTATTTCCTCTAGGAGGATGTTAGAAGTAGTAAAACCATTATTTCTTGAACTATGAAGTAGAGAACATTGCAATTATTTCTGTAAAACATTTTTTTTTGTTTATTTATTTTTAAACTTTATGAACTCAGATTATTAAAATTTTCATACGAATGTATGCTCTGGACATTATTGTTAACATTTTCTTTTAACATTGTTTTTTTAAAAGTTTTCCATATATTCAAAAGAAATATTCCATTATTTTAAAATGGTTTTTGGCATGAAAAATGAATTTTTTTTAAAGATTATAAGTTTGTATTTTTTTTTCTTTCAAAAAATGTTTTTAAAAAAGAAGAGCACATTTTTTAAAAATACACTTTTATGTTTGTGAACTGCCTGCCACAAGAATTTACAAAACCCCTTTAAACTATCTTTTTTTGAAATTTATACCTCTTAAACATTTTAATTTAATGCAATAAAGAAAAAAAATTGATAAGGATCAATTTTCCACTTTTTTTTCTCTGTTTTAAGAGTTGCAAGTGATTTTTTTTTATTATTACTGTAAATTTTAGTTACTAAAAATAATACAATTTTGATTTCAGTAAAGAATTTTTCTCATTCACATAACAACATTTCACAGCAATTTCATTTTGTATTTGTTAAGAAATTTTTTATGTGCATATATGCATTATTTTTTTTTATACCTCTCACATCATTTCTTTATCTCCTATTAAACTTTTGCATTTTTTTTTATTTGTGTTGTACTGTAATTACAAAATGGAAGATTTTGTAATAATCTTTTCTCTTATTCACTCTATTTACAGAATATGCTAGACAATCTCTATTAAAGACTTTGTATCGAACTTATGAACCTTTTGATGCAACATGGGACATGTTTTTACCAGTAAGTTACATCTAATTAAACATGCAAACTTTTTGCTATTATAAAAATATGATTTTTCTAGTTCATTTATGGGCTACCTTCTATTTTTATCATGTCAGAATGTGATGTTGTTTTTGGGATGAGGTTTTTGGCATTAATAAAAATCCATAGACCAAAAATAAAAATTGGAATCTGTAGGTGAAAAATAAAAATTTTACTATCTGCACATGCATTTCAAAAAATCAGCTGTTAATAACTTGCAGCCATTGCATTTGCAAAAGCTCTGATTTAAAAAAAAATATGTCAATAACTACAGCAAATAGAACCTAGAAAAATGTCATTTTGAGGGCCTGATGATATGAAATGAAATAAATAGAAAATGTTATATATTTTTTAAACAATAAATGTGAGACAAAGTTTTTTGGATCGTTTTCAATACTAAAGTTACTAATCCAATGAAACAATTAAAATGAGTAAAAATATAATTTGACTTGCACAATCACATGGTGCTTGGCCGTTCGAGAAATTATGTTCTGACATGATACATTGAAATATGTATTTCAATGTATCATGTAGATTTCATTTTAATCTTTTTTAAAATTTTATTTTTTATATTAAATCTTTTATTTAGAAAGGATATCATTCTGTTTAGTTTGATAAATTAAATAATTTACTTTGATATGTTTTTGTTTAGTTGATATATTATAATTCTGTTTTATCTGAATAATTTAAAGCTTGTTATTATTTAAATTGCTGAAATGTTATTAAAAAATAATTATTGCTTAAATTATTTAAACATTGTACAAAAAGGACTGTTCTGTTTCATTCATTATTAATAAAAACTTATTTTTACTGAATATTTTATAATAGTTATTAGAAAAATTTGATTTAATTTTTATATAAACTTATTCTTATTTTGGAAACTAACAACAATTTATTTTAGAAATTTTTTTAATACATTTCTTAACTTAAAAATATAGTGGTAAATTCATTTTATATTTGTATAGTTTAACTTAGAAAAAATAATATATTGACTCACTTAATGACTTTGAGGCAATTAATAGGTCTGCTTTTATAATAATAAATTTCAATTAGAAAGTGTTATCAGCTCGTATTTTTTATTTAAATAATTATTTATTTTTTTATATATTTATTCTGCCTTGTCATCTTATGAATATTTATAACTTTTTAAAAGCTCATAGTATATTTTCTGTCAATTATCAATTCACCATATTATGAGAATTATATATTTTATATGTTGGGTAAGGTGCAGAAATGATTTCTCTTGTATATTTTATTCTATGTATTTTTCAGCATAAAATATATAATCTTCATTTTCGAAAGATAATAAATTTCTAATAAAATAATATGAAAATAAATTTTATCATAATCGTAGAAATCTATCAAAATATTCAAAATTAATAATCTTCTAATGTCTATTTTTGCAAATTAAGCATAATAAGAATACAATTTAGTTCTTTCTGCAGAAAGCATTTGCAATAAAGGGTCGTAAATTGAAAGTGATATGAAAATATCGTGTATAAGAATCTAAACCTCTGTTGATTTTTCCCTTCTTTCCTTAACAATACCAATCATTCAGTTTACTGTAATCCTAGGTACCCAATCTTATAAAGAGTCCAAAATTTAAAGAAGGGATGAAACTAGAAGCTATTGATCCTCTAAATTTGTCAACTATATGTGTAGCAACAGTAACTGAGGTTCTGAGGAATAATTACCTCATGATTGGAATTGATGGTATGACAGAAGCTGATGGATCTGACTGCTTCTGCTACCATGCTTCATCACCTTGCATTTTCCCAGTTGGATTCTGTGAATCAAATAATCTCACTCTTACTCCTCCCAGAGGTAATTTTTTCTTCTTCTTTATCTTGAGTTTCGTTAACTGCCATTATTGTACGAATAAAGTGAATGACACTTTCATCCTCCAATTAAACCTGTGCTAATGCCCAATAAAGTATTTACAACAAGCTTACTTTTATTCCTTAAGGACCCAATTATAAAACCAAATTCTTTTAGATTAGTGAAAACCAGGAATGAGATGAGGTTTGGATTTTTGAACAGATATCTGCTCAAGACTTTGAATCTGAGGGTGGGCTGGGGGGTATAGACAAGTCAGTTTAAAAGATTATTAGCCATGTTTATTTAATAACCTTGAATTCTTTCAAGTTTTTTTTTTAAACTATATTTAGATAATATTATTATTTGGCTAAGCATAAGTGTTTCTGTTTCTTCACTTTATCACTGCAATGCATGTAAATATCCAGTATTTCTTCAAATAATACTGTATGCAATTATGGATTCTGTGCAGTCATGGGTTCTAATAAATAAATTGATAAAATTATGTATGCATTATCACTCAATTAAAAAATGAACCAATTGGAGTGGTTTTGTTGAAACTTTTTCAGGTACTATAAAAAAGGTGCTTTCCCAAAGATTGCCATGTATGGTAATGGTGTACCATACTCTCAAAATATTGATCTTCGTTAGGGATTTTTCTACTCTCATGCAATTCTTGGTGAGGTTTTAATATTATAGTCTATGGCATGTTGTTAATAATAGAATCAGAAAGTCAAATTTCTGTTTTAAACATGTTTTTCCTGACTGATTGAAACATAAAATTTGCTACAAAAGTTCACCTGTGGTCACAAAATCACAGATCAGATTTGAAGTATATAAGTTATTTTGTTTTTGAATAGTTCTGTTTTTAAAGCCATGGTGTTTATATGTATAGCATGTACAGACCACAAACAAGTAACTTCCTATTAGATTCACTCAAAATTTGATGTTTGTATGCTATTGATATTAAACCTGCATTCAGAACTTTATCTATCTGGCTTTCTGTATCATTTTATTTGGACAGACAGACTTGCTCTGAGAAATTTTGTTCAAAATTTATCAGAAATCTGTAAATTTAGTTTAAAGACCAAAAATCAGATTTTATCCTTCTAGCTGTAAGAGTTTTAAAATATGCCTTAGCCTATGCCTGTATATGATCATTAAAATAATATGCCAGTATGACTAGTGTTCTAGAAGGATAATGATATTTCGATGTTTTTTTTTTTAAAATTTTTTAAAATTCTTTTGGGTTGCAACTGTTTGTTGACAAGATTCTTGCTTTAGGACTAGAGAGACTAAATTCAAAATTTGAAGCCTTATGATATGCACAAATCTGAGGTATATTAAATCTAATGTGGAGGGCAATACATATTTCGACTTTGATTATGTATATTGTATTACATGTTGTTTTTATTTATAATAATATTTAGTTGTAAAGCAATCATGAATAATATTTTAAGTGGCTTGATATAATATATAAACTTGGCTCTACATAAAAAGTATTACTACAACATTTCATTAACACTAATTTTTCTTTTAGATTTTAGTTATATTTTGTATTTCATTTAAAGGATGCAATTTAATATTCATACTTCAGGATACAAAGGTGAATTCCGATGGTCTGATTACCTAAGAAAAACTAAGGCTAAACCTGCTCCCTCGGTTCTTTTTCAGAGGGTGAGTTGTAATAAAATAATTTTGTTCCAAATTATTTTAAGAAATTGAAAGAATTCTTTTGCTAACTTTCTTTTATTCTATAAAAATGCATTTGTTGTATTGTTTTCCCATTGTCTGCTATATATGTATGTACAAAATTTTAAGTATTTTATATTACATATGTGTGTGTGTGTGTGTGTGTTTACTTATTCCATTTTTTTTGTTTGGCATTTTTGATGAAGTTTCTTTGTAAAGATGAAATAAATGCATTTATATTATTTTTGCATACTGCTACATGTACCAACAAATGAAATTTATATTTGTAGATTAAATATATATACTGCTTTTAATACACACCTTACACATCACTTATGTTCAAATATATGTCGAGAGTACATTTTTTTCTTCACAAATTTGCCCCAAATCCTAAATTTTACATTCATTAACGTAAAATTTATAAATTTCTGTGAATTTTCAACACAGTGTTATAAAGATTAAATTGGTGGAGTGGGTGGAATATTTTTAAATTCAGCATTATAAAGTAACTTGCTAAGACACCAAAGATGATATTTTCTTTCTGGTAACACTTATCTGAAGCTACCACATTTTTGATCTTGTATATAATCTTTGTGCATCATATTTTCTGTGCCATTTTATTTTTTGGTTGAAAATTTAGGAAGGGAAAATTTTATATTGTAAATTTTGAATGATATTGTAAACACATTTGTGGAAAATTCGAAAAGCTTGATCACTGACAATTTCTTTGTAAATCCCCCTCCCTTTGATGCAACAAACCAGTATTAATAAACAGTTTCAGAAGTAAAACAACTGATTTGCATGAAAAGAAGAGCTCATTTAATTTAAAATGAATTTTCTCTGGAATTAGAAAAATGTGAACTATAGAAATAAAAATCAGTTACTTTACCTTTGAAGAGCTATTTTAATAGAATATTGACAATATTTAGCACTTTATCCTATCTGTTAAAAGTGAAACTTTTTTTGTTGTTATTAAATTTCTCCTTATATAAGCCAATTCCCATAGTTTATCTTTGGAATGCTTTCTTCCCCTATACAATTTATAGAAATATGTACAACTTAAAGAGTTATGTATTTTACAAATTATTAATTCTTAAATTTCTATTTTAGGACACAATATTATAAATAATTAGATTAAATTTTTTTTCTTTGTATATGCAATTTTAAAATGAGAACAATTCAAAAAATTATTTTATTACAGCAACATATGAATTTCATTATATTATGTTTATTAATTAAGCTTTCTATTAATATTATCCAGAACTGATTTTTATTCAATATATTTTTAATTATAATTGTTATAATGCTGCTATGGAATGTGCATATATACTTCTTGATGTAAATGGATTAATTGAACTCATGTTTTTTTTTGTCATGCATTTTCAGGAGATTCCAAATCATGGTTTCAAAGAGGGCATGTATCTAGAAGCAGTAGATTTAATGGAACCTGGATTAATATGTGTAGCTTCTGTGACCAAAGTAGTCGGGCGTCTTCTGTGCATTCATTTTGATGGGTGGGATACAGCTTATGACCAGTGGTGTGATTGTGAGGCACCAGATCTCTTTCCTGTTGGCTGGTGTGAAATGGCTGGATACCGATTAGAAGCACCTCGTTCTGAAGGTATTCATTTCTTTGTAGTTTTTTAAAGTTCGCAGTTTTTAAAATATAGTTGGATTTCAGAATTTTATATTTGGATAGGGAATAGTTGTCTAAATCATAAAGTCGTCAACTTGCAACAATACTTCTGTCCTTCTTAATTGTGTCCAGAGTATACCCTGGTTTCTCAGTGAGAATACTATGATTTTACTGCCGATTCAGTGCTTTCTTCCATTGAAATAAGTAGCAGTATTCCCTTACATTTTGTATTTTTATTCATGCCAGATGGCCAATTTTTCAAACACTACATCTGACTTATGTAAGCTGAATATAATAGTAGATAAAAATTTACCAACATGGGGATTATTTTTATCATGTATGATTATGACTGATTATTCTCCAATGCATTTATATTACTTCTTTTTTAATAAATAGACTAAATTCATATGTGCATTTATTTGTGGAAGATATAAGTGTAAAATCAACCTAAATTTTATTATGTTTTGCTTATAAGTAGCAAAACTTTCTGTTATAGAGTTAATTTTTACATTCTATCTTCAAATTCAGATTTAAAAAATTCAGCTATGTATATATTTTTTTCATATATTTTTCTCTCTTTAAACAACTTATAGTTTAAGATATAATCAATAGTTTGAACAATATGTAAGAATATATTATTTAATAGAACAGAATGTTCAAAGAGTAATAAATTTAGCAGCACTCAAAATACCTGCATACCAAAAAAAATGAATAAATATGAACATTCATTTTATTGAACATAATTAAATTTATTCATTCATTAATAGATACTTTTCATGCATTTGTAGTTTATGTGTAAATATTTACCTTATAATAAATATATAAAGTTTTTAAAATGTCATCTGCAATTATCTTATTAATATCTGACTTATAATATTAATATCTGTTTTTTAGACAGCACTGGATAAATATCTCCCATATATAAAATATGCCACACTAGTGGATTATGAGTAAAAGTGTCTTTCAATTTGTCTCTGAAATTCAGAACTGTGAGCTTTTGTGAACTCTTGTGCCATTTTTATTGTCAAATAGTGCAGACTGTTATACTGGTTCGCCAGTATTTTTACAACAATTTCCATTTCTTTAACAAATGAAGATAGGGGCAGATCTGAACCAGCTTGGATATACAACGCCTCTTTTATCTAAACATCCCATGTTAACTTGCCTACCTCACATTCTATTGTCATCCATAACAATTGCATGTGAACATATCTTATACTTCACTCAAGAACAAACATCAGAAATGTGGATTGGATTTGTAGAGTTGTAACTTTTTGTCTGTCTTTTGTGTATTCTGAATTAGTAAACTGATAGGAGTTGGATGGTAATGAATTGCAAAGAGCAGTATCTATTTTCTAATCAGTCAAATAAAAATTGAAAGTGAAAAGTGGAAATATTTATACTTCTATAAACAGTTTTTGGAATTAATTGAGCTCTTAATCCTTTCTGTACTGCATGGTGTTTTTTGCTGTTTTAATTTTTCGTTCCGAACTTTTTATTTTAAAAGGAAACTGTTACTTATATGGAATTAAAAGAAAATTAAGTGTGAAGTGAAGTACTAATTATTAGATCAATCGAAAATTGAATGTTATGTTATAATGTGTATCGATACATCATGAAATTTTAATCAAGTGATCAAATTTTTATTAAAATATACTGTAACTGATATTATATGATTGAATGAAATATTCATTGAATCACTGTTGACATTTTGCCCACTATATTATTTTATTGAATTGAGGAATTTTGAGTCTCATTGTTAGATTTTTAATGCAAAAGTGATCTCTAGCAATATTTTTGTTTGAAATTACAGATTCTGTTTCTCTGAAAAGTTATTAATTTAATGTATTGGTTTTACTTTCAAAAGTTCAACAATTTAAGTTAATATTTTACTTTTTGATGTTTTAGGTAGTAGTGATTCAAAGAAAAATGTAAAAACTTCTGTTACAAAGACAAGGAGAAGTAAGCATTAAATTTTTATTTTTATATCTACATTATATAATAAAATATGATATACAAAAAAAAAAATTTCTTTGAAGATTAAAGATGACAATGTTTTATCTATTTCTTTCTTTTCAATTTATGTATTTTGAAATATATAGAAATGCAGAAAAAAAAGCAAATTTAATTTGATTTTAAATGTTTAATAATTTGAAAGTGTTTATTTTTAATTAAAATGCCCTTGTTGAAAAATTATTTTTTATTTAATGTGAAAATTAATATAATTTAAAATTAAATTTTATTAATTGAATATTAAATTTATGAAAAAGTGCAAAAATAATAAATTCAATATGTTATTGAATGTATTACAATTTTTATGAATACTAGCCACCTTTGGTGACCATTTGTTCCTAAAATTATTATTTATTTGTTTAAATGATTGATATGGAAGGAATTTTTAAAAAATACCTTGTTATTTAATAAAATTTAAAAACATGAATTCCTTTAAATCGGTTTACTGCAAATTGAAAAGTGTACATGTTACAAAATAAAAGTAAAAGTGAAAACCCTATTATGCTATTATGAATCAAATACTTTAGTTGAATGAGTTTGAATTCTATTAAGACATTTTAAAAATATTGTTATATTTTCTTTAAAACATTTGAAAATATAGATGGTGTGTCAGAATGAATAAAAAAGTATTGTTGAAATTATATGATGAAAAATATGTATGATTAAAAGGTAATTTTTTGAGTTTTAATCTAACCCATTTTTGCAAGAAGATTGCTTCAGCAAAGTGAAAAATAATGGTTTTGTTTAGCAATTACCATCTGGCAGAGGTTAAGACAATTTTTGGAGGTTGGAGGAAGGAATCTGGCTGTTTGAAGACTATTTCTTGGTTTCTTTAATATCTTCTTTCTGATTTGCTGGGATTTTGGATGACATCACTCTCTAGAAACTTTCTGATGGCATTTTACATCTTCTTTAATTATCTAAATGATGTGTGGAATTTGCTGAAAACCAAAATGTTCTATGAAACAATTTGAAATTCATGTAATGGTTTGTTTACATTTGACAGCTGCCAATGATTAGTATTATGACCAATTTCTGAGATATATACATTATCATTATATATATATAATTAAAAATGATTTTTAATTCAAATGACTACTTTGTATAGCAATCCAAGAGAACTTGTAAATATACTGGATCATGTATAGTAGTATTTGCAGTAGAGAATATTTTGCTTTTCAAGAACCAATTTAATTATGTCATAAAAGGATTTAAAATTGAATCTTTTCATTCATACTGAAGGAACTTGACTAATTCATAATGTCTGTGCAATTATTATACCGTCGACAATGATTCAAAAATTTCATTATTTAAATTTTATTTTCCATTGATTTTAAAATAAGTTAAATTATAAAAACTTATTCAGTTGTTTGAAATGAATTTTATCAAATTCTGATTTTTATAAATTGTATACATTGTGTATATTTTGATATGTGGAAATAACTTTGATAGTAAATGCAGAAAGATAATTGTTGCTTCCTTGCTTTCTTTTTATTTACTTCTATTTATTTATTTTTTCTACTAGGGAAAAGACGTCTTTTCACTCAGAAGAAAAGACACAGTGAAGATTTTGATGGAGTCTCAATTAAAAATGAACCCGAAGATGGTAAGTTTTATTTTTGTTTTCATTCAAGACTTAGGATTGTTTTCTTGCTTATGACATTCTGAAATTGCATCTTTGTTATTCTAAATGTTTAACGATTTATATAAAATAACAGTTTTTTTCCCCTTTTCCCCTTAATTTGAGTAATAAAAGCAGCATCTCTCATGACGTTATCATCACCAGTTCCCTCTTAATAGTGTCACAACTTACTGTTTTGATCTTTATAAAATTTCTGATAATACTCTCATCTGAAATCTCATTAAAGATCGTATCTGGGAGGGAGACAAAAGAATTTGTGAAGACAATTGAAAATAATATTATAAAAATTACATTTTCATTTTTTAGTAAAAATATCACTTACTAATACAATGGTGAAAAAAATTAAAAGATAGAAGATAATTTTCACTTATTTCTCAGAAAATATCGCATAAAACCTGAACATTTGGTTGCCATATAATGGCACTATGATGTTGGTGTCGCTGAGATGAGTTTGCATATTTTTGTGGGCATTGCCAAGCCAGCAGGAGGTATAAAAGTCTGCAGCCTGCTACTCTACTCATTCCACTCAACAACACTGTAGCGATTTGTATTGTGTTTCTTGAATAAACTTTTTTTTTGTTGATTTTTTGTTGATACTTGTTCATGCATACTCATTGTGCATGCTGCTTATCTGTCAGAGGTGACCACACACCATACAAGCCTCACTTTCATAGCCATCTTTAATCATAAAGTTCAGTCCACATTGGATTATTGGCAAAAACTCTTGCCAATGATTTTTGCTTTACACATGTTATTGCCATACTATAAGTTAAATCCTTACCACATTTCATTTATTTTTATCCAGCATTTCTCGAGATATTTGGGAAAATGCCTTCCATCTTGTAATTTTGTCCACCAGTGTATTATAACAAATAGCATATCAGAGTTTAATTCATCAATTTTTTCATGAAATTAAGCTTTCCTCCAAAACCATTCTTACCTTATGGGATCTGTAGGTTCTTTCTAAGATTGACCTTACTTAATAAGATTTGTAGGTTCTTTTTTAACTCATTGTATGTAAATGAGCAGTATTGAAAATAATATAGAATGGCATCTTAAATTTTGGATGACTTTCCCTCTTTAAGTTTCAGATAGTGATTAAATGCAAATTGATAATTCTTCCATTCCTATGCAATCAGTCAACAATTTCTAATCATTCACTTAAGTCATCTTTCACTTAGCATAAATGTGAATAAGCCTCAACTTATGATATCTCTGCTAATCATGTAGTCAAAGAAATACAATAATCTAAAATCAAACATCCAATAGACTACAATCCATAGGAAACAATTGAAGAAATACTACTTCTGATACTAAACAGCAGCAGAGATAAACTCTAGTTCTAAAGTCTCTTGCTGCTTTTACTAATCACCCCCCCACACACACAAATCAATAAACACATTTTTTATTTTATATAATACTTTGTATGTGACCCTGAACTTGGCAAATACTTAATGAAACGCCATGTAAGAAGATTGCTATGTTTAAAAAACTTTCTCATGATAAAAGCAAATTTCAAAACATTTTTTCCCTTCTTGTTCTTATTTGAATATAGTTTTCAAGCTGTGATGTTATATCAACTCTTAAATTTATTTGTTTTAAAGCTTTACTATTTGTTTGGTGTAATTTTGCCAAAACTGTATTGCTAATTAAACTTCAATCAACCTACTATCATTTTCACACATCAACATTTAGAAATGTTGATGTGTGAAAATTGAAATGTTAAAAATATTCTGTAAAAAATTATTTTTTATCCTGGTTATGTTGACTTTTCTTATACTGCCAAATATATTCAAGATTTCTTTTGAAAAGTTAGATGAAATTCAATATATTAATGCAAAGAAGTTAAATTCTAAGGAAAAATAAAATAATTTTTATTTGGTAAAATGAAAATTCTTATGAATAACAAAAGAGAGTAAATTTGGAGTAGATTTTAGTGTCATCAAAATTTAAAAGCAATTCGTGTCACATAAGAATGGTGCATAGTTAAGAATGGTAATGTAACGGTATTGGCTATGTAACATCTTACATAATTGTTCACATTTTGGTTTCAAATAATCTTTCACAGCTAAAAACCTTTCAGTGTTATAACATTGTATAGAAATTAGAAGAATTTATAATACGTTTGCATAAAAATTATTTCTATTTACAAATAAAATCATTAAATTTAAGCATTGTAGTTTGTTTTCATTTATGTGTTCTGTATATTTCTTTATCATTATTATTAATGTATAGTCCAATAAATGTATGATTTCTTGAACATAATTTTAAGAATAAAAGTATCCGTCCCCCCTTCCAAATTGCATAAAGGGATACTATGTATTAACCTCATACTGTTGATTTATCACCAATAATGCTATTTTAGTAATAGTTTGATGAAGATTGCTAGTAGCAGGCAGTAATGCCAAAAGTTCACTAGCCGCATGTAATTATTAATATGCAAATACCAAAAGTTGTGTGATTTAAAAAAAGGGTAAAAAATTTATTTCCAATCTTTATTAATAGTTGAAAAAGATAATAATATTTTTTTTTCCCTTTCTAATTTTAATCCATTTAGATATGATGTCAGTCACCAGGGAGGATTCGAGTTCAAGCTCCTAGCTTTCAGCTCTCATAAACCTGACGTTTTCCTACTGTGATAATATCAGTTTCCTTCTGACACATTCCTACATGGTTTTGTCTTTCTTTTGCATTTTATATAAATAAATTTAACTGTGCTGTTATAGAAAAACTTTGATAAGTGGAAAAGGATACAATTCTTAACAAATAGTCAGTAATTCTAAGTAATTCAACTTTATAGGTTATGTTAAATCTGATAAATCCATTGATTATATATAATAGCTGGTGATTATGCAGAATCACTTCTAAATTTGCCGTTGATTTTGTATAATCAACACTGGTTTATTGCTTCTACTATTATATATATATATATATATATATATATATATATATTATCTGTATGTCTATATTGTTCCATTGTTATTGTTAGATATTAATGTCATATACAAGCAAGCTATATAAAAACTAACATCAATATGAAACAAATTATTTTAAAATTAAATTTCAATTTTGAGAATTGGTAATCTAAATGTATTTGTGAAATCCTAAAGAAAAGCTAATCAAAATGTAGCTCTCCAGAGAAATCTAGTTAAAAATTGATATTACATCTAGTCACAATGAAGCTTCAATGAAAATGTGAAAAATAACAATACAAACATAAGGAATAATATTTGCAGACAATAACTGAATATGCCGGCTTCCTGGCACAGTCGTACCGTGTCTTCCTTTTAATCTGGGTGTCCTGGGTTCGAGTTCTGGCTGGGGCATAGTTGTTCTGTCTTCTATTTGTGAGGCATGTGATTGTGCTCCCGGTAAAAAGGTGCTGTGCAAGCGAATGTGATAAGTGTGTAGCTAAAGTCATACTCTTGGCCCTAGTTGGCGCTATTTCAAACAAGGTACACTTTATTCAGCTTATATCTGTTGATGCATCAAAGGGCTTGTCCATGGCAAGTGCCATTAGTAACAAAAACATAAATCAATATAACCACCTAGGCTGTTGAGACACACATATGTAATCTCAATTCAATGGTTTAAACTGCCATTAAACACACTAATTTCTTTCTCTTTGAGTATAAGACTAATAATTTATCTACTTGTTGAAAAAGAAAGTAAAAATCTGGATAAACAAGCTTGCTAGTGAAAAGTAGTTTACTGTCTGCAGTAATGTGATGGAGAGAATATCTATAAAAAAAATTTATTAGAAAGTTCCATTAAATTTTAATTGGCTTTTCGTTGTTTGTCAATTTTGTTTAGTATTACTCTTTCCAACCAAGGAAGCATTTATCTCATATTTTAATTAGTAAATAATATCTTCAGTTTTCCACCAAAGTTTTATAAGATTTTAAATGAAAGATGACCAAAGTTTAAAAATTCTTTTACATATCTTTACTAATATATTAAAGAAATACAATGGTGTGCCTCACACAAAATGAAAATTCTGTAAATTAATGTATTTGTATGTTTAATTTAGTGTTAGTGTTTAAATGTATTTGTATTATTTTGTACATATTTGATCCTTTGATGTAAAGTATTATCTCATTCCTTTATCAAATGTAGTTTCAACTTTTATATGAATCAATCTTGAAAACTATATGCTGAATGATTGTTATTCAGTGAAGTTTTCAGTTGCTAATTGAAAATTAATAAAAGAAGTGTTACTTAAGTTAGATGGGTGAGGGTGTTGTTTGTTTGTGATGCATAATTTTTTCTGTGATGTATAACATTTGTCAATTTTTAAATAATAGCTTTTAAATATGTTTTGAGCTTAAAGGAAAATTTTATATATATATATATATATATATATATATATATATATATATATATAT
>JAOUZG010002851.1:1540623-1607262 GCA_026289955.1 Argiope argentata | reverse complement strand
ATATATATATATAATTGTTTTCTGGATTAATTTTGGAAAAAGAAAGAGGGTAATTGAAATTTGAATATAATTCCTCCTCCAAAAAGTAAATTTGAATCATTTTTGGGGTTATAAACTGGCATCAGAAAAATCATTTGTGAAGCCATCGCTTCACTTAAAACAAGTAATATAGAAAAAAAAACAATTTTTTAAAATCAATTCCTACTCTGGATATCGGAAAAAAATTAGGAAGTGAGAAAGATTTTATTTTAGTTACTTTTTATTAAATAATTACCATTGTTGTTTCTGTGTTCCACTTTACAAGCAGCTTCTGAAGTTAGACCCTTGTGCACCGGAATGACGATCACCTTTGACTCCGTACCCTAGTGGTATAACTTTCGAAATGGAGAACTTTGTAAGAAGGTTCGAAATCACAGCACAAAGGGTGCGAATCCAATGTCCTACCAACCGGGGTAGCCCGGCCTAACAATTGCAACTACTATAAAGGCGAAAAAATTAATGTTTAATTACATAATAAGAAGTTAATGAATTAAAATTAGAAAAAAAAACTATTATCAAATATCATCTACTACAAGTTTTAAAAAATTTACTTGAACGCGCTTGAATAAATAAAAAGTTTTTCACTAACGATTGAAAATTTGAACAGGATCTATCTAGCTATATATATATATATATATATATATAGGGAGAGTGTGAGCTAATAGTAGGCATTGAAAAAGAAATCAAAGTTCAAAAGGAAAAGAAACAAATTAATGTGATGGAAACTTGTAAGAGGTATGAAGTAGGAAAAGATTTTAAATAGAGAAAGTATAACAATGGAAAAAAGAAATGACTTATGCTCACTGAATTTGCATTTCAAGCCTGGAAACTTTCGTTTGTGTGGAATTTGCTTTACAAATAACTGCCATATAATATCGGAGGATTTCCAAGAAATAGCACCCCAACTAATCACAGAACCCTCGTTATTTTTTACGGTCGGGAAAAGGCAATCTTAATGAAATGCTTTTTTCGGAATTCTCGTCGGAAATAGGGTAGTCGATGATTCGTTTGCACTACAATCAGAGTTCAGGAAAATCACATTTTTCCACTGCTCGACCAACCATTTCTGAAGGCATCTACAAAATTCTAAAAGCTTTGAGAACAGAGGTTTTCTAATGGCAGATCTTCCGTGGAATCCAGATTTTCGTGGAAATTGGGTTCTGTTAGTGTCCACTGAGCTCTGCAGTAATTGTGAGAGCCGTGGTCTTGCGATCCTTTCTAACATTTTGATAAAATTTCAACCACTGCACCGCGTGCCGACTTGCAACTGAAAGTACAAGTCAATACTTGTATACTTAAGGAGCCAGCGCTGACAGGTGTCTATTCCGGATCATACCTCGGTAAAAACAAAACATAAATAAAAAATATCGTAGAAAGTTTCGATAGTGGAGTGAGCAACCTGTCAAGCACTTCATCACAAATTTACGAAGGAAAGAGCGCATCTCTTCGTCAACTGCTTACAGGAAGGATGGTGGCTTGTTTTTCAGCGTATGATCCTGAACGAGTTTTTAGCTTGTGTCGGTTTAACAAAAACAAAAACCAAATATCACAAGAAATTTAAAATCTACCCGAATCAACATAAAAGGCTAAAATATCCTTCAATTTATCACAATTTTGAACAAAAAAAAAATAGCAAATCCAACCTAATGACAGAAGAATGCACTTCAAATTGGTACGGAGAGAATACATTGTACCTCTCATATTTATGACAAAAGACGAAATGTTCACAAACTGTGTGTGTCCAAATTTTAAACAGTTATAACATAAATTTGGATTCTATGTGAACTTTGTAGCTTTGAAGAAAAGTCGACCTATCTTTATTTCTGAGCGATTTATTTTGCCAATTTCTTCGACTAAAACATTTAGAATAGGTCTGAAGCCCCCCTTCTTTTTGAATCTTACTACTTTAGCAGCAGTAATGTCCTGTGTGGAGGGCTCTTCGTTAATCTGTTAAGTCCGGGTCTGTATCGCGAATGAAGTAGTTAGTTACGATGTTCATGCCTATAATTCGAATCCTTGCAATAGGAACACTAGTGACATAATTTGTCACTTTTTCCACTGAGCCTAAACGGTGAGTAATTAAAATTAATTGTTTGTGTTTATTTAGGGAAAAGATGTCATCATTATGGGTAAGAGATCGAAACATGACATTGATGACTGCAGGCTTAATCCATGAAGACAAGCCAGCATTACTATCATTGAACAATTTATTGTTGGAGCAGCCATTTTGTATTGCAATGGTAGCTTTATCTTTTATCGATCATTCATTTGTTAAGATGTAATTAATCTTCCTCTCCTTATACTTGCTCTTGAATTCTGTCGTCTGGTTTTCTCTTCGTCACATCTGACGAAGATCCCAATTGGATGTGGCTAAATTCAAAAATATCATCAATTGAAACAATAAAGAAGTAAAAGCAGAAAAACCCTACCTTGAATTTTCCTGAACAATAGTGCCAGCCCCTTCGCTGCTCTACAGTAAAAAGAATATCACTTTATAGTCAACGTATAAACTGAAAAATACTCAAAAACTTGTTAGGAAAACACCGTAGCTATTTTTTTTTTATCTCTACTTCTATTATTCTACTACTTCTATTAGTTCCGAGAAACTAAAAGACAGAAACAGCTGCAAGAAAAAGTTTCTTTACTTCCAGCCGTCTTCTCTCCTCCCCTCTAATCAAAGATCAGGTGTCTACCATCAATTGCTCATAATTTTACGTTGCTTAATTTGTAAATTTTAATACGAGTTTTAGTCGATGAAAAGCAGTGGAATTGAATAGTTCTAAAAAAAAATGTTTCTTTAATTGGGGGCACAAAACACCAAACAACGGACTCAAAATTTCTCTCTAATTGATAAGTTCTCGTAGGTTTGATGTGCCGTATTCGAGAAGTGAGTTTGAATATAAATGAAAGACAAATTTCCCAGATGGTGAACTAATTATCTCTCGGGAAAAAGCACACTCATGGCTCATCTACTAAATTATTACCAAATTGTGTGAGAAAGCGCTCGTTAGCATGCATCAAGTTTGAAAAGACTTTAAAAAAGGGCGAAAAAAATACAAGATGTATTCCTCCACTGACAACAAGAATCGGTAGGCAATATAGAACTATTTTTTTTCGACTTCACACACACTGTACATTTAAGGTAATGAAAATAGAGGAAGATAAGATATTTGTGCTGCGCCAAAGAGAGCCGGGCCGATTGGGTCACTTAAGTGGAGTGGACAAAAAAAAAAAAAAAAAAAAAAAAAAAAAAAAAAGAACGACAAAGAGAAAAATCGGCAAACCAATTAGGTTTCCACTTTAAAATCCTACGCATTATAGGAAAAATTGCAGGAAATTTCCTCATTATTATTTAAACAATATCTTTGAAATATTGATATTACGGCTCCCATATCGTAGATTCAAATCTCATGGGGATTTAATTATATTTATTAGAAACGTTTGTAAAGGCACGCTTGGATGTGTCCATTGATTCGGTCGTTCTTAAAGGATGCCCCTCCCCTTGAAAACAGTATGCATGTTGCAGGCATTTTTCAGTGGAAAAAAGTCTGGATATCTCACAATGAGCCCATAGTTTACAGAAGCCCATTCGAGATGAATATAAGATTTGAAGAGCAAACTAATTTAAAATATTAGTGTCTTTATTAAAAGAAATAAAATCAGACTTATGTTATTACATTGCTGGAGAAACTTGCTGTAATTGTAAAGAAGTTTGTGAAGATATGTTTTATTTCCTCATAGTTACACTGAAGAGCCAGAAAAGCTGGTATAGTTGATCATATGCAAATAGTAGACGTGTTCAACCAATCAGCGTAACGTGATGGGGTCTACAGTGTGTATATAAGAGAACAGATGCCTGGGGAAGCTGTTACATAAATACTTGCTTTACAATAGTAGGTTATCAATATTTAAGAGATTTTCAAAGGGGAATAATCGTAGGTGCACGAGATAATGGGAACCAAATTCCGAAGTAGAGATAAAATTTGGATTTTCGCCCCAGACCATTTCTAGAGTATACTGCGAATATCATGTTTCAGGTAAAACTTCATTTTTCCGACATCGGTGTGGCCAGATAAAGATCTTGACAGAATGGGATAATCGACGAATGAAAGAATCGTTACACGAGATAGACGTTCAACACTTCTTCAAATGGCCGCGGGCTTGAATGCAGACTCATCAACAAGTATCAGTGTACACACTGAGCAATGTACCTTAATTAATAGGGACATTCACAGCCGCAGATCATCTCGTGCCCATTATTGTCTCAGCTACACGAAGCTCTGCACCTTGCTTGGATTCTTAATGATAACATTCTTAATGAGGCATTGGATTCTTAATGAGTGAAAAAACGTTGTCTGATCTGATGAATCACGTTTCCAATTGTGTCGGACGAATGGCCGTGTTCGGGCAGGGTGAAAACTCCACGAATCCTTCGGTCCCTACTAGGAACTGTTCAAGATGGCGGAGGCTATGTGATGGCATGGGGTGTGTGCAGTTTGCACGAAAGGGGGATCTGATACATCTAAATTTATCCATGGCAGGTCAGTCGTATATTAACATCCTTTTTGACTTGCGTTCATTCATGCTTTATATATATTCCGAAGAACGTGGACAATTTCTATAGGATGATGCACCTTTCCGCAGACTTGCAAGACTGTGCACAGACACAGCTACCGAGTGGCTTGAGAAGCGCTCTTCTGGACTCCGTTCCCTCTCTTTTCCACCTAATTCTCCTGACACGAACAGGGTCAAGATTATCTGGGATTTGTTGCAATGTGCTGTCCTCGGGAGGTCTCTACCGTTTCACATTGCCTTAGCTTTGGAGACTGCTCTGCGGAAATCATGGTGCAAACCGTTAACAGAATGTCTTCACAAATTAGTTGAATACATGCCACGCATTTTTGGGACACTTCTGCTTGCTAGTGGGGGCTCTACACGATATTAGACGGGTGTTTCAGTTTTACCGGCATTTCAGTGTATATGAGTAAACATAACTTTTATTTCTGCAATTTACTTTTAACCATAAAACATGGAACTTTGACTAAATCTTCAGTATATTTTCGCCATAGAAATTTGTAATAGTGTTATTAAAATGAAATGAATAATTTGCTGTTAATATATTGTTGAATAAAAAAAAATCATAATAATTTTGTAAAAGCTGTAATTTTTTCCCCAAAATGGGCTAAAATTTTGATGATTTTGCATTAAATTTGAAGGAATATTTAACAGAATGTTCATTTTATAATCTTCAAAATGTAATGTAAATTATTTATTAGGTCACATTTATTTTTAAAAATTACTGTCAAAGTAGCCTTGCTCAAGGATTGTTCAAAATACTTAACGTATAAAAATATGGATGCCTTGTTTAGCATTAATTTACAATGAAATTCGTATATTACTAATATTCAATACCATTTACATAAAAAATGCTTTCCATTTTCTCATAATGCAAACAACTACATAAAAAATACAATTTGAAAGAATACAAATTGAAGTAAAGCAAAATAAACCTAGTTTGTTGTAAATACGGTAGGAATTATATATCAAGATTTAGTATTTAACGCATTTCTTTTAGTATAAAATAATCTTTTATATTATCTTGATAGTTCATGAAATATATGGTATATTAGCGACTTTTAATTTACTTAATATATACTTGAGAAATTGCTTTAAGCTGCATTTATCTTCTTCGTGCTTTGCACTTGCCCAAATTTCAATTTTTCTATCTATATTTTACACACATAATATTTATTTTTTCAATTATATCGCAGGTAAATTCAGCAATATTTTAAAATGAAGGCTTTAAAAAATGTCCATTGCTCCATTCTGAAGTTAAATCTCACTCGCAATACAAGAAATACCAAAAAAATTATGACACCTAATATTGAAACTTACTCATCACGAAAAAACATACCTAATTTCCTTCTGGTCACAACAGCAGAAAAAAAACGAAATTTTCATAACAACAAGGCAAAAGAGAAGATGAAATATTCGTGCGAACGGTTTGCAGTTTTTTTTTTCAAACATGGAATATATTGCTACAAAATACGTTTAAAATATTTCAAGTTTTTATGAAATATGGGAAGAAAAATTATATAGTAAAAAATTTGTTATTAAAAAGATAATTTTTTGAACATCTTTCAAAACAGCACTTTTCTTCCCTTCAAAGTATATAATTGCCAAATTTAATGGGCATAAATCCGACGATCTGGTTTGTGCAGAGTCAACACATACACACTGGAATAGACAGGCATATTATTTTCCTTTTGTTTAGGATCAAAATTTAGTTAAAACACCTTTACATTTCTTGCCAAAAGGTAAAACGTTTTCAGCAAACTCAGATTAATCACTCCGTACCTCTTTTTTTTTTCAAAGAGTTACGCACGATTTATTGAACGTTTATGACTGGCATGTCCGTCCAGATCTGTCCTACCACCACTCTCACGTTACTGAAAATTTTACTAACTGTATCGAATGTTTTCGAAACGATGTCTCTGTCTTTGGCGTTGTCTCTGCTGACGTTTACAGGATTCTCGCGCAGCAGACGAGGCATCCGCTCATTTGCAGACGTATCGGGTGGCAATGAATTTCACGTTGCCCGGACATCATTGGCAATTTTCGGATTGATTGATTTCATTCGTTGCGACCGAAACGGTACTGCGCGGCTGAACAATGGCAGGAAAGGACATTTTATTTGTGTGCTGCGTTTTCCTCTTTTCTGGTGAGTGTTCAGTAACTTAAATAACATGCTTTTTGCTTATACAATCGAATGGGTAAGGTGCGATGGGGACTGAATTCCAATAAAAATTCGATTTGGGCAAAATTTTGAATGAAGGAAAACTGGAATTAAAAATAAGTGGAAACAAAACATAGATGTTAATTTGCTAAATAAAATGGTCATACAAAGTTACTTTTAATACTGGATTTTTCAATAAATGCATTAAATGTATATTAATTATTTATTATATTTTATTTATTTATCTATATGTGGAAATGAAAGTTTGTTTATATTTTACATACGCTCTTCCGATGGGGATAAAACTTTGCCAAATTATTGCCTTGAAACTAAAAAAAAAAAAAAATCATGTTTTGCACATGACCATTTGTATGTTGGATGTTCACGAGTCTGTCAGCCAAGAAATTTGTTTTTTCTAAAGACGGAAAAACGAATAATATTGTCTATCCTTGCATAATAAAAAAAAAATATTAATTAGGCTAATCCATTATAATCTTTAAATTTCAATGGGCGTATGCATTATAGACAAGAAAATAAACATCGTTCTTTCTATCATTCTTAATTAACACAAGATGGCTATTTCAGATTTCAAACGATATTTACAAAATAATTTCTTCTGTTGCCTGCCTGTTTGCCTGTTAGTTTGAAATAAAAATAAATGAAGTCAAGGAATTCCGCCAAGAAAAAATTAATAGTATGAATGCAACAATTTTCCAACTAAGCTTCAAGAAATAAAGAAAAACATTTTAATCCTCTTAGGTCGAATGTAAATTTTATTGCTTTTTTTTGTTGAAAATATAGCATATTTAGATGTGTTAAAAGATATTGAGCGCTGCTCACAAAAACTAAATATGCCACATTAGAATCGAAGCTCTCTATTGTCCTAAAAAATGGTTTCTATATAGTATGAAAATTCTATTTGGAAAGAGAAACGGAGCACCGCGTTCAACTGTTTTCGGCATATAAAACACGGAAAATAACTTTGATCCATTTGTCTACTTTTTAAAAGGAATGCGTCTCTCTTCAGCCTCGCTGCCATTTAAGTTCGTGTCATTGTTGAAAGAAACTCGGGCATTGAAAGGAATCGATCTTTTAATAGGAATGGGATAACCAACGACTTTTATGGTTTACTTTAGTTAAGTTTTATTAACGTCCCGTTCAAAACAGATGATTTTCTTGTCATTTTGAATCACGGTGAGATGACGAGGACGACACCGGAGTTGGTAGCCCTCTTTCTAAACTCACACACCACACCAGCAGATGGACGACTTAATGTTCACCAGACCGCTTATACGACGGTTCTGCGGTGGAAGCGGATCTCGAACCCGAAACCCTCCGGTTCTGAAGCCAAGATCTTGTCACCAGGTCACCGCGGACCGACAATTTTAAAGGAAAGCCTCTATTGACAAACAACAATAATTGCAATGCCATTTATTGTCAAAGGGGCTAGACTTCCTTATGAACAACAAAACGGTCGTTGAAAGCTTCCCTTTATCTCCATGTAACGTCTAATAACAAACTTTACGCCACTGCTGTCACCTTAAAATTTTGACGGGTAAGAAAATCTTTCAATAAAATATTTAAATACTAATACTAAAGGGCAACTTCGCTCCAATCAGTCGAAATTGAATTTTAAAAGCGGGGGAAAAAGCGGAGATTTTCCCCCCATTAATTTGTATAGAAACAAATCGGATCATTATTCCTTTTCCGCGTAATGTGCTAAAGCTAGGTTTTTCAAACTACAAGCATAGCATACTGTAAGTAAAGCAAGCAGATGAAACTGAAACATAATATTTTTCCTCTTTATTCTGTGGATGTGTAATGCTCACTTTGTCCTCTTTTGTTTTGCAGGGATCCAATTTTCGCACAGTCAGTTCGATCTGTGCGGAAGGTTCGAAACCGCATCCGATTGCGTCGATTTCTGCAACACCTGCGAACCGAAATCATGCATTCCCGAAAGATGTATTCCCGGATGTGACTGCCTTCCTGGATTCACCAGAAATGATTTCGGAAATTGCATTCCCAGAGAATTATGCGACAGTAAGATTTTGATTAGAACTCTTCTCATCCAACAGTTGTTTTCTGTTCTATTCCAGTTGATCAGACATCAGAGGAATCTTTTGGGAATACATTGAATGCTAAGCGACACATTGAAAACAAATTGCTAACATCATTAATACATTATTATGCTGTCTTTAAATCATTTCCGAGGGCATAACCTTGGAGTTATATCATCCCATATCGTTTCCTCTTTGTAACTGAAATATTCTAAAAAAATTATGTGAAAAATGGTGATAAGTAAAGATAACTGTTAGAAGAATGCCAACAACTAATTCAGAACAGAGTTTTCTAGACATAGTTTTGTGATAAAATACTACAAATTCAATTTAATAGTAAGAATTCAAATGCAATCATGGCAAACTTTTCTTTTCTGTGAATTGCTATATTGCGCAACTTTCAACGAAATGATTTTAAGCTGCCGTGTTCTATCAGAAAATTTTGGGATTAAAGTCATCCATTCAGGGATTGGAAAAAATCGTTGACCCGAAGAAAGGGAACTAGTAAAATAAGAAAAGTTATCATAAGGCGGGCAGATTAACAGACATTCCTTCTGCCAATCGTGTGACACAAGTATTTCCACAATCAGAATGTAACGTTCGAAACAATTCAAGAGAATCAAGCTTAAAATTTAATCGTGCCTTGATATTTCGAAGCCTGACAACATTTTCGAAATTGTGTGACATTTTTTAATCCTAAATTTCAGAAACCTTCCATACAAATTTAAACATTTTGTGAGATATTTAAAAAAAGCTTACTTAAGCAATTATTTTTTTAAAAAAATTATTCTAGAGGACCTTTAATAATCGTCCCTTAAAGGATAAGATATACAATGTCCCCGTAAAGGACGATTGCATACAAATAAAATGGAAATGTATATAGAGAGGGATATTTAAAAATATGCACTCTCTTCAGTTGTGTTTCTGAAATAAAACACAACTCTGTTTTATGATTATTGATATGATTGAGTCCAGTCTTAATAATCTTGTATATCCCCTATTTAACATGGTCACTTTTCTTTCACCTTCAAATATCTCAAAATCAGGATGGATTACTCAGAAAACTTATAGATGTATTCAGAGATCCTTTACAGATAATTCTTTTTTTGTTTGTTTGTTGCTTGTTTTGTATATTTGGAATATTCCGATATACAAAAAGTTTAAGCTTACTTAGATAATGATTCAGAAGAGTGAATATTTTGTCTAGGAAGATAATGGAATTAATGGAAATATTGCCGGATAAACCATGACTGAAGATAAAAATATTTGTGTTCTCTACCTTTTTCCGATTCTTTTACCTGATGGTTGGTCGGAATGGAGTTTAATGTAATAGCATGTTTAAATAACCAGGTGGTTATAGTTGCAGGGGCATGCAGCGGTGTTGTGTGTAATAGCATGTCTATCAGTGATTAAAACTCAAAATTCATCTTCAGCTGTATTTCATAAATATGAACTTGATCAGTGCATAAGCTCTCCTCAAAATTTTTCTCATTTCATTTAAATAACTACATTAATCAATTTTACTCATAATAATATTGCTATCATATGAGAAAGTTTAAACTAACCGTTTGAGTGCGGCGAAGCGCTATCGCACTTCACTTGTCGTTTTAGCGTATATATAAGAAAATGCTTCAGCACTCAAATGGTTAATCTGTGAACCGTTTTAAACAAAATGTTACATAATTTAGACAACTTTATAATGCTACTTACTTGGATGATCTGCTGTCATTTATTCTTTTTCGAGACTGTACAGTTCATTTCTCTTTATTTGGTTTCTTGGCGCAGCTTGATATTCGTAGAGATGTTAGTGCCCCCGGATGAGATTTCAACTGGTGTCCCTCATAAAGCCAGTATCGACTTGTTCTCAAGGAGAATTCAGGATATCTTTTGGTTAGTGAGAACAATATATATCCTTCTCAAAAGTTATGTAGTCGAACAAAACTCCCTTTCGCATAACAGGAACAAGTATGAAATACCGAATGGTTTAAAGATTATGTGCACAAACATTTTCTGAACGCATAAATTCAAGAGGAATTATTTATTCAATCCTGTTGCTCCACCACCAAGAGAAAAAAAAGATTCTTAGTTGTGTTAGGAACGCGATTTTGTACTTTTGAATGCAATGAAATAGGAACGAACAAGCTTAGTCCTGTAATGTGTTTGCTAAGTTTTGCATATTTTGGAGGTGCTTATTTTTGTTGCGAATACAAAAACTAGTATCCATGGTTGACGCATTTTTCAACGTTCAATTGAATTGAACGTAGTTATAGGAAATAGTGCGATTTGTAAAATCTTGATGCCACAATGCCTTCATTTTTTTATTGATTTCAGTTGTTGTTGTTGTTCTCGTTTTCCAAAGATAGTTCGTATTAAAGGTATAAAAATGTGATTAAAATTCTTTAAATTCTTTCAAAAGTCTTAATTATTAATTTCAGTGTTTTATGGATATTGTTTTTGCCCTTTTTGTACGACTAAATCCAGCAGTTGAATTTAGTTTAGTCTTTTCGTATAATGGTAGATTTTATGGCGGAGCAATTGTTCGGACTGTATGCCTGTTTGTGAGAAAGCAAAATCAACCTTTTAAATAATGTTGGGAGGGGTATGCTCAACTTTACTCTTTCCATCAGGACAATCCTTCATAAGCATAAATAGACTCTGTGACCTTTATAAAAAATAGACTCTGTGAGCTTTATATGTTTTATAAATCAGGCGAGTGGCATCGGTGTTACAAGTTCACAGAGCGACAATTACCGTCGGAGAAAAGATTTATGAGAGCGTTGTATCTACTACAAGTTTAAATGTAGGGATCATCTGAATGGTTTGGACCTCCACACTAAACGGAAATTTCAAGGATGTGAACCGAAGGTGCAAAGAACTTTCTTTTAATTGCTTCTCTGCATCCAACAAAACGCCCTTTCAGTTAACCAACTAAATAGACACGATGAAATCCTTTGCGATTTTTTTTTGTCCATAATAAGAAAGATTTCTGAAGTAAGCGGTTCCTTTAATTTGTTATTTGACAACTTTTCGGCATTTAGGCTAGAAAGGGAAAAAACGTATTCCTATCAGAAAGACAATGATGTATGTATTTTTCAAATTTTATAAAATATTAAAAACTAAGTATGTTAAGTACTAATTATCATTTCTGTGTATTTATTCTTTTTATTTTATTTCAGGAGACACTTCGGTGCAAGGGAGGGGTTTGTTGGGCGGCGGTTTGAGTCTGGGTGTCAGCGGATGTCCGAACGAAGTGCTGTGCGTCAACAGTTGCAAACTGCGGAATTTCAGGGACGGCATCTGCCTGGGACCGGGAAGAGAGTTCTGCAACTGCTTCACGGCGTCCACCCTGCCCCTCTGAACACCTCTGCAGTGTAATCGTGTTACAATATAAAAATGCAAATCTATCTGTAATGTTTCGATTTTCAGATCTCTTCCGTACATTTTCGATTCCCCCCTTTCTATTTTATAGTTGAAAAAATCGCTTACTCAGGTAAGAACAATCGGCATTAATCACACACCTACTTCCACCTTAACTCCTTGACAGTGATTAAGCTATATTAATTGAATAGTCAAATAAGCAAACAAACAAAATAACTTTCATACATAAAAGTTTTTAAGGTTTATTAAAAATATCTTCGTAATTTTTTATATGCCAGATTAGAGAACCAAAAGAATAAGGAGAAGCACCAGGTTATGCATTGAAGATTTCAGTCGCAAAGTCTGCATTTATTGCAGAGAAATATTATAAAATATATAAATTCGTTTCAGATATATATTGTATAGAATAAATATAATAGGATATAATTCAAAAAATTAATAGCAATCCATTGTTGAAATCGCCGACAACGGTATGTGCATTGATTACTTTTTTTGAATACGAAGAATGCAAAGGGAAAGGAGTATAATTATTAAAAAAAAACAATTTAAATTCCAAATTTAAAACAATTTAAATCCTTTTTATACTTTTTAGAGGCCGAAAAACTCATTTATGGAATCATATTTATCTGTGAGTAATACGACTCAAAAATGCTTTGAGCTATATTTATGAAATTTGGTATATGGACTGTAAAAATCATTTGCAGATTTTTGTCGAATTTCATTTGAAATAGATTTCAAAGAATTCTTTTAAGTTTGGCTGCCCACGTACGAGTGAACCTGAAGACTGCGAAACGTAATGAGGTAAATGAGATTTGATAGATAAGCTTAGCATCTGAAGACCCGCACCTCACAGTTTGTATTTTCGCCAGCATGCATCTCAAAAACAAAAGGACTGAAATTAATGAAATTGTGTTTTTATGACTGCAATTGTAGTTTTATATCAAATTTTGGTTTCAACCTGTCTGAAATAAAGTCGCTTAAAAAATATATATATTCAATTTTCTGCTACTTGTGTATTAAATACCATCTTCTCGTAATTTCTATGAAAAATGGCATTCTAAATTTACGTCAAATATCTTAGCTCTTATATACAGCAGCTTGCAGTTAATATATGTACGCTGGTACTCTTTATTGTATTGCTAGCCGCATTTGGCCACTAGCTAGTTCGCCTGGGTTAATGATCACTTATGTTGCCAGTTCAGTTCTTTACATAACTAAGTTACTTAATAACTTCAACAATTTTTTTTATTTTCAAAGTTTGATAGTAGGAAAGTTAGATAATAGTTTTGTATAATCATAAGCCTTAAATGATTTACAAATTTTGAAATAATTATGACCTTTGAGCATCTTGGATCAGCATTTAGTAGAGATCTACAAAATAGGTGGAAAGATGATTTAAAATTCCCACATCAAGACGACAAACACAGAAAAACAATAACACTTATAGACTATCAGTCTCATGACCGATTTGCGTTAACATTCAATGCTTATCTTCGAATCGGTAATGAAACAATATGATAAACTTCATTCATATATTTTGCTGTAGTATAAATTGATGACGAAATTTAAATTGATTAATCGAATATCTGACTGATGATTTTGTCCAAAATGTGACTCAAGTCTGCAATTTTACTACCAACCAAAGACCTCATGAAAAATTTCAAAAATAAAAATAAATATCTGACACAAAACCTATAAATAAATTTTACTTAAAACCTTTTTAACCGGTTTACTTTATAACATTTATTCTGTATTCCAAAATATTAATGTAAATCAATTATTTTTTTTTAAAAAAACCAAGTTTCATAAGAATGGGTTTTAATTAAATATTTAAGTATTTGCATCGTGATTTTTTTTGATTAACGCTAATCTCATAAAAGAATATTTTAACCAAGGTTTCTATTGCTTTAAATGGGGATGCAACTATGATCTAGGATTGAGGATATCATTAGCATGCAAAAACAACAAGGAATAAAGCATTGAAAACTTTTAATAATAAAATCTTTATTACAGAAGTATAAATGGAAATTTTAGTAAAAATTAGACCAAGAAATGAAAAACTACATTAAAATGTCTTTTAAGAATAGCATAAACTCTTATAGTGTCGAAGATTGCCGAAAACACCGCTGTTCATTTATGAAGTACAAAAGAGTCCGCCCAATCGTCAGAGTGATCAACACAGTATTCATCAAATTAACAAAACTGTAAAAATTCTGGTTGCAGTATTTAGGAGAGAACGGATCGTAGTTAGGAGATTTCTTGTAAAAGACGTACAGCTCTGAAAATGAGTTATGATTATTTGTAAAAAAGGAAATAATGATTGTTTAGATAAATTTTTATGAACATTTTATGGCAAAAAATAAAACAGAATCTAAGCTATTAGAAATTAACGTAATATATGTATATATATAAGCGCAAGTTATTATAAAAAATATATTATACAAGCTTTTATTGAAGTGCATTATAACGAGCTCCTTTTAACATATATTTATGTAAATTTACACATATTTATGTAAATTTAAAATTCAACAAATGGAAAATTCAACAATAAAATTTTAATCTGTATAGTATAGCAACATTCTCTATATTTAATTGAAAAAAAAATTAAAAATATATTTTTAAAATATTAGTTTGGGAAAAAAGAAATCCAATATTTTTTAGATCGATGTTTGTAGGTATCAATGCCTCAAAGTACCGATCAAACAATTTCAGATTTAACATCTCTCAATACTTTTTTTTGGTATTAAAAAGTTTCGAGATGCTTCGTTTACATTTGTAGTAGAAATCGGTTACAAATTTTGACCATATACTTTTACAACAAATGTCTTTTTCACTCAATATTTGATTCCATACTATATTCTCAAAAAAATTATTTTTAATAAGAGATGTTTTTTTTCCTTAAATTCCTAAATGGTGCACCAATAGCTTTGAATTGGAAATGTTTTATGTAAATCCATTCCTATAAAGTCTTCAGCAAATATGGAAAGTCAATCGTTTGTCGAAATCAAGAATATTTGACTGCTGTAAAGATGCGAGTGTCTAATCTTTGCCAACTTCAGTGGAAGGATCGCATTACCCATGACCGCCAGATAGAACGGCACCGTGTGAATCGGTGGGAAAGTTTAGTGACGAATAAGAGTCGGTGGACGAGGAAGCAGTCGTCTGTTCAAATCGCAAGAATGACGTGTTGATTGTTTAGTTATGAATTCTTCTTCCCGCTATTAATTGTGTACTGTATTTGTTTTGTGCGCTGTAACGTTGCCCTCTGTTGCGATAGCCTAGAGAAAAATTAAAAGATGTCCCAAACTTGTGGTTCATCCTTTCGGCTTCAGTACAGTGTCGTGAATTGTTAAAAGAAAGGCAAGCTCTCAGATGAGGCATCAACTTCGGAGGGATCACCAACGTGCCAATAAGATCAGATAATTGATATTTATGGATTGCCTTTTTAATAACCACGGACATGTTGAAGAGCTTCCCATGTTATATGATTCTTTCAAGGATTTTGAAAGATCTTTTAGATTTGCTGCTCAAATCTTCTCAAGGTTCACCCCCCCCCCCCCCCCAAAAAAAAACATGTTCAAATTTTCCAAAAGGTGACTTTTCAAAATTATTTCTTTTTTAAACTGCATTGTTATCGTTGTTGATACATTGATACTTGCTTTTGATATGGAAAAAGCACGACAATAAGTGAAGGGTATTTCAAAAGGGAGAAAAGACCGATAAGGCCAAATATGTCAAGTTCTTTACATTTCTTTTCATGAACTTTGATCTATTCTCGGTACTTTCTGCTCAAGAAGAGTCGGAGCTTTAATCCATAGCAAATAAATAATAGTCTGCATGGTAAGTAGTTTTCGTAGTATAAAAGCATTAATAAAATACTCGAATAATTAAGAGAATATAATTTAGAGCCGGTACAGAGGTCGCGAGTCTTCCTCGTGATCTGGGCGTCCTGGATCCGAGTCCCGGTTAGGGCATGGTTGTACTTCTATGGGGTTTATCTGTAAGGAGTGTGAATATGCTTCCTGTAAAAAGGGGGCGTGCAATCGAATGCGATGAGTGTGTAGCTAAAGTCGTACTCTTGGCCCTAGTTGGCACTACATCAAACAAGAGAAGCTTATTTCGGCTGAAATCCGCTAATGCACCAGCGAGTTTGTCCATGGCAAGTACCATCAGTAGCAACAACATATAATTCAGTTGCCTAAAATTACTAATTTTTTAACAATTTGAATTTATTTTGGTTTTAAATCAATTTATTGTGAATATTTGATCAAATCTACTTTAAATTTATAAAATCTATCCATATTTATTCCTTGTATCTTCCAGTTCCATAATAAATAGATAAATTAGAAACAAAAATAAATAATTAAATACTGGAGAATCGACCTGTAGTCTGAAAAATCATAGTATGATAAGGTTTTGTGATTGCTTAATTATTATTTTATTTCTAAAATTTATTTTTCCCTACCTGGTCCAAAAATAAAAGTGCGCGCAAGCACACACATGTATTGAAGTTTTTAATACACTCCCGACAAGCAAGTGTATTTGAAAGCGTGGATGCTGAAACAGTGCTAAGTGCTGTACAGTAGCTGCAGTGCAAAAAACATATTTAAATACTTAAATTTTTTGGGGGTATTTAAAGTGGTGAAAAATTGACAATGTACCTCCAGGTAATTGAGGAAGACATTAAGATTTGGATTAATTTTTAATCATTCTAAATTTTCGAAAACGTTTTCTTAATGAGGATTTACTACCTAAGGATTAAGTACGTGCAAATTTTAATATTCTAACTCCATTAACTCACTGAGAAAGGAATCGTGATGCTTTTTTGTGATTTTCAGTCCTGTATGTCGTATCAGGAGATTCGACAGATTGATGTTTTAGTTTACTGATCGTATGCCAGCCCACAAGCCATTGTGTTCTCATCTATTCCATTTCGTTACCGTGCAAATAAATTAGGGAGCTTTTTTCATATTTGTACACGAGGTTTGGCAATCCAAAGCACATATGCACTTACAACTCATTCTGTTGGTAACTGACAAATTGAAATAAATCTCGAAATCAGATGACTTTGCTCAGATAACCAAGCACCAATAAGATAATTTTGAAACAAGACATACATTAATATTCTCCAGAATCAACAGAAGAAGCGGAAAATAACTTATCAAGAATCAGCATAATTTTACAAGATTTGATATTCGTATATTTTTAATTTATCTACCGAACTGCTCGGATGCAGAAAAAAAAATTCTCTATCAGTGGAATATTTCATTTAGAATTTAGCGGCCCTTTTCTTTCTTTTTCAGCAGACAACGTTTTTACACGACAAATTTCTGTCTTGGCTACTGTAAATTTTGTATCTCATTCTGAAAGTCACTCTTTAACTTTATATCGAAATTAATATAAACAATTCTTGAAAAATAGTCAACAACTTTTATGTTAGAAACTAAACCATTAAGGTAAGAAAAGAATTTCGGTTCTTACCAACGATTAATGAAAGAAGAAAGGCACATTCCAGGAGTTTTGATCCAGTTTCCAACCACTTTCTCAGAGGTTCGTCGGTCGAGAACTTCGTGTGCAGGAGCAAAGTGAGGCGAACGAGGAGGAGTAGGGCTCCCACTCCGCCAACAACCATCAACGCGTAGGGCAACTCTGCACTCATGGGGCAATCGGTCATGTAGCTGGTAGCTAGGCAGGCAAGAACTAATGAATAACTTTGGCAACTGTACCGTGTAAAATAATTTCATACCAAAAAAAACCCGAATGGAATTAAAAGGAATATCTATCATCTTCTGATTCTTCTTCTTCTTCTGAAATTATGGAATGAAAATTGCTCCTCGATTTTAGTTTCGACTGAATTTTAATTTAATTTAATTCATTAACATTCCTATCATTCCTTCATCTTCATTGAAGACAGTTAATGTGTCCCTTTTCTAGTTAAACCAATCGCATTCTTTTTGTATTTTTCTAACAAATCAATGTGAGTTTCGGAATCAATTTCAGCTGGTTGGTTGGTTGATTTAAGTCTAATGGCGCAAGAGCCCTGCTTGGCTAAACTGCGGCAATCAAATGATTAATTGAACATAGAAACTTATGAATAAAAGATCAATGGCATAAACGACAAAATCCAAAATATGGAGAACTAGATGTAAAGTACAAGGTAAAAATTTTAAGACGTTGTTATTAAATTTAAAAAAAAACAGAAAGACAAATAATGATATCGAAAATGGTGAAAGTAAATCATTGCAGTCTTTTGACATGATATTTCTTTATGTTCTTGTCATGGACAAGGGTCTACTTGTCTTAGGAAGAAATGTTTTAAAAGGTTTTAAAGTCTTAGGAAGAAATGTTTTTTCCAATAGAAAGGGCTGCTTTAAAATTTTTCCTTTACCGTAAGAGTATCGGTCGAAGTAGGGGTTTTAAAAACTATTGTTAAATAGTTTTTAATCAGATCAACAACAGGGGAGGTTTCCTCCTTTCGTTTGGGTCATAATCTATAGTGTCTTTAACCATACGCTACCTTTTGTAATTTTTGTTGTCAGAATTAACTTCCATCGGTATATGTTCAGAGAAGGTCGTGGTATCTAGTAAAGAACCAGTTTTATGTGCAGCTTTGGTTTGATTTGCCCCATGTGTTGGAGTAGATTTCTTTTCTTGTATAATAGCATAAGTCGAAACCAGCGAAGGACCAATGTCCAAAATGTGGACGTTTATTCCTTTGGATTTTCAACTTTAGGGTTTCTTATATTTCTTTTTCTTTGTTACCAATTGAAAACTAGTCAACTCCTGTGAAGATGATACAACATCACAGACTGGAACAGACATTTTCATTCTGAGTTTTTAGGTGAATCAGAACTACAGTATTTTTCGGGAATTGTAACTATCTAAAGCCAAAGAAACATTCGTTATATCAAAATACTTTGGCTGTTTAACCTTTGTCTGAGATATGGAAGCATATCTAGTGCCTGTAGAGGTTTGGGATTTTACAAGTTACCGAGCTCTGGAGTAAGATATCTGATTTTTCACTTTTGTTCTAATTACCTCTTTTTCGAGCAACCATATCGGGAATTTTATAGCAAACGAGTTATGTACAGTTTACACATATTTCTACAGAGGTACATTGAGCACCGTCATGACCGACATCTGCACAACGGGTGCAGGTGAGTGTCCAGAGGCAAGAAACGTCAGAATGTCCAACGCGTTGACGTTTGAAACAACGAAGCTGATTGCGGATATGCCGTCTTACTGGAAGACGCATATAGGCTGCTTTAATAAACTCTGGCAGTTTTGGGCAGTTTGGGAAATCAATCCATGCATTAATATGGGTCACGTAAGACCCATATTAATGCAGAGAGTTAGGCCATCTCTCTGCATTAATATGGGTCTTACGTGACTCGCCACTTGGCTTTTCAATTCTTTGAGAATTATCAACACCATTTGACAATTCTCCACAGGTAATAACTCCTTTGGTAGAATTTAAAGAAACATATCGAGAAACGGTGATTTGAATATTATCAGATTTCTTCAACTTCATTATTTGTTGTGACTGTTTTAGGGACTGAACTTCCGCAAGCAAGACTCCGGAATGAAGTTTCTTGGTGCTATTTACTTCCCCGATATTATCAGTGATGATTTTTTCTACTAAGAAAGGAGATACCTAATAAGAAGTTGTCATTCGTCTTGGAAACTTTTTTCATGATAAAATAAAGTTGGAAACATAAATCGCATTGTATTGTTCGTAACAGTTTGTTACCCACCGAAGGGAGCAGATTTCCGTTTGCCCATACGACATTGGTGGAAATTCAGACCCGGTGACACCGCCCACCAGGGAGCCCCACAAGGGAAGGCAGCCACCGGCTTGCTTGGTTCTAGCCGGAACTTATACGCTCCGAGTTACCCCCGACGACAGTGAACACTCTTAATGCCAAGCCCAAGGAGTAACCCCTTCGCTTGATCCCCAGTAGACTAACCACTCTGGTGGCTGATTGATACACCGGGGTCCACAGTACACCACCCGTATATTAGGTCACCACGCAAGACCAATACGTAGAGTTTTTGGCTGTCCATAAAAAGTAAAGCAAACAGAGCAGCGACAGCTTGTCATGGAGAGATCCCTCGATTGCAATAGAAGCATAAAAGAATCAGAAGGCTTAAGGAAGAATAAATATGAATAAAGTAAAGATCCCAGGGAGCCTCAGGATTGGGACACCCCGTAACCACCTAAAGACGTTGAGACCCCTGAAGGGAAATTTCATCTGGAATATGCTATTCATAAGGCAAATTTTGAATTCAGTTTTCCCACTTCATCATTTTGAATTTCTCTTTTCCACTTTAATTTGTTTTCGAGGTAATTATCAAAGAAAACTTGAAGTTAACATTATTTCTCATTTGCCCTGATACTGATGTCTATAATAATTTAAAAGCATTTCAATGAATGTCTTAAAGTAACGAGTTAAGCATGTGATGCAATTAAAAAATTTGGCCAGGTATTCACTCCCCCCTCCCTCTTTTTACAGAGGAAGTTAGAATTGAAAGTAGAGAAGAAAAAAGTGCCTGGGTGAAATCTTCAGTTCCTTGCATTTCCTAAATAAACTAATTTAATTCTAATTATTGAAAACATATATATTTTTTAATAATACAGCATTTATTTTTTCCGTACTGCACAAATTAATTGAGACAAACAGAAATTATAAATTGAGTTTTTTCATAAAAATTTCTTGTCCGATATCCGTTTCAATTTTTTTTAAGATGGGAGGTTGATTATGCCCTTTCTAAACTGTTTCGAATGCGTGGTCATTACACATAGAGCATTTCCGTTCTTATTCGGTTTCAGCTGCCATTTGACCAATTCGGGGACAGCACAGGATATAAATTAAAGAGTAAATCCAAAAAACCAAAACTTTGTTAAAAACAAGCAAACTCAAGACGAGCGAGTTAACGTGACAAATGCTATGGAATGACATACTTACCATAATATCCAATTGAGATTGGCAGAAGAAGCAGTATAGTATGAAGTGGAAGTTGAACAACTGGAAACAAAATATACTCATAGAAACGGGAAATAAAAATGACATGCATCTAAACAAGTTAATTGAAAATTAAATTTTTTGTTCATAAACTGTTCATAAATATCCATACTCAGTTTTCTGACATTACAAATGGAGGATTAATTTCACTCTTTCTGAATAATGCTTCGATAGTTGAATAAGCAACAATAAAATACCTGCTTCTTATTGGTAGAAGTTTATTCCGATCTATTTTATGCTCTAAGGATGTGCAATGAAGGAAAGTAAGCGGTAGTGAAAAAATATGACTCTGCTTTTGTTCCGAATTATTTCCGATGCTGCAACAAGGCATCGCGCTGCTCTGTTCAAGATTTTCCTTTAAACCCTTTCTTTAGGTTTGAGAAAATGACAAAACGAATACACCATAATAGGTTTTTAATAGCCATGGGAATTTCCCAGTTTCAGCATCAACAAATTCGCAGATTGCATCATCATAATTGATATTTTTAATAATATAGTATTCCCCTGAAACAGAATTAGTGAATAGTCTCCTTAGGTTGTATTGGAGATTAAATATTTTTTTTTATTATTTCCAATTTGCTAAAACCTAATTCGTAAAAATCAAGAGCAGTTACACCTTTCTGGCACAGAGGTAGCGCTTCTTCCTCGTGTTCTGGGAGTCCCGGATTCGAACATGGTTGTTCTTCTGTGTGCTATCTGTGAGATGTGTGACTGTGCCCCTCCCTGTAAAAAGGGGCAGTGAAAGAAAATGTGGTGAGTGTGTGTAGCCAAGTCGTACTCTTTGGCCCTAGTTGGTGCTATTTCAAAAACAAGAGACGCTCCTTTTGGCTTAAATCTGCTACTGTATCAGCGGAGGGTGCCATAAGTAAAAACAACAACAGCTTTTGAACTTTTGAAAAAGCGGAATATTCGAATATCGATTTTATATTTAGGTAAGACTCGTTGAAATGAACAGATAAAAACCTGAAAGGAAAGAGAGAAGCGAGTTTTAAGCAGAAATAAAGTTTCTCTATACTTTATAAAATTCGTTACTTTAAACTCTCCATTTCCTTCGTGAATTCGTCCTTTTTAAAAGCTTTTCTATTGTCAAATATCGGGAACATTTCCCTAATGAAGTATTTCTGCACTATTCACGAGCACATGCCCTGCGCTCTTGTTTGCAAAAATAACTGAAAATTTTATGCTATAAAAACTAGGAAACTGTTCACTTGACTAGCCATCCATTTATTCACATCGAGTCAACCTCATTTTCATTTAATTTCCGATAAGCAATTCCTTATCCCCATTACAAATATTTCTTAAAGACGATAAATATTATTTTCTTCATAAACTACTAACTTCACAAGAAACTCGCTGATCGTTAAAATAAATTTGTTCTGCATCTCCTCACGAGCTACTGATCGCTCTCACTACCACGTGAACGCCTACCTTTTTTGACTGCCAAGGAAACGATTTTTTTCTGCTTAACTTTCAAGGAAAAGGGAATGCTCTACCATTTGGGATTAGGAAAGGAAACTAATCCCGGCACCCTCATTTAATAACGAGATGCGCAGCCAGTTTTTTAAAACCAGCAACATCCAATTATTGTAAAGAGAAACCAGTTGAAAAAAAAAACATCCTCATAGACAGCTTTCCCTTTTTATAGCACCAATCTTTGAAACAATGGACTGTAAATTTATATTTTACAGAATTTTTTTGATCATTTCCCATTCATCTGGTATTTTATCCATTTTTTTCTTTTTCCTTCATCATTTATTACGATACGCTTTCATCCATTAATTCTACCAATTTTTATACCTCCTGAAAATTTTATTCCAAACCTAAATATCGAAATCTTTGTCATGCATTATGTAATTCATCTAGAAGTTTTGTTCTAAAATATTTTGTCAAATATTTTTTGTTATAATGCTTTATTTATTTTATCGATGAAACTTAATATTTATTCCCACATCGAAAAACAATACGCATGAATCTATCATTAACAAAATCAAACTTCGTGGACTCGATATAAATTCCAAATTTGAAACAATTATTCTTAGTCTTTTCGTTATTTCAGGCAATTGTAAACAACGTCTTGATCGCTCTAGCCTTTGCAGAAAACATTTTTATGTAATGATTTTGTGTAGAATTATTAAGCCCGAAAAATTTAAGAAAAGAAAATTTTAAATGATCTCTGTTCTGAAAGAAAAAAAAATATTTCTGAAGCTGTAGATTCTGCGTGGACATCGATTAAGTTTAAGCTATGAACTGCAAATATTGCTAAATTACAAATTTTCAAAATAATTGCATTTACTTGCAAGCTATAATGGTATAATAGTCATATCCTTGTTCCATTTAATACCGAATACCAAATTTATTAATTTCTAGTTCATTTAAAATTTCAACCTTCAAAATTTCAACCAATTCAATAAGCCTTGTTCATTTTCTTAAGTGACTGAATGTTGGGAAGCAGACATCTTTTGTGCAAGATGTCATCGATTAAAATTTTAAAATTTCGATAGAAATTAGAAATTTTTTGCTAGATAATCGACACTTGTTAAACACCAAATCAGGTATTAGGAGAAATGGCGGCTATGATTTAAAATCAAATGCCTGTGAACAGTATTTTGTTATGGTAAATTATGGGTTAAGCAGGAGTTTAACTAAATTACTAGATCTAAAATCAAATGCCGTTAAATGAACACTAATAGGTATTCTTAGATAAAAAAAACAAGCATTGCGTTCCAATCCCTCCCAAAAGAAAAAAGTAAAGAGGAAATAGTAAGAGGAGCTAAAAAATTTAGTAAAAGATAAAAATGAACTAATTAACGAATTATTTCAAAATGTAGCAATTTGTTCATTTATACGAATCATGCTTTCACTTATCTAACAGCATCTCGTGCTCTTCAAACCATGATTAGACAAATTCAGTATGATAAATAGGAGCATCATTCTCTTGGTAAAATTCCATCCCCTGAATAAACAACGTTTGTCCCGTAGGATGGACCTATTTAAAATTTCTCTATACTGCTTCCTAGTGATTCTTCCTTTCAGAGCTCCAATTAAGCCTGCAAAAAACCACGACAGCCACCCTGACAGATCTAGCCCCATGCCCGACAGTCGGAAAGAAACAATGATGATCATGCTTCTGCAGGTGTCTTCCAACCTGAGCCCGTCCTGCTGTGGGGAAAAGTGCGAAATACGATTCGTCAGACCATATTACTTTCTTCCACTTATCAATCGACAAAGGGATTGCAATTGGTTGTGGATTTATTGTAGAGGACGGTTTGCCTTAACATCTGCGACAAACGCCTCGAGAATTGCTGCTCGGCCGTAAATATGTGCTTCCTGATTGTAATTATTGACACTGGAGAATCCAGATGCTGATTGAGCTCTGCGATCACTTTATAGTATCCAAAGAGAGCACATTATCATAACTTTAGATATCAAACCCTTTAAAAATGCCAAATCACTGAGAGGTTTCGATCACAATTACTCCAGTAAGTCGGGCTCCCACAATCTGACCTCTTTGGAAGTCAGAATCATGACATTTTATGCTTTGGGCGAACACACAACACTCAAACAACTTCACTGAAGCTCTCTCGTACTGCCACACGAATTTATATTTAAAGAAAATTCCTAGCTAGGATTATATTTTAATGCTTGAAAAGTACCTTCTAAAATGTTGCATTCTTCCACGGGGGGGAGGGGGGTCTATTTCCACGACGATTCCATTTATTCAGGGGGATGCTGTACTTTGTAGGATAGAATTGTACTCTTCAGAGCGATTTTTAGTTGATGTCTTAATTACAATTTAATTAAGAATTAAGTGTAGTTTTCGCGTTTCTCTATGATAACTTCCGAATGTATTGCAACACAAAAAAAAACTTTTACATTTTCTTTAAATTAAAAAAAAAATGTAATGATATTACTATGCCGTATATTTTAAGCATATTTTTCAACAACAATTTTCACTTACACAATTAAACTAAGCCTCCACAGTTACATTTTGCCCATTAAAAAATTAGCTCTTATTGACATATTGTCATAACGGTGGAACAAACTTATTTTTAAGACAGAATCTAAATATCACTATTTCATAAAAACACGTCATCATACCCCTCACTGAGGGAAATCTATGTCTCAGCTTAAGAATTTTCTCCAATACTGATTTGAACTAAAATAAGTCAGTAATTTTTATTAAATAAAGTAATGAAATGGATGATTGTCGTAAAATAATGGTATTCAAAACTTTTAACTTGAACAGATTTGGTTTTAGTAGATTGAATTTTTTTTACTTAAAAAAGGGTCAATATTATTTTACCAAAGAATATTTATAAAGTAAAGGACAGAAAATAGCTAGGTTTATCATTTTTTTTCAACTTTACATTTATTATCTATAGAAAGGAATCAATTTATATGATCTAAATCCATTTTAAATTAAAACTAAACTGTATTTTATGGTGAATCAAAAATATTTTTAAAGGATACTTTGAGATATTGAATAAATTACAAAAAATATTCTATATAAAAGACTTCAAAGCTGAGCTATTTTATTTTCTGCATTCATATTTGTAAAAAAAGAAATTTTTGGTACCAGCAAAGTAATTTTTTTGTATTAATTGAGATTTCATCATTCCCATTTGAAACTAAAGTTCAAGATTTTAAGACAAACGAGAGAAAATAAAGAAAATATGTGATTCGATGAATATAATGACTTAAAATTTCTAAAACTGTCAACCTTATGAACTATCAAGATTTGGAGCTTAAAAATATTTTGACGAAGAGGTTATTAACACCAAGTAACAAAAGATTATTATTGGGATAGAAACCTTATAATTACCATTGTAGGGCCAGTTTTTTAAAAAAAGATCAAATTTTGAAAATTTAAAAAATTTCGAATTTAATATCTTCTTAAATTATTAACGAATATTAACGAACAAATATTTAACGAATTTTATAAAAATATCAGATTATAATATTATATCGCATTGTCTTTTGAGGTGAAATATAGTATTGTATTGTATTAATATATAAAAAAACGACAGCTAAGTATAACATTTTTATCAGTACGTCGTTTGGTGTGATCTCTTGATAGACTTTGCGAAGAGTATTGACGTTATTTCTGATCTAATACACTATTTCTGTGCTGCATGCGATCGTGATTTTATAATCGAATCCCACTTACAGAAACTCGAGAGGCAGTGACACACGCAAAACCAGATGCCGTAGAAAAGGCCGCACCCTTGGTTGGGGGAGATGACGTCCGCCATTCCTTCGTAGCTGTTGATGCTTTCGGCCAGTAGTTCCTCGTCGGTCTCCCGGACATCCCTCGAGATCTCTTTTATCAGCATGGTTCCCTCGATGTCGGAAGGACTTGCTTCGGCCCTCTCGCGCGCTGTTGAAGCTCCCACAGGTGCTAGCTTCTGTCCACGTGTGGGTTCTGCAAATGTTTTTTGAATGTTCGTAAAATATTTTTATAAAATGACAAATACATTAAATAACCTGTAAATGGCATTTTTTTTTTTTAAAATAATCTGAAACTAGTAAGGAAATGTTAAGATATAAAGGGGCTGTTATAATTAAAGTTTCACTTTGAAATGGTCATAAAAGGAAAATTACTGGTATATTATGTTATCAAAACTAGTAACAGTTAAAGAAAATCGTAGAAGGTTTCATTATCATTTCAGAGCCTGATGTTTTTATGATGAGGTTTTTGGTGTCAGCAAAAATCTGTAGGCGAAAAATAAAAATTTTATTATCTGCGCGAGCATCTAAAAAAACAGCTTTTAATAACTCGTTGCTATTGTATTTACAAAAACTCTGATTAAAAAAAATAATTTAAGGCCTGCAGCAAATAAAACCTAGAAAATTGTCATTTTGAGCACGTGATTGTATGAAATGAAGTAAATAGAAAATGTGATATTTTTTTAAAACAATAAATGCGAGACAAAGTTTTTTAATGTTTGCTATACTAAAGTGGCTAATTAATTAAATTAAAACATTAAAAATGAATAAAAATATAATTTAATTTGTGCGATCACGTGGTGCTTGGTCGAAAAAATGATGATGATGGTGATGATGGAAATGATGCCCTGACATGATGCATTGAAATATGTGTAGTAGATTTCATTTTAATTTTTGTTTTTTTTAGGGAGACGTGGGAAAGAAAGTCTAAAAACTCATCACCAAGGAGAAAATGGCATTGTATGCAATATTGTTAAGCAAAATGAGACCTGAAGATATCGGTTTCAAATATACGTGTCACGAAACATGCTCGATGTAGCATCCACCATTTTCTGAAAGCAAGTTATGAATCACATTACTACATTCTCAACAGTAGCTCTTTGCATACCATGGAATGTTACATGCCAGTGTGTCGCATGTTTCGATTCCATAAAATTGTTTAAAGTAACCCCACAAATAGAGCTTTTGATATAACGTACGTTCAGTATTCTTTGTAACATATATCAGAAATAATTAAACATATTTTAAACAATGTCTTCGTGTCTTATTTTGCTTAAAATACTGATATAGCACCATCTTACCACTGATGATGAGTTTTGAACTTTTAATTTTGACAGAAAAAAATTCCCATGATCTCCTAAACTATTGCCAAGTTTGATAACACTTGGTTCAGAAGTTTCTTTTTATGACAATTATAGAACTTTAATTATAGCCACTGACTTTATAAAGCTCCTAAATAAGGATTGATTGATTCCCGATGGTGTGAATGGATATCAGGTGTGTGTGTTAAAGAGTGGCAACTATCAAACTTTAGATTTTAATTTGAAGATTTCATGAGTTCCTTAAGTCAAATAATCATCCTCGTCTCTTTATTAGCACGTGAAATAATACTGTTTACTTTCATGAATTTTTTGGAAAATGTTGTTGATCCCCTTGGTCTGGACCCCTAGACCAAGTCCAAATGATCGTGTCGCTCCAAAAGGTCAAAAACACTCTCGCTCTCAACCGACAGATGCCTCTCAGAGGCACCGATACAAAAAATAATACGAGAGGGAGATGCAATATCCTAGCAAGGACAAGTAGGAAAGGTCCTGTTAGGACCGTCGAAGACCAGACTTCTAATGTAGCCAGACCTTAGCCTAGCTAAGGCAGATTGGGAAAATCTTGAGCGGGTGTTTTGCAAAGATAAGCCAGGGGGCTCTGCGGCGAGCCAATCATGTTCAGGAGGAATCTTCCAAACTGATTTTACTTTGTCAATAAACATGGAGTGAATCTCTGACACTTAAAACAGATGATGGAGGAGTGGAGAGTTTACTACCTTCCACGGCAAGTTGATCAGCGACATCATTGCCATGGATACCAACATGAGAGGTAATCATAGAGCTGGTATACTAATAGAGGGAGTGCAACCCTACTAAGCCATGGGACAAGATAGAAACACGTGCTGTGTGTATAGAATTTGTATTCACTGTAACCGCAATATCCATTTCCCATTATATTTCAATGGGGCATCTTTTCTCGCTTTTAACTGTTCAATTTTAGAGCTTATTTAAGTCATGGTTAACAATTTCTGTGCAATTGGATGCAAAGAAAAAGCTTCTTAGGACAGTTCTCTGTCATTTCACTGGTATATACAATAAAACATATTCTATTTAAATCCATTTTAATTCATTTTAAAATTTCGTAGCCACGATCACTCAGTAATTTTGTTGTTATAGCTGAATAATATTTCATAGTCTTGTTTACTTATTGTATTTAATTTATCCAACTTGTTATTAAAGTTTCTTTAAATTGATGGAACTGCATTATATTTTGCTGCTCGCTTTATTTTAAGCTCGAATGTGTTGCAAGCGGTTGGCTGAAAGCTTGGAGAGAATTTTTCTCTCCAATACAAAAGTTTATACAAAGATTATTACATAAACATGCTTTTTATTCATCCAATCAAGTTCAACTAATTTTTTTTAACTTGTTGTGGATTACATTTGATTTTAATTCAGTTTTTTAAAATATTAATTCAAAAATTTTGTTAATTAATTGGAAACTAACTTTCTCACCAAAAATCTGTCGCCAAATAAATAACGAATTCAGTTTGTTTTTTTCCAACAGTGTTGGGGTTAGGCTTAACATGTTTTCGGCCGATTATTTCAAACGATTCTGTTTATTTTCATAATGTTTGATGTGTTTAAAATTAAACATGGTTAATAGAATTTTCTGATTCATTTTGAAGTACTTTCGAATTAAAATAATGTAGAATGAAGGAAATTAGAAATTTCTTATTTGTATTTGTGTTTCCAACTGGTGTGGGAAATTATAGCTTTTTGCGGTGTCACAATTGGCTTTGAATCATCAATTGGCGTTGAAAATTCAATGCTAATATAATTTTTGATCAATTATTTATAGTAATTGTTAGGCCGGGATAGTTGAAATCTATTTCTTTTTTCAGGGCAGCTCTTGATTGTTATTCTAATTAATGCTCCAAGTTTAAATGAAAATATTTGAATTATGTGGAGAAATTGTAATTTAAAATAAAATATTATTTTCTTTATGTTTCATTTAACAATTATTTGGTGTGATAATTTGTGGTTCCTTTTATTATAAGAAAGGTGTTCTTAACTGAATCATAAGCTTTATTTAGCCACTAAAAATTTGTTGATAGTCACACCAAATACTCTGTATTTTTAAAAAACTTAAGATTCCTGAACTTTAATTTGATGATACATGTTTTTGTCTAATGTTAATATCATAATTTAGAATTATATAACATTTTCCAATTAATGTAAAATCTTAACAAAATAAGAGGCAAGATCTTCCTATTTGATATACATTCAGTTGCTCATCCATGCCCAAAACTATTTTTTTAAAAAAAATGTTATTCTGTAAATAAACTCTAATAAGAAAGATTTGTTTAATTGCTTTAATCAGAAATTGACTTCAATAAAGATCGATTGGACAGGAATTGTGAACCTTATCTTCAAAGAAATTGATTTAAATATGATGCACACCTAGATAAACTAATACACAAGAATATATTTACAATTGTTAACTAAGGTTAATTTTTATTAATTAAAATTAAGTTATTTTGATTAAAATTAACTACCTAAAAATTAGATTTGCATCACCGTACAATTAATAAATAATAACAAAGTAGCTTTGAATGAGGTGGATTAACAAAAGCTTTGTTGAATTTCTTTTTAAAAAATTCTGTTTGCCTATAGTCATTAAAATAACTAAAATCAACAATCTACAGAATAATTATGTAGAATTATGATACTTAAGGATTTTCTCACTTTCGAAAATAATTAAGTAATCTCTGATCAACTCTCTTAATTTTTTTATTAGGACACAATAAAAGTTTTTACGGTTATTTCTTTTTATACAAAGAATCAACAGATAATTGTAATTAGAAAAGGTTTCCTACCAGTTTTAAACTTTAAAAATTAATTGCAATAATAAATTATGCATTATAGACATCTTTTACGATTTTATTTAAGATTTTATAATTTCTCTCTCTAATAACATGGATAGTATTGATATATGTATAAGCACAGAGGGAAGGGGAAAAAGACTTATGTCACTTTTATAATCTGTTTTTATAAAGGCATTTTTCTATCTGTTTGAGATAATGACAGAAAATATTTGAACATATAATGAAAAATACAAAGATGTTTTTAGGCAAATAAAAGAAATAAAATGTTTATTTAAAGAAGAAAAATAATTACTTTTAATTAATGCAAAAAAGCAAGAAAATAATTTAACATGATTTAAATCAACAAATTAAGATATTTATGTTTTGAAAACGAAAAATTATCTTCGGAATCAGTTTACGTGTTTTTGCTTATTATAATAATTTTTAAACAAGAAAAGAAAAGATAAACTTTCCAGGAAATGAAAATCGACCAGAAATTACAATTGCCAGAAAGCAAAAGACTGCGCGACATATTTTGAGTTTGCCGAGATTTGGGATATGTCGCCAAAAATGGTATGTTTACTCACAGATTCTTCACACAACACGTGCTTATGTTGCGTATCTATATTCAGGCAAGAAAGAGACGGCTGGCGCCCTCTATTTATATACCAGTTCTATGGAGGTAATCCATTGCAAGCGCACAGAACCTACCTGGGACAACGTAGCCAATTTGGCAACAATATATTGCCCAATTTATCATAAATGCATGGTTAATCCTTCAAGTATTGAATGGGAGTCCTGCTAGCAGTCAAGATCCATACATCACGGACACCAGAGTCCAGGGCGAGGCTCAGGGCTTCATTTATGGCAATGAGTTCCAAGGGAAAAACTGAACTAAAGTCAGGGTTTCTAAATCTATATTCAAAGGATTTATCTCTTTCACAAAAACGCCGCTACCCGTTCCTCCCGAATCCGATTTGCTTCCATCGGTGTATATAACAATAGCCCCCGGTTGGATATTGTCAATGACTTCAAGTGCCAGTTGACGCAACAGCTCAGGGTGCTCGTTTTGTTTGGTAAAAATTAAGTTCAAAAATTCGTTAAAAGCCGCGTTACTAAGAGATGTAGGGGAAGTCAAAAAGTCAAAAGTGGTACAGAACTCTATCCCTATGCCGTTCAATCCCCTTTTATCCATAAAACCAAGAGGGCTATCCCTCTTCAATCTCTTATTATCCGTCCAATTTAATAAGAAGTTCGATGCTCTGTTATAAGACAAGGCTCTTGCGTTTAGCAATATACTTTGAAAAATTTGCTTCCCATCTCAGAGACAGGGGCTGGAGGTGAGCCTCATAAAGATCTATATCATTCGGACAGGAATGCCCGAGTCCAGTGATGATTCTGGCTGCACTCAGCTGGACACGCCCCAACTCTTTAGGGTTTGTAGCAGAAGCAGCCAGGTAAATCCGGAAGCCCTGTTCAAGTGCTGGACGAATGAGAGTGATGCGAGTGATTCTGAGAGTTTTGGCATCGGCGCCCCAATCCCTGCCAGAAATATATTTTAAGAGCTGTAGTCTCTTTCTTCCTTTTTTAGAGAGGCTGTTTATGTGTTTGCCACATTTAATCTCAAAGTCAACTAATCCTAAATAAGTTGGAGTCTTTGTGGACTCCAGTAATTGTCCCCTCAAATATACCATTGGTTTAAAACTAAATAGGTGTCTATTAGTGGTAAAAAGGCAACTTTGTGATTTAGTTGTATTAAATAACAAATTGTGCTTCTCCGCGAAGCACTGAATCCTTCTCAAAGCCTCATTGAGTGAATTTTTAAGTCTAGCAATATCCGTATCATGATTCCACGTCACAACGTCATCCACAAAGAAGCCCATTGATGGAGCCATTTTCTCTATTCCAGCAATAAAAATTGAAAAAAAAAGTGGGGCTTAAAAACGATCCCTGGGGAATGCCTTGATAAGACCTATAAATTCCTGAAAGGCTGCTCTGATATTGAACTCGAAAAGTTCTATTATTCATGAAATCAGAAATCCGAGGGAAGGTACTATCCTTGATATCAAAATCATTGTCACACTCAGCCAGGAATTTATTTTTCCACACTTTATCAAAAGCCTTCGATAGATCGAGAAATGCAGCTAAAGTGTCCTTAGTGGGTCTAATGTTTTGGGTATCCCTTACCCGCTGAGTAAAGTAAAAAATTTGTTCAATAGTGCTATCTCCTCTACGGAAGCCATACTGCTTAGGAGGCAGTGAGTCGCGACTCAAAAGATGGTGAACAGTTCTTGAAATAATTCGCTCCTGAAAATGTAATCCTTTGAAACGAGGTCTCAACCATAGATCTTCACGTTTTCATATAAGAGCTTGTTTGACATCCAATTTAATAATATATATAAACTAAATCATTAAACATTCTTAGAAATAGTTATTTTAAGTAAGAAAAAAGTAACTTTTTCCCTTTAACCCTTTAGAAATATTTTCATTATTTTGGTATTATATAAATTGCAAGTTTGTGATTCCATAATATAATAAAAATGTATTCTGGCTCAAAATTTTCTTTTTTACAAGACAAAAACTGAAAGAATTGACCATAAGAACCGATATTTAAACTTATATTTCCGAAAATCCTCATTAATAGTAAAGAAAAATGAGAGGGATCTCAAATGCTTGTCAAAGAATTCAAGTGAGCTATTCTTAAACCATCACATGCCTGTTTACATTTCAGAGAACGCCAACCCTGATAGCTATACTGATGCGAATATCAAGATAAATTAAATACCTTTGGACTTTGTAGGCAAGCCGAAAAGATCCAATTTTCTACATGATATCGATTATTTTGAAACATTAACTCTCTCATTTTTAGGATATTCTTTTGGTCGAGATGGTAGTAAGTTTGCCTGGGATCAGTAACTCTGGAGGCAAGACTGCGTAAATTACCTTCAAGTTTTATTCGTTGGGTTTGATTTATCACTTCAGAAGAGAACATGCAGAAAATCAAATGGAAGATTTTCTTCACAATTTGATAAACATTTACGATTCTGGCTATTTCAGTCAAGGTGTTGTTCTAGTCAAAGTGTATTTCAGCCAAGGTGTTATAAATGCCATACACGCTTATCTGTAGATTATTAAAGTAGTTTTTTTAAATAAAAATTGACACCAATGGTATAGGGATTTGCATAGCGAATTTCAGTTATTCTGCTAGTACTACAATTTTGACATTAAAGTGACAAATCTCGACACAACTATAAAAATGGATATTTTTCTAATATATTGGGAAGTATAAAGTATTATTGAATTCTCAGACAATAGCAACATTTTTCTTTATGATTTCTAAATATATACAAAAAAGTACCCAGAAGTAAAAGAAAACGAAATGACTTCTAATAAAACAGATTTTGTAAGTTATATTTTAATTACTAAAAAGGAGAGAAAAGGCTACATTTTCATTTTTTAAAGCATTTCAAAAAATATTGAAATTATTCCTGCGGCTAACGAAATTGAAGGAAGTGATGTTAAAACTTTTTACTTACCAGAGGAACATGCACTTGGATTGTTTGTTGTCTCTGCATAAAGATCTGCAGACCCTTTCTTGATGAGAAGAGGGGTGGTCTAAAAGATTTATTTTATTGAGAACTTGTGGGTATTGAAAACATGGAAAAACGTTAGATATTCGTTTCCCTTTCAGGACATTTACTCTGAAAAATGGCACACGAAATGCTTCAATGAGCCAATAAACACGTTATCTCCATTTTGACGTAAAGATTAAACAGATACTATCAAAACAAGAGTGTTTCCTTTTGTGTACTTATAGCTATCGACAATTAATAGTATTTAAAATTAAAGTCACCGAAATGTAAAATATGTTAATTTAAATTTAAGGAAATTGCACACATTTTCAGAACTTGGCTATTTTAATTTGAGGATTATTTTTTATAGATGACGGGATTTATTATTAACAAAATATTATGTAGCATTCTGCTCATAGGAAATTCAAGGGAGTAGATAATTAGAATGTCTAATTTGAATAAATTGGGTTGATTCGTAGAAAAAAAAATACCAGTTGAAGTTAAAAACAAATATTTCTTTGAATTATTTTCGTCAGTTCAACACATTTATATTATACGCCAACTATGACCTTAGGGTAAAAAAATTTAATTAGTGATTCTTGCCTAGAATACTTTATTAAATTCAACAAAAAGTTATAATTTTATTACAAAATGTTAATAACATTAGATAGTAATTACACAATTTATTATGATATTTCTTTATCGTGTTAATGCTGTTTATTAAAATATACAGGCTAATTCAAAACTTATGTTTTAAATTTTGTGGGGAAGTACGGAATATCTCAGAAAGTCGATTTCAGATGGGAAAGTATGTCCGCAAACTACTTTTGATTGGACAAAATGGGCAAGTGAAGTGAACACAAGGAAACTGTACAGTAAAATGGCAATGAATGTAACCTTTATACCGGAGAGGTAAAGTAGATTCCTTTACCAGTAGGTGCTGAAAATTGCGACCATTAACACGAGCACGGGATTCGCTGAGATATTGCATCAATCACCGAACAATCTCAAATGTGCCTGGCATATGACAGACAATGCCACCGGCAGATTCGCCGGGACTTGTGGCATCAGTTTGACGTAGCGACAGACCGTTGCTCAACTGTTGCGCGTGATTACCAGCACCGAGCATTCGGGGGATAAATGGATCGGCAGAAGTGGACTGATCGCTTGGCCATCTAAGTCACCTGATTTATCGCCCAAGGATTTTTTTGTACTGGGATATAAAAGGTCCTGTTTATGGGACCCCCTTCGACAGTGAAATGGAGATTGTTGCACGAATAATGGCCACCACAGACATTCTCCGTAATATGCCGGGCGTTTTAAAAATGTCCTGAAGACCAATGAAATGGCGTTGGGGATAATGTGTTCATGTAAATGGTCACAACTTTTAGCACCTGTAAACTTGAGCTTTACCTTGTTGGAATAAAAGTCACATTTCTTATCCTTTAACTGCACCATTTCATTGAGTTCACTTCCTTTGTCCTTTTTGTCTATGCAGATGTAGTTTGCGAACATACTTTCCAACGTGAAATCGACTTCCCTACTTCTCCACGAACGCTGAACGATAAGTTTTGAATCATCCTGTATAGCTAATAAAATTGATTTAAAATAATTAATACACGTTTGATTATTATCTGATTAATTAAACAACTGTATACTAAAGCCTTGCGCATTATTTTTTAACAGTGTTACACTTTAAAATGCCTTATTATCATTTTCAATTTAAACACTGACAATTTTTCTTGTTGTGTTCGCTTTAAGATAGATTTTCTTTTATTAAAATTTTGTAAAAATCGAATCTTTCGTCTGTTTCAATCATTTTTGAATTATCAAAGCTCTACAGAAAAGGGGTTTTATCTCATTGTGTAAAAAATGGACTTAAAAGCAAAGAGCAAAAGAGAGACTATATTAACATTATTTCAGCCAAGAGATCAAGTGACACATTCATAGGAAGAACGAAGAAACTATTCTACCATGAATATTCAATGGCAGATAGCGATAATTTATAGACACTGCAAATTAAAACATAATAGTTATAATCCTGTACCCCATTATATTTCCTTATGCGCACATGCGAAAAGCATGAACAGTGAACTTCTTTTAATCAAGAGATTCATTTTTGTCTACAATGTTTACTTGCTCGTAAACAAATTGCGGGAAAATACTACAACCGTTAAAAGATTCAATCGCAAGATTTTGATGAATCTCCAAACTTCACAGCTCTCCGAGTTCAAAGAATACATTTTTCCATTCTCATTCCGTCTGTATGCGAACATGACTCCCACATGCTTAGAACTAGACTAAAATTTGGTATACGGAATCATACAGTCAATCACTTAATGGACTTGGTTTGAAATTCGATAGATAACTACGAATAATCATTCAACAGAATTGTAAATATTTGTTGCAGAGTTTTATTCCTCCAGCTCATTTACAAGTTATTGTGCTCAAATGTGTGAATCCACAGAAAATGGTTTCCTCCAAATGTGTTAAAAAATTTTTCTAATGTGATGTCCCCTCGTTCCTGCATAAGGTTTAGGGTTGTGTTTAGAGATGTTCTGAATTCCTTGCACAGCACAAACGATGAAGTGCATTAATCATTACAATAAATCCTCGTATTTAGATGCAAAAATACCGACCCAGAGAAGATCAACCACCTGACAGATCACAGGAATCCATTTCTTAGATGTTATACTTGCAAAAAATCTTATCCATTCATCAATTGGACACAAATTCCTCCTTAGAAACAGAACTCGTTTATATAGAATTTTGCCCTAAATGAGAGAGAAATTTAGGAACTTACGTATTAGACCACCGATATTTATCAACAAATTTGAAGGCTTCGCAACTGAGTTGCTAAATCATCAGTAATGGCAAAATAACATTTACAAATAGTTCAAAGCTCAACTGTCGCCCACATTTTGTTGGTTTCGTTGGCAGTTTATCACCAAAATTTGAATCCGTCTCCATTGAATAATTAAGCAGTTGGCGTCGACGGTCTAATACGCAAGTACCAAAATCTATAAACGTGGTATATATGCCAAACTTTTTTTTGTCGAGCTTGAAGCGTGACAAAGGAAGCTTGGTAGCTTATTTGTCAAGCTTAAAAGCTAGCTAACCTGAGTTATATTTCTGGACAAAAACATGCATCATTTAAAAAAGATGTATTTTTCGGGAAATGAAAAGTGAAGATTAGATAAAAATTCGCATTCTTTGATGATTACAACATTTTCGTACAGCAAAATTCTTTATCTTTCTATGCTTTATCTACGAGAAAGTCAAAAGACACATTTTTTGTTGTTGAGAGATTTCGTATAGCAAAAACGAATATTTTTGCATTACGGGACATTTTGATATTAGCTGCTGCAATGGTAATGAGTCTTGTAATGATAAAATGATGCCTTTCTTAAATAGAAGTTTATTTTTATTTGATGCTCATTTTTAAAGTTCCAGTTTCTCGGCAGATTGTTTTCTTTTTAAATTACAAATAACATTAGCACCCTCTCCCCTTTGATACCTTTGAACCTGACAAAAATCACTATTTGCACGAGTGTTGCTCCCCTCCCTCCAGAGATTGCAGCTCAGTTGACTCGGCTCGGGGAATAAATCTGCGAATTTCCTCTGTTGAACAAAGCTTAAAAAGAAAGGAAATGAATCATTCCAGCCGAAAAACTGAGAAGAAACTCTCGACTCGAGACCAGCTATTGATTAGCATCTACAAATATCATCCTCGATGTCGAGATATTATATTGTTTTCAATATCCACATTCAAAAACTTTTTTTTAAAGATTTTATTAGAATTTTTTTCAATTTAGTTTACAAGAATAATTCTTTATTGGCATTATTCGAACCTTTTTATCAAACATTTTATTAGACCTTTCCAATTTAGTTTAGAAAAATAGTTCTGTATTAATATTATTCTAATATTTTTTTTTACCAAAGATTGTATTAGAACTTTATCAACATTATTATATCATTCTCTCTAACATTAACTCTACTTATTGACTATCGAAGTATAAATATTCAAGCAATTTCATAATAGACAAAATTTTGGTATTCTTTCTGCAGTTAATGGATGAGAAACTATATCTTCTGGTAAATAAAACTTTTCAGAAGTTTATTTGGTTCAATCTCCAAATTAAGAATTACAAAATCAAAAGTTAAATGTTACTAACTTGATAATTATATTTTTTAAAGAAAAAAATTATTTATTGTCATTCATTGCTCGATTTTTCGAGAAACAGGTCTACCTATCTTTTGAAATATATCAAACTTTGTTGAAATGCTGTTAAAAAGGGACTTTTCACAGAAAAATGTTGTAGAAATATGGTTTACTTATCAAAAATATGTACTCAATTGACTGGTTCTGTAATTATCGCTATCCGTTGCATTTACAAAAATAGTGTTATAGTCACGAAACTTTTATTTTGAACCCCCCCCCCCCCAAAAAAAAATGCTTTTATTCCAAATAGAAGGAATGCATTTCAGCATTTAATTGATAATTCCATTTTTGGGATTTGTATTCTTTAGGAAAGCATGTAGTTACAACTCTAAAACCTAAAATGAATCTGATTAATGAATCTGTCAGCAAATGAAAGGAATTCAACCCATTGTAAAGGAATATTTTTAGTAATTATGGAACACAAAAGTTATCTAAAAAGTTAAAAAGAGAGGAGAACACATTTTAAACACTTAAAAGGATCAAGGCGATTTTTTGTTCGGGCTAAATTTGTCTCGTATGTTTTGTTAAAATTTGATATTTTAAAGACATTCTATCTCTGTCCTGTATATGCATCCTGCTATAATCGGCGAAGTCAAATTATTTAAAATTTAACATTCCAATTATTAATTGCATTCCAATTTACTAGACAACATAAAGTAGCTCGAAATTTTTTTCTAAGAATTTATTTTATTCTAATTCTGGAATAAAGTTTTTAATCAACGTACCATTGATTTTAAATTCGAGATGAAGAATAATTTGTTCAAATTCCTTAATGTTTTCTTCTATCTTAATTGGAATTTATTTTAATGGCTACTTTTAAGATTAGTGGCATTCTTTTATAAACATTTCTGTAGAGACAAAGCTTCATTTAATTAGATTTTTAAAATTAATTATTGTTCCATGTTCTTTTTGTTCATTTCCTTAACTGTTCCTGAGAAGGAAATGTTAAGAAAAGTGCTTATCAGTGTATTTGCTCACTATGGTCCTAGTTTATTTTCGGACTTGTTTTATCTATCTAGTTTCTAATTTATCTATTTCATGGCTGGAGTTTAGACTCTCGGAAAGAAAAATAAATTAGCAATTGCGAAGTATTGTTTATTTCAAAATCAATGTATTTTAAGTCAAAGCATTGAATTCGAGCAATAGGCTGGCTGCCTTTCTTTATAATACAGATACATATACAAACGCTAACAATTTTCAAGTTTTTGAAATCATTAGTTATTTGTTATTGCTTGAAAATTCTTCGCTTCAACTTTCCTGTTTAAGTTATGCGTTATTGACGATTACACGAAGACAGCATAAAAGCAGCGGGAACTTATCCGCACATTTTGACTCGGGACGACATTTTAGACTTTCAAAAGAACGAGAGAAAAGGAAAAAAAAGCTTTTTGAAATCACATCTGTATACAATGATTTAATAACGTTTTAAAAGTTTGAAATTTAATCTACAATCTCTACATCAAAATTGTAGATTTCTGCCTCGTTTCGAACGAAATCCATCAATACGAACTGTGTCTCCATTTGCCCATGAACGGGAGCGATCCAAAATGCAAGGAATTCCGTCCACGAAAATCAGCATGTATTATTTTTAGTACTGGAATTGTAAATGTGGGTTCAATTTTGAGCCGACTCCATCAATCCTAGCTCACAAGTTACGAAATATATTTATTCTTTTGGGAACGTAATAACTCAAAACAATAGACAGCTAGATATTTGAATTTTGCCAAATGATGTTTTCATAAGAATTAAGGATTTGTATCTTATTTTGGATTGCATTGCTTATTCAGTTGCGCTTTTGAGCACGGCGTCACAAAAACAGAATAAGCAGGACGAAGGAAATTCGTTTTTTGTAATCTAATCAAAATTTTCGATCCATTCCGTCAACAGCAGGTCGAAAGCAAATGTATGCTCGTTCCTCTTTACTTTCCCACGGAATTAAACTCAATACTTTCCTTAATGTGACAAGTATACGAGAAAGTCCTGGAGACGTCTCTTATTGGTCTGCTTCATTTCTTAGTTTTGGACTCTGCATGATTCCGCTTTTTACTATCAAATCGTGTTGAGAGTAGAATAGCCATGCAAGTTTTAACAACATGGTTTACCTTAGTTATATTAATGTATAGTTGTAAAGCAACACTAGGGATTTTTTTGACAGACCTCGCCTTTTGAACCGTTGCGAGATGACGAAGACAACACCTCAGCTCGCACTCTTCTCTACACACCACGCCAGTGGAAGGACGTATGGCGCTGACAGTTTTAACGTGCAACAGATCCCCTTACACGACGGTTCTTCGGCAGAATAGGGTCTCTAATCTGAAACCCTACTGCTCACGAACCGAGACCTTGCCACCAGTCCACCGAGGTCTAACAATATGGTTTAGATTAGAAGGGATTTTTTATGCCTGTTGTTGCTTTCTTTCTTTCTTTTCTAGGTAAATAAATGCTCTTACTCTTGCTTTTCTCCCCTCCCTCCCCAATGTAAAATTAAACACATCTCATATTTTTCTGTACCTGACACAAAATCATCCGTTCTTTGATAATGAATTTAAAGTATGATAACGTACCTCTTTAGCCAAAGGCTGTGATTCGTTGTCCTTTTTCTCCTTGTCCATTGGGAGAATCTTCAAAAATTTGAATAAATTATTTCAACATGCGGTTTAAAGTAGCTCGTTATCCACGGCAGGCTTGCAACAAGAAAAGAAATGATGACACAGAAGTGATTCAGGCAATTTTTGCGACTTTCTGATAACTGTGAGATAATTTATGGATGTTGGATTATTATCACTCTGGAGCACATGGTAGCGTCTTGGCATTTGTACAGGTTGGACCTTAAAAGAAAGACTCTGGGATGGTACCATTAAAACACACACTCCCCCCTTTTTTTTATAGAGATCGGTTTTAGTGATGGGAGGATATCATACTTACAATCCTATAGAGTACTTTTGTCATTCTTTTAGACCAAAAAACAATGTGGGTGTAAAAATATATTACCCTTTTTCGGAGGACAGTTTTAAGTTAAACCTCCAAAATTGACTTGATCTGAATAAAAATCATATTGAGTAAAAAACGCCGTTTATTCCCCCCAACTTTACAAAAAAAAGATTACTGTGTTGGATTAATTTGTTTGATTGTCTAGTTTTAAAGCTACCCAGAATGAACCTTGGTCCAAGAACGCCTAATGCATCACTTCTACAAATCTGTGTACAGTTCGAAACTCGAATATACCAAATATCTGCTTTATATGTGATTTGGTAAACATTTAAACTGCGTTTACTATCCTTATTTTATGCTGACATGTAAATTTCAAATGCAGACAGAAGATTTGGATGCCATTAAACTCATCTGACCAGGTCTCCGAATTTGAAAGAACAGTATCTGTGTAGCTTCTGAAGTGAGCACTCGTCTTTGACAACTTAATGATATTAGCCAGCTAGAGTAAAGGTCAAAGCTGCCAAATATGAGGTTAACAATTTTACACGAGCAGTCAATGTTTGTCAAACGATAATAAAACCAATTGAAATGACTCTTTTGTATCTAAGTAATTTCAAATGCAAGTATCAAACTTAGTTCCACCAAAGAATTTTCAGGCGCACGCACATAGACCAGGTTGAATTTGAGAGTCAAAAGTTCTTCTTCCTCGGGTGGATGTGGTTTCTTTCCGCTGACTGCCGTTCAGAATCTAAAGCTCCTTCACAAATAAACTTTAAGATTGTTTAAAAAAGTTGTAATAAGCTAATAAAACTGAAACTTGTTCGTTTAATAAATAATTATTGTATTTTAATAGATGTGCTATGCCTCAAGCTGTTGTTCTAAAATTTAATTGAAACCTTTGACATTCCTTTGATTTTTTAAATTTTAAATACCATTCAAAAATAACGCAAACTTTCCATGCTTTGACATTTTCTTAGTTTAGTCATGTTGACGTTCCGTTTTAAAGCAACACTAAGGATATTTTAGGGTGGACCTCGTCATTTTGAACAGCTATCAAATGACAAGGGCGACACCCACCTCTCCAAATTTCTACACTACAACAGCGAGTGAACGCTTGAAACCGATAGATTCAGCATTCACTCGACCCGCCCACTAGACGCTTCTTCGGTGGAATCGAAACAGAGATCTTACCACCAGGCCTCGACGGTCCATCGGAGACGGGAAATAAGTTATTTTGAGAATCTAAAAGAATAGGTTTTCAGATAAAACAAAAAAATGTGCTTCTCATTCAAAAATGAATTTTTTAAAATCGGCAGATATGAAAGATTTTTTAATGATGCTTTGTAAAAATAATTTCCGAGTTTCATTTAATCATATGCATTTTTGTATAACCAAATCCGTCTGGTCTGTGTTTAATCCGAAAACTTTGAATTAAGATGTCATTTAAACAGTTTTTGACGTCCCTCAAACATAACATTTTTAAAATAAAGTGATTCGAACCTAAAACACAACAACACTAACGCAGAAAAGTAATCTCCAAGAAACGATTGTAGCGGCAAAAATGCATGTCATTGCACTTTATAATGTTTTGATTATTATAATTCAAAATTGATCAGGTGGCATTATAATAAGGACAAGTAACAAGAATAATTGATTTTTTTTGCTTCGGTTTCAAACTATATTTTACGTCAATGTGGTTTTCACTTCCCTGGCCATTACATCGACTTCGTGCAGGTTAATTAAATTATAGAGCTTCGAGATAAAAGCCGATAATGCTTAGAAGAATCCTTTTAATAAAAACCTTGGTTAACAGGGTTGATTTCCCCTCGACTTTCTCTTGTGGTTTCACCAGGTGACACGCGTATTACTTTAAACTTCGCAGCTAGTCGAGACTGAGATTGTATTTTGTATCTATTTTCCTGCAAAAGAATTTTAGCAATTCACCCCATTTTTGTATATAATCTAGTTTCCACATACAAAAACGCATGTACCGAGAGACGATAAAACCAGTGGGAATAAATATGCAACCTTAGAAAGAAAATCGTTAGACATGTCAAATCTGCTTTCTACGCTTTTGAATTTCTTTTGCCAGAATTCAATGTATCAATATTCGTGTAGCTATTTCTAAGAGGTACCCGCATGTACTCAGACGCTTTTGGATACGAGATTGTGTCTTGACGAATTCAGTCCAAAATTTGACAGAAGTAAACATCTGTACGTAGTACGAAATGAAGTCTCCTGAAAGCGTCCTGTGTTGGAACCACAAAAACTTGAGAAGTTGTTAACGGATATTAGAGACATTGATACCATTTTGTATAGGACTTATTGGGGAATGTTTTAGCTCATTAAAATCCTATGAAAATAAAAAGGAGAATTTTATATTTGCGATTTTAATTTATCCACGTATGCGTGAAAACCTCAACCTGCGCATGTGCAAATAGCGAGAACTGTTGTATGCATACGCGATACATTAAATCTGATTTTTAAAAGCGATTCAAATTTTATTATGCCGAAAAGAAGGAAACTCAACCTCAGAATGATCGCCTATGTTTTGTCAACAAGCATATCATATTTTTAACTTCGTAGCAGTCTAAATATTTCTGAATATATGTCATAAAATTGTTTTGTAGCTATTTTTGATCATTTCTAAGCATATTTTTGTTTGAGGTTGCGTAACATGCCCGTGTCATATGGGTGGAGGCAAGAAAGTTCGAAGCTAATTTGTCTTCTTGAATGCTATGCCATGGACAACGTCATGCGGGTACTACTACGGGTCATCTTTATACGTCATGCGGTATAAAGATGAAACTGCATGGGTATCATGCATTCAATTTACGAACCAAATTCTTGAATGTTTATGTTCGAGTTTATTTCTAAAAATTGGAGTTCATATATACAAAATATACACGAAAAATGGAATAGAATCCACAGTGATAAAGCCTCAAATTCTGCTTTCCCAAACGAGCGACGTCAGATTCGTTCGTCAATAGAAAATTGCTAATGCTCATGTTGAGTCGATCTCTACATTTTTTTCACTTCTCCAATGATTCTCTTACATTCATTCATTTTGTTCTACAAGTCAATTCCGTATAGAAATACTAAATATAACAGTGGTTCTCAAAACAGTTCTTCGATAATCGTCCTTAAAATACAACTTTATCACTCATTCAAAAATCTATAAAAATTTCGCAAGGAGGAAGAAGATTTTAGAACTCATTGATGGATGTTTAGTTATAATAACGCCCCGTTGTAAAGCAACACTAGGGGTTTGTTCAACGGACCTCGTCATACCGAGCCATGGTCAGATGACGAGAACACCACACCAAATCAGGAGGAGGAGGAAGTTTGGTCCCGACAGATTTAACGTGCAACAGACGCCCTTACACGACGGTTCTTCGGTGGAATTGGTCTTTGGACCCGAATCCTTCCGCTACCGAAGCCGAAAATCTTACTAACAGGTCGCCGCGGTCCGTCATTGAGGGACGATCGAGATTGGAGGGCGTGAAGTTTCCATTTCTCTGACTTTGAAAGCGAAGGTAAATTCTAAATAGACCAATTCTCTATGCGGAACGAACCGGTTTGGAGCGACACCTTTCGCACACCTGCGATTGCTCAGCAATTCGGAGCATTCTATTTACCTATCGGAAGGCTCGAATCAATTGCATTATCTCCTACCCTCTCGTTCTCATTGCACCCAATTCTGAAGAAATGAGAGGGGAGGAGAAATTTTGTTTCGTGCAGTTTCTATGAAACGGTTTTAATCTGCATTCTATTTTGTTTTTACTGAAAGAGGCTGAATAATTTTTTAAAATTTATAAAAAAAGAATTAAATGTTCAGAAGTTGTACCTTTAAAAATACAAGATTCTTGATAACGAATACGCGCATAGAGATCTGGGATGAATAGAAGTTTTATGCATTGGAGTTCTATTGTGCTGAATGAAATTTTCTTAATCGAAAATGGAGAAGCAACGTAGTAAAAGCGAATAGAAATACTTCTGGAAAACTGTGTATTAATTACATTTATTATTCTTTCAATCAGAGTATAAGGAATAAATGTAGATTACATTGTGGTGGATAAAAAAAATTCTGCTTTTTTTAAAAAATATTAATAAAAGCATGTTTTGAAATCTTTTTATATTTAAGGTTTTAATCTCATATTGGCAATTCTTTATAAAATAGAATTTCCACACGAGTTTAAACTATTATTAACCGATAACAGAGTTCTAGAAACACTGAAACGCAACTAATATTTCAGAACTTTTCTTACAACAAGAAGCGAATCAAAAATAAAACGGAAATGTCCCCCTTTATTATGAAACAAGCCAATTGAGGTAAAAACAGGAAAATGTATCCAGAAAGTAATTCGGAAGATCTGGTAAACTTTTATTTAAAACAGGATTGGAAAAAGTAAAAAGCAGTTAAAAATTCTTGACATCTTGGAGGGGAATCAAGAGCTTGCGCGCTCGTTTCTTCTTGCGTACCAGCGGGCGAATTTCGCGGCGTGCACAGCCATCCACCCCAGCATCGTGACGAAAGTGAGGAGCATCAGCCCGATGTTGATCTTGTAGAACTTCCACTTGCAGTAGTGCTCCTCTCCCGGAGTGAAGCTGGGAGTCTGCCCGAAGAAAAAGTACAATTCTGAAAAAGCAAGCATTCATTACCGCTTTTGAAATGAAGGCGATGCATTGGAAAACAAATGATCAGTTCGATGCATTACACTCATACAAAATGTCCCCCCAAAAGCGTTTTCTATTGCAATGAGACTTCTTTCCAGCTACAAAGTTTCAAATAATGTAGGAAGTTACACGGATATTTTAGAATCTCGGGAGGCTTATAATATCAAGCTTTTGTTTAACTTTAAATTTCATAATAATTGACAGTTAATGCAAATTGACAATTAACGTAAAATTCTCAAATGTATATTTTTTTACTTTCACCTATACACAGATGAAGTTTCACATTTAGGTATAAAAATACTGGTGATATTGTATTTCTAAATTTGAAGGGATTTATCGCACATTTAGATGGATTCATTCACCTTAAATATAAATTTATTCAATAAAGAAAAAAAATCTTGCACGAGAAAATTTCTCATTGTACATCATCCAACATTATCGTTTCTCGCAGTTATGGTTGTTAAATTTCGATTTATTCACTTCCCCTGTTCCGAAGTAATAAAGAGGATAGATTTGAGAAACTAAACATCTAGGATTTTCAGAAAAGTATCTTGGACTCTCCGACCCGCCCGAAGGCACTCGGATAAATCAAAAACCAAATGACCGAATCACCACTACAGCAACACCGAGGGAACTAGGGTTGAGACATAAAGGGCATCACCGGCAACGGAACAATTCTTCCCCGTAGAAAGTACGCCCCATTATCGATAGGAGAAGTCAGACTTTTCTGGTACCCCAAGGTGGCGAGATCCAAACACCATTCCGGAAGCATTTCATCTTTCACCATCCCCCCCCCGCAGATAAAGTATTTTCGGAAAAGTGGTCTCATTCCAAATTAGAAGATAAAAAATTTCACAACTGTATGCGTGAAATTCAATTTTCCTTAAAAAATGGCGCATTTCAGCAATGGTAAGCGTTTTGAAATACTTTATGCAATTGTAATCGTTGGAAGACTTCAAATTTTCTCTAAATTTTCGATATTCTTCATAGAAGTATATTAACAGAACTATTCAGAGATTGTTCTAAACTGCAAAATCTATGCTTCTTTTTAGCTTTATCTATTACCGTTTCATTATGCGTTTTTTAAAATTAAGAATTAGTGAATGCATTATTTTCTGAATTCATCTTGTTAACAAAAAATTAGCATATTCAACATATTCAAGTTTATGCATATTGTGTATGTTGAAAATACATATAATCCTATTAACAGTTACAAGTGGACCTTCATAATCCATATTTCGATCAGAAAATTAAATTTTAGAATATTTCACTTATAATCGCACTCTCTTTCAACAGGAAATTTAATGTTTTTGTAACATTTGAAAACAGATTAGTCAAGATGAATAAGCGTTGAGTGCGGTCTATAAAGTGGTATTGGGATTGTCATATATATTTTATAGATTTAAGAACGTTAGAAAGCGTAAATTATGTGTTAAATGACAATTAAGCAAAACATTCGCGATCGTTGATACATTAGATGAACGAAATGTTGTAACGTTAGATATTGGACTGAAATAAGACCACCCTTGCAATCGTAAATTAATACGAAGGAAGCCTGGTATGCCATTCCAAAACGTCGAGCTTTCGAGATTCCACATGCACATATCTTTGATGGTCACAGCGGCAACTTCAATTGATGCTTTGTTTTGAAAAGAAAATTTTAGAAGCGATGCCAACTCCAACTTCTGTGTGACCCAATTGCATGAAATATTTTGAAGGTACATTAACTTTTGAAAATCAATTTAATTCACCAGCATTAATTTTTTTTTGAATAAATAATGCGATACATTTAGGCATAAAACAATCGGAGGAAATATTGGAAAAAAGCCACGCAAAAGCCACGCGTCACCATTATGAATAGAGCAATAAATTTTACTGTTGTCAATTAATGTGAATTAAAAATGTATATAAATCGACCACGAAGAGCGCAAAGAAAAAAAAGGAACAGAATATCAAGGTAAATCAAATGTGATGGCAAAAATTGATTTCCAAAATAAAATAGTCCGATATTTGCAGCATCTCTCAATAAGTCTGCCAGATTTGAATCGACATCATTAAAATCTTTCCATTGTTCAATTGAGGCACTCATTTAAAATATGTAACAAAATTACTATACGACACGCGCATTGGCGGTATTTCGTTTCATCCTCCAAGGTAAGGCTGTGTTGAAATCTTAATTTAAGAAATATTTTTATTTAATATCCTTAGCGCTTGAAGAAGCCTTATAAGAACGTTTAAATTTTGTCTTTTTGGTTAAGTTGCTCATTTTTATGTTTGTATTTACGTATGTTTAATAGCCATTTTATGTCTTCAAATGCTACCTTTTCAAATTCTAATTTTTGGTGGACATTTTCTAACGACAAACCTCGAATTAAACTAATGCATATTTTTTCTTATTTAAATTTATTGTAATTTCTCGGTATGACTTTTTAGAAACATGTTAGTTGTTTTAATACTGTTCACAATGTGAGGAAAAAGGAACATTTCATCTTATCAGTCGAACAATATTTTAAGAATAGATAGAAATACAACTTATTTCAGTTCGGGAGCTCGATTATATTATTCTTATAGGCCCTCTGAAAAATTTGAAGCAAATAATTTGACCAATTCTAAATTTGAATATTTTTGCTTTATACCTCTTTTCAGACAAAGCTATTTTTTTCCATTTTTTAAAAACTTTTGTCACGTTTATATTTTGATTTCATAACTGTTTTTTTTTTCAATCTTTTTCATGTAAAAATTCAAAATTTTTACTTTAAAGCGTTTTTTAAAATCATTAATCCCAAACTTAGAATTAAATGCGCGATCCTTGCGAAGTCTTATCGATTTTATAATCGTTTAAAAGTCAGTTTTCTGGCATCCTGCCATTGAGGGTTACGTAAAGTGGTTTTGTAATGGATAGTTTTTTTTAAAATTTGGTTTGGTTTGGTTATTAAATTTTATCTATCTACATCGTTTTAATAATCTTAACATTTTCTCCCCTTAACAGCAGGTGCTTTTACTAATAATATGCTACTCCAACTCCTACAATGCTAATATCTCTTGGAACCGAACAAAAACATATTAGAGCGATTATCTTTTGAACGAAAATAGAATTCGATCAACGCAAGGCTCTGTTTTGATATACAAGGTGGCCAGAAATAAAACACCCCTACTCTGACCTCCATGGATATCGAACTACTCAGTGTAAAGGCTCAAAATTTTGTACACATACTATTCAAAATATGGGGAAACGGATTTCACGAAAAAAAAATTAGTTCCTGAAATCACCGATAGGTGGCGCTGCACAACTGGAACTATGATCAAAAGACACAAATAATAATAAAAATTAAAATGTTTATGCGGAATGGAATGCTTCCATGCTTCCTTTTTAATTTTTCTGCCCCTTATGGAAAATAAAAATAGTAAAGAAGCTAGAACTCCCGTTGTAACTGCAATTTCATACTGTAACCAGAAAAATTTGCATAAAGCATGGTTAGAAGCCATGTTAAAAGGTGGGGAATGTCATTCTTATTAGTGATGGCTGTCACGCTGCCAGAACGCGCTTTGCTTGTGAAGTTGTTTTACGAGAATAAAGGAAATGCTCCAGCAGCACTTCGAGAGTTTCGCCGACTTAAGGATTTGCGTAAGGGACCATTGCTTCCACAAGCTCTCAGGAGAATGATCGCTCGATTCGAGGAAACTGGACATCTTGGAGTTCAGCCTGGTCGAGGACGCAAACCGGTTCGTTCAGATGTCGTTGAAGATGTTGCCACCGGTATTGTTGAACAGTCAATGGATAATGTTTTAGGCTGCAGTAGTGCACGTGCAGTGTCACGACACTTGGGTGTTCCCTATAGCACAGTGTGGAACGTACTCAGAAAAATGGTGCATTGTTTCCCGTACAAAATCCGCCCTAATCAACAATTGCTGGCCACAGACAGGGAGATGCGACTGACCTTTGCATTGACATTTCTTGCTAGAGTTGAAGTGGATGCATCGTGGCCGTGGCAGATTCTGTGGAGCGATGAGGCCCATTTCCACCTCAATGGAACAGTGAACACCCATAACTGTCGCATATGGGACACGACAAACCCCCGTACCTTCCAAGAGATTCCACTCCACTCACCGAAAGTTACAGTCTGGTGTGGATTCACAGCCACATTCATCATTGGACCGTTCTTTTTCGAAGAGGTTACTTCCAATGGCCTTGAGACATGTACCGTGACGGCCAACAGGTACAAAAGGATGCTCGAAACATTTGTTGTACCCCATTTGCAGCAGCGCCAATGCCTTGACACCATTACTTTTATGCAAGATGGAGCACCTCCACACATTGGACTCCCTGTGCAACAGTTTCTTCGCCAACATTTCACCACTGACAGAATAATCAGTCGCGCGTTTCCGACAACTTGGCCATCTCGTTCACCGGATCTTAATCCGTGTGATTTTTGGCTTTGGGGACACTTAAAAAACCTTGTTTATCGAGAACGTCTGATAATCTTGGCAGATTTGAAAGAGAGTATCAGTCTGCATGTGAGAAGCATCTCAGATGACCAGTTACGATCCGCAGTTGAACAAGCTGTCCACAGACTTCACATTTTACATCTTCAGGAAGGGAACCATATTGAGCAGCATTCCCTGCATCGATAACGTCCTTGTTTCATGTATGCTTGGTACTTTCAAATAAAATGTGTTTAAAACGTGTTTTTGTGTCTTTTCAGCATACGTCCAGTGGTACAGCGCCACCTATCGGTGATTTCTAGAACTAAATTTTTTTTTTCGTGAAATCCGTTTCCCCATTTTTTGAATAGTATGTCCACAAATTTTCAAGCCTTTACACTGAGTAGTTCGATATCCAGGGAGGTCAGAGTAGGGGTGTTTTATTTCTGGCCACCCGGTACACAAGAATGCATGCTTTTACATACAAAACCTCAGAATGGCAAAAATTTCGCCTCTAAATACCAAACAATAATTATGTAATTTTTCAGATATTATAAAATTAAAAAGGTAGTAAAAGCCAACATGATTATCTGCTTAAAGGAACTGAAATCAACTGGTGGGTACAATACTGCTGCCGAAGATAAATAAATAATTGGAAAAACACTGAAAGGGACGAGGAAAATTTTGAATTATTTCCAAAAGGATCAAATACTTTAATCTTTGAGATATAGCTATATTTTCTTTTAGTCATAGCAAAGAATGCACCTTAATTAAAATAACAATTTTACTTTCCGTTTTTAAATATCATCGAATGTCTGCTGTAATATCTGCAAATAATATACACTTCAGTGTCGGTTATTAAAGTTGTATATTTAGGTACTGTTGGATTACAAGGAGTAGGTTTGAGACAAAGATGTGGCAAGTTAAAAAAATTTGTTTTCTGAAGTCGATTTAGAATGGCATCTTTCAACTCGGAATATATCACTCATAAAACATTGTATTGAAATTACAAGATTTTTTGCGGCAATTAAATATTGAAAAAGCCGATGACTTTGCTATACATATTCGAAAGGAAGACATTTAACTAGATATATATTCATGAATATTTCATACGAGTTTTGTAACTTGAAGTAAATTTTCGTTTCATCAGGCCTTAAGCCTAAACAAGCTAGGTCAGCTACGGTCCCAAAACATTTGGCAGATCCGGGGTTTCAACACCGAATCGATCTGTCCAGTCATGTTGCTGATTAGTGCATTAGACTGTCGTGGCATATTCGATATATTACCACTGCAGAAATAGCCAGACGAAGATAATCGCTCGATGCAGAATTCATTCATTATCAGGCATACAGCATAACTTTTATATCATTTATTCGCTAACTTATTTTTCTTTAATTTCAGATCTTCAGTCTTCATCTTTTATCTTTTCTGTGTGCTCGAAGATAAAAATTCACAAAATGATTCGTCATCGCGAAGAAAATCAAGGTTTGTTTAGATTTCAAGACTTGTGTATTGATACGTAGTATTTATTGGTATTTTTTTTATATGTCTTCATTTCTAGGGAGCTTTAATCAAATAAATTCAGTGTAAATTAATATAAGTTTTCAGTTTTTCTTTGATAGTTTGCTTAATAAGGCAAACCATTTTCCATTTGAATTCTAACCAGCTCATTGTTCTCAACTCTTAATCCAATATTGAAATCCCCTTACTAAACTTTAATCACTATATATCAGAAGTTGAACCATTTGGGTGATTATCACAGAGATGGACAGAAGAGTTTGTCGATGCCTCTCTCACTTTATGCTTACTTTTTAAATAGCCAATATGCTCTTGTTGTAGGGGCATGAAGTGGTGTGTGCTTAGGGATATTTCCTGTTATATAACCTTACTCTGTGTGGTGGTACTTATACTAATGGTCGAATTGAAAATCGTCAATTTACAAAAATGTATGAATGAATGTCCTGTAATTGAAGCTGAAGTTCTTACTCCACTGCGGCATAAGAGACTATAGGCTATAATAGAAAAGCATCCACTTACGAATGGCGAACAAATTCCAGACGACGAATTCCGCGATTCGCAACCCGATCCAATAATCTCTCGTTCTGTAAACAATCGAGACGTATCTCTCGAAGTGCATCGTGTACAGGCGCAGGAGAGTCGCTGCAGTGCCCAAGACTCCGACAGCCATCATTATGAAAGGCAGAACCGGATTCATGCGACAAAAACTCAGATTCATTATGCCTAATAACAGAATAAAACACACAAACACTGAAATTTTGAGGAAAAAAGGCAATTAGAAAAACTATAATCAACAGTTCAACTGAATTCAGAGTTTAAAATTTCACTTCAAGAACAGTCTAGTCGAATTCAAACATTTTCAGTGGTCTGTAAATACAAAATGAAACCAGAAGTATGCAGTTAAGGGGGACACCCCCCTCAACTGTTCAGCAAAACGGTGCATCTTATGTTTGTCTTCAAGGCACAGAGAAGATAATGACTTTGGACTCACTTGCGTCTCAGATTAGTATTGTCATTCCAGGTATAAAACTAAAATTTTTTTTAAAGATAATAGAAATAGCTCAACTTCGAGTTTTAAGAAAAATATATTGAAATTTTAAAATATCCACGTTTTAGGAAAGTATTCTTGATTACGTTTCTTAAATGTTAGAAAATAATTTTTACTTTAACACATAGCTGCCAAATGAGTAGCTCAAGTATAATTGTCGCAGCTACCTCCATTGCTTGAAAACTCTGTTCACTTCAAGGAAAAATATTTCACAAAGAATGATAAATTGTTGTTAAATAAATAAATGTTTCTAATATTTTGTTTAAACGAACACTTCATTTTAGAACAGCATACCCGACTTTTGAAAAAGAATATGGAATTTATCTCCGCATTCTCCAACAGCTTTGAGTGTGGTCCAGCATCAAAGCTTATATGATTTGTTTACACCTATCAGCCGGTATATTTCATTTCGCATATATACACTTAGCAGTCTTAAGTGATAGTGAGGAGTATGTTTACAATTAAGTGTTAAAGAAATTTGTGGAGTACCTCTCCCTTTCGAACCATAGAGAGGCAGATTGAATCGGATATTTGTTTATATCTCAAAATATATCTAGCTTTAAGGCACGTGATATCAAAAAAATTGTAGAAAGCAGAGGTCTGCAGCTATTATTAAAAACAAAATGACAAAATAGACGAGAAATTATTCCTAAAAAAAGTCGTGAAGAGTAATCTGAAAATAAATGTTACAAATAAGTTTAAGGAAAAAGAAAATTTACATACAAGACTTCAATAACATGTGAAAAATTTCAATGACATTTACAGTTAAAAAACGTTTAAACGGCAATGAAACCAAATGATAGAAAAGAAAATTGCTGTAGTCTTTTGACTGAGAACGTCATGGACAGAAGTACTTAATGTCAAATTATAAAAAAAAATTTTTGTTTCAGATCAACTTTGCACACACCACTCAGATTTGATGTGTGGAAAGACGTTGCTTAACAAAGATTTCATCCGATTTTGTTGGAATCCTATTTTAAAGCATCTCCGGTCGTTAACAATTCAATTTCATTGTTAGTTGGATGTCACGAGTGTCTATTGGCATAGTTTCAGAGTCGGACTTCCATGAAGCGATTCAATTCCAATGCTGAATGAATAGTTTTCTGCTGCAAAAGCATTTGCTGCATTTTTTGAGTGAGGAGAATTTTAAATTTGCTTAGTAGCAGGAGTTGAAATGTGTAAAGTCGATACGACCGCGTATCAAGGAATTGTTTATTATTTTTATTTGAAGTAGATTCCTTCTATACATTTTTAGAATTTCAGTATGATTATTGAGGTGTAGCTCGATTCTGGAATAGAAGTTTTTAATACCGCAAAGTCCGGGCTTCAAGGTACGGGTTTTTTTTCGGTGAGTGTTTTAAAATTTTCGTGGAAGTTTTAAACTTTTACCGTTGACATTTCTCTTTGGGATTTTGAGGACGACTTTGGCATTACCGGCTCATCTCCGAGTGCCCCGATGAAAAATTTGAGAATTCTCGAAACACTAGTGGCCAAAATTATGTAATAAAACAAGTTCTTAGCAATAATGAAATAGTTTTGTTGGACTTTACAGGTTTGCCAATGAAAGATGTCGGATATGAATTTATGAGATTGATAGCATTATGCTTCCCAGGGGAAATGCAGGGGTTTTTCACCATATGGCATTGTTAAAAAATGCACTGGACATCCCTCTAAATAAAGATGGTTGTTTTTCGGTTGGGAAAACCCATTTTCGTGAATGCAAAAAAGTTATTAGAACCAATGAGTCAGAATTTAACTTTTCTGTAACCTTTATTTGTATTAATTATAGATGTTTCCCAGCTTTCTAGGATGACCCATTTTGTCTATCATATAGAGTAATCAAATCGATTCTTGCAATGACGGGATTTTAGAATGAAAGCTTATGAAAACACGATCGATTCTCAGAACATTAACGACCATTAAACGGTCTGGGTATAAAATTTAGATGCATCATTTTGTATATATATATATATATATATATATATTCGAATTAGGAAATGTGAATTTTTCTCAACACTCTGTAAACTGCCAAAATTAGATTTCTTGCTTTGTCCTCAAAGCTGACATTTCATTTTGCATCAATCGAAAATGCTTCTCCATTGAACTTAAAGCAAATAAAACGAGTGTAACAAATCAGATCTTTGACTAACATTCAAATAACACGAGCATTTAATCACAATGGTTTCGAATTCAGAAACAGAAAATTATTAGATCTGTTACAGCTGAAAATGAAAAAGCAAACGTTGCTTACCCATGACGGCTGTCGAGAGGGGCCAAGAAAGCAGCAAGGTGTGAAAAGGAAACTGAAAAGCTAAAAAAAAAAGGACATGAGTAAACTTTTGGATTTTGGAAAAACCCTGCAATATTTAGAAATTCAGTCAATGATTCTCAGATCAATTTAATAAATGGATTGAAATTTAGTGGATTAAAAATTTTGCAAATTAAGGTATTGTGATAAAAATTTCGCCGCCCGAAATGGCTATAATAAAAATCACAAGCATCTGCTGAGAACTTGTTTTTAGTGTATTTTCGTTTAAACTAAAGCCTTGAATTCGGTTGGTAGTTAAAATTTCTTAAAATGCTCATTTTATCTCATTTGTTCCCTCGAGTGTTCGCACTAGAAAGAGTTTAAACGTGTCAGATTACTTCTAAGGATTTCTAAATAAAATAAAATTTAAATGGAAAAGGTTCGGGGGAAGGGAAACTAGTTTTTGCTGAGATAGGAAAGATCGAGAGCCGAATAAAAGAGGTTCGAGTCTTAAACTTTTAGGCTAGTTTTGATATTCAGCAGTAAGAGAAATGGAACAAATCATGTTCCTTAGATCTCAACTAACAAATTTATTACTTTTCATGTAGTGGCTTTTAAATTATTCTAACGAATGCCTCCATTTCTTTTTAAAATTTCTTGGTTGATTTCAAAATGGAATTGAAGCTTTCATAGGCAGAGGAGGCACGTTTTACTCTGAATAAGCCAGCGATTGCGCACAACTGTCAAATTTTTCAAGATAATCTCGCTCCGTCCGAAATACAATTCAAAATATGGAAGTTTGGAATGATTTATTCTTAATGTGGGTTCACACGAGATCAACTATTGCGCGCAGTAGAAGATCAGGTCTACTGCCGTAAAAATCACGTGACCACAAGGGGTGGTGAGACAATGGCAAACGGTTGTCCTGACGTGACAACCGTTTGCCACTGTCTCAACTGTTCACTCGAGGGCAATACAGGGAGAATAGTAGAAAGACAACCGTTGGCCACGAGTGAAACCACCTTAGAATAGTTTATCTTGATGCGTCCCGTGTTGAGGTCGGTTTACACTCTAGAATGTTATTTCGACTGAATGATTTCTTGCGAATGTTATATTTAGATGCAAATTCACCTTATATATTCCAAAAACGCGTTTTACAAAAGAACTGACATCAGAAGCATTTTCTTCATCTTTGGTTTCCTCTTCGATAAAACGAAACTCGTGCGATGTTTGATTTTGAAGGTATCCGGTAAGAAGAAAATCAATAACTTCACGTAGTATCTTTTGATGGCCCTTGGTGAACAATTGCAAGCATGCACTTCGTTCAACTATGGAACCTGTCTTTTCGTGGCTTTATATCTTAGTTGATAGCGATGCCCATCAGACAAACTTTGTTGCAGTCAAATCAGTATAAAAAATTGAGCAGTAATTAAATGCTTGGTTTGTAAACGAAACTTCTTTCGGTCATCATATTTGATTAAATATATATTTTGAAGAATGCTGTCTGGTATCTATTCAATCCACCAAGAAATTTCATACTTTTTTTCTGATAGAAGATCACTACTGTAGACAATTAGTTTCAATCTTATATGAACCAAATTAAACAAGCCTCGACACTTTTATAGATTTTTAATAAATGACTACCCTGTCTTATTTTGAATTCCGCTAACAGATAGATCCTAACACAGTGTATCTATATAACCTTTAACTTCATGTGTACGAAATTTTAAAATGAAATTTGCCTTTTTGAACAAAATTCTATTTGAAAAATTAGACAGAAAAATTAGACGGTAATTTAAGAAATACTATTCATCAAAGGAAATCGGTTAACTGAAAAGCTGTAGAGATTGGGACTCGGACAAGTTGCCAGTTCTGAGTAGAGCTATGATTCCATCCGCTGCAATCACACAGGCTCAAAAGACGCTGATATCAACCTTATTCGCCATTTTCTAAACTGTTTTATCAAGAATTCGTATCGGCCAACTACACGAATGTATTTAGAAGAAAAGCTTTCGAGCGCCATCCTTATCCCGGCTTCAGCCTTCATCCTGAAGTTTTGAGCGCAAATAAAAAATATTAAAATAGTTCACATTTCATTCAATGAACCACATATTTGTGAAATTACAATTATGAACACAATGGGCCTTTTTGTTTCCATGTCTCAAAATCGAAGATATACGAAATAGTGTGATTTGGAACAATACAAAATATCTTAGCCGGAAATTTTAAATAAGCTTCAATTCTCAGTAAAATTTTAACTAGGAAAAATTACTTTGGAAAATGAAGCTATTCATTTTTCATAGACGAATATAGACATTTCTCGAGAAGGTCCTATAATCTAGCTTAGGGGAACTAATTACACAGTTACTTGAACGAAAATGCGGTGAACTCTTTCAAGAAGGAATTTAAAATTCAGTCAAAACAATGTTTATTACGCATAAAAGTGTATAAAGAAATCTGAACAAAGAGCATGATTAATTTAAATATGTATCACAGAAAAATAAAATCTTATTTTATTTCAAAATAGGACGAGAAAAAAGTATAAAAAAAAACTCAATTGCAATTTTGCTCGCACATCCAATAACCACATGATTATGTAGTATCAGAATTTTACATAATAGAAATACCAAGGAATGCCGAATACTCTACCAAAATACATTAGAGAAATTCTCAATTTTCTAATTATGATGGTAAAGTTATGCAAAAATATGCATTTTAAAACAGAATATCTCGATTTGAATTATTTTTAAAAAAATCTCGCTAGGTAACCGATTTATGAAGGTTTTGAATAGCATATTTTTTATTTTATTTTATACGAGATAAGATTATGAATTATGTGAAGTGTAAAGAAATAAGTAGGATAGTATTGAAGCTCATTTTATTTCCATGGTTGCAACATTCCGGAATACACTGAAAAGGGAATAGAAACTAGAAAATCTCGCATAATTGCTGCATGGTACTGAAATCAATGATCCTCAAATTTTTTTTAGCGAAATCGACCCTTTCTTTGAACAAAATTGATCCGATTCATACTGACTTATTGTTTATAAATTAAAATAATCCTCGAAAAAAAACATTAGAAAAATAATTTTTACTAATGAAATTATTACTTTCTAAACTCAGCTTCCTTAATTATTTCAATTGTAAATCTTGGTTCGGAAATGAAACTTCTAAATAAGAATCTAAAATACACAAATACCTGAAAAATGTAAAAATTAAAGACACTTTTCAAATTTAGATCTAGCAAATGTCCGAATCTTTGTATCTAGTAAAACTCTTGAAAGAGAAATTCAGTTGAAGGAAATACAGAAAAAAAGTTCAACGTATGAGAAAAACATGCCATAATTATGAGATTTCAACAAACGCAGCGTCAACAATTTTAGAAGGTTTTTTTTATTAAAAAAAATTTATTTCATCTTAAAAACGATTTCAATGTGCGCTAATGCTTGCGAGTTGTGCGATATGTTTTTGAACTTACTGAAATTTTCATTCACATTTATACTTCTCGAATCTTTTTCGGAATATTATATTAATAATGAAAATATTAATGAAAAATGCTAATGAAAGTATATAAATTTCTCATTCATTTTGGTTTAAGGTAAATTTAATATTGTTTTTAAAGCATCCCTATTATACTGTTTTATAGTAACTTCCATTTTTGGTATTTTTTTTTTAAAAATTAAAATATTTAAACGTTTATTATTTTCCACACTAATATATTTCAAAATCCATGCATACAATAAATACTAGCATAAGATAATTTGACAGAACCAATTATCAGATAGAGACTGCTCTTTTTAAAACTTTCAGATATTTTTATAGATTCCTAATCAAGTCTATAAAGGTGAAATTTTGTAATTTTTAAATACATTAAAGGCGTAAGAAGTGATTAAGAAAAAATTTGTTTGGACTTAAGCAGAAACAGATTAATCTACCTAGACTTCGACGGGGTTTTTTTATGGCAACTCCATTAATTTCTCTTTATACAAGAGATGGTTTCAACCGATATTTTGGAAGAAACGGGCCACATTTAAGAGTTTGACTAATACACGTGCAGAAGCTCCAACTTACAGAAAGTGCATGTCCGTCTATAAAATGAAGCGCACGTCTCTCTCCAGCTTGTAGGGCATTCAACAGGTGGACCATCGGGCTGTTGGCTTGGATCAGATGCATCGTCTGGATCTGGATTCGTATCCAGCTCTGGGAGAGGATTTAAAAAAGGAGTATCCGGCCTGGGTCTGCACGGCGGCGCAACCACTGGAGGGGGTCGCCCTCCACTTTCCCCTGCATCCTCGAGATCTGGGTTCGAATGGGAATCGGGTTGCTCTGGAGTCGGTTGCGATTCATCGGAGCCATCGCTTTTCGGTTCTGGCACATTTTTTTCACCATCTGATGGAGAAAACCGATCAATCAAATATGCCTTCAATAGAATGGATGTCGCAAGTTTCCGACTTGGATGGAACCGAAAGGTGTACTTGAATAGCAGGCTAATTTAGAAATTCAGATAAAAAAGGAAAATAGAAATGGTTTCAATCGTGAGAGTAGAGACGAAACTTCCTTTTATCACGAAATCGAAAACCGTCTCAAAATTTGCAATCTGCTACTACGGTTTTTGTATCGTGGTTTTCAGATGATACTTTAATCACAATCGGCCATTTAGAAGTAAAGCTAGTTCAGTTATATTAATGTCCCGTTGTAAAGAAACACTAGGACAATTTTGGGATGGTTTCGTAATTTTGAACCTCGATCAGATAACGATTATGACACTTCTCTTTCCCCACCACACTAGAGTGATGACGTTTGGACCAGACGTTAATTTAATGGGCAACAGATTCCCCCCCCCATTGCATGACGGTTCTTCGGTGGCCTTGAACCCGAATCCCTACGCCTTAACGAATCTAGACCTCACCACCGCGGCCCTCGTTAGAAGTAAAGAATCAGCCGAGTAATGTGAAGCACCAGATCCACCCACTCCCTGGGTGGTTTGAATGTTCATCATTGTGACAGCATCGGTGGAAACTGATGTTTAAGATCTCATAGCCCATACCGAAGAGACAGCCTCATTCATCGATCATGACTATTAGAATTAACTCTTGGCTCTCAGATGGAGCTTCTCGCTCACCATTCAAGTCGTTGCATCATTGACATTTTGTTTTTCAATTGTGATTGTTAAAAACACCCACATAATGGTAAAAAGACGTAGATATATTTTCCAAAGAAATTAAACTTAAAACTATCTATATTTTTCAGAGTAATAAACAAATCTTTGTATTAGGAGAATAATTCTTCATCGAACTACTTTTCCGAGAGCATTTACATCTATTGCATATAGTTGAAAAAAGTCGTCTAATTTCATGGAAAGACTGGATTGAAAGTTTTAATTAGGACAAGAAATGACAGAATTTATTAGTTCTTGCTTATGTTCGCTCACAAACAGTGCATGTAAATCGACCCTTCATTTTTGCTCTACTCGCAAAGGGAAGAAAATTTACTTGCTTATACGGCTATTTATTTTTATCCATAAAATTGTGGCGAGTCCCTCTGGAAAAGCAGAGAAACGATGGAAGTTACTTTCAATCTATTTCTCAAGAATTCAATACGAGGCGAAGACCCGTACGTTTCGCAATTTTAAGTCACACCTATTGTTGACAGCATGGCAGATGCATAGAAAGCGGAACTGTTAATTCCTTCAAAACATGTAAATTATTTGCCTATTGTTACCTATTGCAACTGAACTCGTGATTGGTAGACGATACATTTTACAGAACTCAGAATGTGAAGCTGGATGGCCAGTGTATTTTTTTACAAGTGGAAAGTGCTTTTTTACCACTCTCGAAGGAAAGTCATTTAAGGTGGCCACCTTTCTGTCTAACCAGAGCAGTCAGGGAGCCGTGGTCACATCTGATTTCCAGCAGAGTTCCAGGGGATGCTCTCTAACACCATGGATGCGCAAGTGAAATACGCCATGTTAAATTGAGTTTAGATCTTTCATTTGAATATAGTTCTTGATAAGTAAGCAAACAGAGAACCCGTTTCAATCTCACTACCCTCTTCGGCCAATCCAGCAGCTACCTCATTACCACTAGCGTTCACTTCTGATGGGATGCATTGGTTCCGAGAGATCTTGGTTCACGTCTTCTATACATTGGTTGAAAGAAGAGTAACCTAATTTGATATTAAGACCACATTACGAGCCCATATCCCAAAAGTAAAAATTTGCAAATCTTGTTTCGCCATGAAATACATTCCTTTCCATGACATTTCTGAAGTGACATTGCAGGTTTTAGCTGCTGTACGGTAGTTTAAGTCAAATGTGTGCAGAGCCCCTCCCTTAAGTACAATAGTATAGAGAATTAATAGAAACAATAAAATAAAGAATCGAATAATACCTATACGATTTATTTTGGCGTCCTTCTGCAACTGTAAACGCTGAAAAATGCCATTAAGAAATAAGTTTCTATAATCAATAGAAATTTTACTTGGGCTGGTTTAGTGTTAATTTTCGTTCAACTTTGCTTTTGAATAATACATGAAGAATTTAGAGAGAAACACATGGAGCTTTTTAAAATAACTCCCGCAGAGCAACGATATAATTCATTTCTAGACTTGCTCTATCATCCATGGATTTTGATTTATTCGTAGTCCACTAACCGTTTAAATTTTTTGTTTTTTCCCCCGCACAAGCGGTATATTATCTTCCTTTTTTGAAATTTTTAAAGTTGAATCTCACCTTAAATTTAATTTTTTTCGTACTATTATCACTGTACATTGATAAAGTAATCGCCCCATAAGAACAATTGAAGTTGACTGAACGCTGTAACTTTTAAGAGTATTTATCTCCGACAAATGGCAAGTTGTTTTCTTTCATGTCTCCAAGTTGTAAAAGGAACTGAAAAATTTGGCAACTCCTTTCAGTTTTGCCGTGTGACGCTTAAGAAGTTTTGAAAAGTCTTAACTTAGTTCAATATCTTTCCTTATCGGCCCATTCAATAGCATCGGTAGAATATTAAGATTGCTACTTATGATGATCAGAGTAGAGAGGGGCAAGATCGATTGTTCAAAAGCATTTTAATACCATTGTCTTTCGTTATTTTTATGCATTATACTGAAAAATATTCTCAAATGAAATAAAAAAATTGAGATGTTGATTGTTAAAGCTATGGTTTTACATTGATTTCTTCCACCAAGACCCTCTGCAGATATTCTGAATACAAAATCAATTGTTTCATTTTAAGGTAATTCTGCTAGATGAACCAATAACTTGAACAAACATTGCGGGTATATTTAAGATCGGAGTGTAGTGCTACATTACTTGAACGACCATCAACAAGCAACAAAATGAAGCTAATGCTAATATAATTTAAAGGCGACAAAATATTTCTATGCTTAATTTTTCCTCTAAAAGATAGAATTTCTGCTACATGATTGACATAAAAATGGGCGTTGTATCGTTTTTCATAAAACACTTAAAGTTACATCAAACATTTAACCTTGAAGTATTGAATATCCACTTGAAATTATCCTCGTATATGTTTGCCTTTTTGCATATGTTAAAAATCAGTTAAAGGCATAAAAGCAATCCGAGAGAGTATTAATATAAACTGAAGCAGAGCATATTTTTTCGCAGCGAATTTGCATAAAACAATGAAAGGGCAACTTACTTAGCGGCACATCCTTAAAGTCTTTGGATGAACTGTCACCGGCGGATTCTCCCTGAAACGAAATATTCTGAAAGAAAGAAAGGATTATATCCGCTGATGAAAAAATTGTTAAAAAGATGCCCAACAAACAAATAACTTTCCAAACTAATAATTGATTTTTTTTTGTAAAATCATTGACTAGTTTTAATCACCAACAGCATTCAATATGTGCTTTAAATCCAAATGCATTCACAGTAGAAGGAATTGATTTTCAATTGCAAAGATATGCCTTATTGACAATGCTTCTCAGAAAGAAAGAAATTGATAATAAAACTCGCCATTTCCACTTTATACCAAGTGGACAAACGTTTCATTCTTTTTACAGATAGCAGCATTTTAGATTCATTTTGCCAGCAAAACAGCAACATTTGCTTGCAAATCAAATATGCATTTCTATTAATAAAATATAAGACGATTGATCTACATTTTTTTCCACATTTGATCCATTTCGACTTTAATAAGACGCTGATCAAATCAAGAACGATAAGCTCATTTTTTAATATCCCACATTCTCGTTTATTCATAATACCTTTTTGGTATTCGAAACTCTAATTCTTTCAACGAACATGTATGCTTGCCCCATACAAGAAATCGTAATATATTTTATGAAACTAACAATTGAAATAATAAATATTCACAATACGAAATTCTACGATAAACATACCAATACTATAGGAATTGAAAGAAAAGAACTAAATATTCAATGTTAATTAAAAACTATCCCGTGATATTCTCGTAGCATGCGTCATATATTCTTACTTAATCCTTTGAAAATAAATAAAGGAAACAAAATTCTTTTCGTCCTATGCGTAATTTAGTATACTGTAACAAAGCAATACTTAATTGCAATCACTTTTAGCAGAAGCGAAATTTGCGTAATATCTAGTTTTTAAATCATTAGAATACTATTTTAGTTATCAGACTCGTGATGTAGCTACAATAATAGAATTTAAAAAAAAAGAAATACCTCCATTTCGAACACTTTTAAAAGTTTATCCTTACAATCGAAAGTGGTATTTATATAACTAGCAAGTATTTCTCGATTTGTTGATTGAGAAAATTTCGTCTTCATTTAACCTAAGAGAGTTTGTTTGGTTTTATTATGAGCTGATTATTTCATTTAAAATTAATCACAAAGTAGAATTAAAAAGTTATTATCGGGTATAAATTTATGCGTGCAATTCTTATTTTACAACAGTCGTAAGTTTTTAGGGTCCGAACGGTGAGTTCCAGATATGAATCCACATTTTTTCCTAAGTGGCTGATTTCTCTATAATTTCTCTATTAGAAACGTCAGAAAAAACGTTTTATTCTTATTTTATGCCAATATTTTGAATACTATAAAAATCTCCTGATTTATTTGATTTAGGTTTGCTTTTAAAACAACTCCGGAACAACTAGGATCCGATTTTGCATTTTTCAATAGTGGTTAGAAGAGCAAGCTCCAAACTTTTAATCTGCAACAATGAGATGTCTTTGAATCTCAATATTTATTTCTAAAAATTATAGCTATTCTTTCCTTACTACTTTATTTATTTTTATCTTTTTTTTGTACGCACTGCTCAATGGTAAAGTCTCACTCTCGGACCCGGGCAATTCGGGGTTTTAAACTCGATATTGCCAAAGGTCCAACGCATGCCTGTTGAGTTCGATGTATTTTATGGACTATCAAACATCTTTCGGAGGCGTGGAGGGTTGGGTGACATCCAAGAAGGGACGATCAGGTCGTCTTTGACACCTGATCATGATTTAAAATTGCAGCGCCCTTCTCACAACAACCCACGTATTAGTTAGGTTACTTTTTTCCAACAATAATTTCCTGCACTGATCTGGAGGGATGCTATGGTTGTTGTTTGTAAATAACGTTTGGAACTAATATCTGAATATATTTGCAGCTTTCGGCACTGTATATCTTATTTTATAAATTAAAATTTTAATATCAATAATGTATTTTTAAGGCATGCGAAAATGTTTTTATTTTTACACATAGCAAATGTTTCAATTAAAAAAAAACCAGACAACAAAATACTTTTTAATAGAAAAATTTTAATTAATTTAAAATATCACAAAAAATAAAAAAAATACGTGAAATTTTGGAAATAACTCACACTAATAAGAACAATCCAATTCAATATTTAGTTGAATGCCCTTTTGCTTTTATGATGTCCATTAGACATTGTGGTACCGATTCAATCAACTATTTTTATTGCATATGGCGGTATTTGATCTCATTTTTCTTGAAATACTTGTTTTAGAAGGGTTTTCATTCTAATTTTGTATTTTTGGACCACTTTTACGAGTGTAGCGTTAAGATTCTTATATGGCATCGATGCCGGGGGACTAGTTTGGTGTGTGTAATAGCTGTTTATCAGACACTATATCTTTAAAAGGCGCTATATCTTGACGTTAAGTGCTCCTTATTTAAGGTCATTTTCGTGCTGGAATATGAAATTTTCCTAATTTTTTGCACTTTATTTTAAATTGTTGGGAAATATATCGAAATAAACCCTACGGTACATATTGTTATTTATAAGAATTGAATTTCTGAGCCCCAATGAAGTCATACAACCCAAATTAGGACGGAGCTGCCTCATGTTCAGCTGTAGGTCATAATGTTTTTAGTCACAACGTGGTATTGGGCTATTTCCATATCGTACACTGACCGTCTTTGTCAAAATGTTGAATATACTTCATCATAAAATATTAAGTTATGTGTTATGTAAAGTGATGAATCTGTATAAATTCAGTTTTTTCCAATCTATAAAAGGTTTGTCTCTATCTGAGGTGTTTCTGTTTCCATATTGTCTAATTACGTTTCGCATAGTTTCAACACTAAAGGTGCGTTCACACGAAGCCAGCTATTGCGCTCAATCATTGTCCCTGGGCTATTGTCTCAGTATTGTCCTCGTACGGATAGTTGAGGCAACATCGTGGGGACAATGGCAAACGGTTGTCCCATTATGGTCACGTGATTTTTTTTTTTTTGATGTAGGCGTGATCTATTGCGCGCAATACTTGGCCTTGAGTGAACCCACCTTTACACTTCCGCCAATGATTTGAGAAGTTTTTGCTGTTAATTTAATAGCTTTTACTTTAGGATTAATCTTCATTGCTTTCAAAATTTTCCTTTTTGGGACATCACAGAGGATACTTTACTTTTCTATTTTTTTATTGTGAATAAATCTATGATTTTTATATTTTCCAATGATTTTCTGTACACACGTGGGGTTCCTACCAACAATTTTAGCTGTTTCTCGATAAGACGTTTCTATTTCAAATAAACTTAATAGAAATTTTCTTGCATCAATAATAATTTTTTTTCTAGGGACCATTTTCTATTTAAAAGTTAAGGCTTTAAGCTCATCTGGCAAATTTTATTGAACAAAAATGATTATTGAAAAATTTAAGATAAGATTACGCAAAATAGGATTAAAATAGCAGCGAAACAGAATATATTTTGAAATATTTAAATATATTTTTATCTTATCAAAAGTTTCATAACAGTATCGTAAGCATATTTTTTTATATAAGAGTTGGCCCCAAACATTTGTTTAAAAAAGTTTAAAGTTGCAGAAATAATATGGCTTGTGTGTAATTTTTAAATGTGTATACAAAATATCCATAGTTTAATATCTCTGCAAAAGGTCTCTTTTTGCGAATTATTCATCATACAAATAGTTAATTTAAACAAAAAAGTTAAAATTTAAACATATATA
>JAOUZG010002851.1:1478504-1540523 GCA_026289955.1 Argiope argentata | reverse complement strand
ATATATATATAATGTGTGTGTGCAATTATTTTTGAATTTGATTAATTTCCTAATTTAATTAAAAAAAAATTTCTTATTTTCTAATACAATTCTCCCTCTTTAAATTAATTATGCTACTTGTGCTCTGTAAAACTTCTTTAACCCTTTGCTGCCCAATGTCGAGTGTGACTCGAAATTGTTGAGACGACAAATGTTCAGTAAAATATAAACGCTGAAATATGCAATGGTACGATTTAAGTTATATTCATAGGGAGAGATTACGAAGTTTGCGGGAGAATCTTTATTAAGATACATTCTAATAATACTGCACAATAACAGCTCAATACACAACAATACTTGTAAATTTAAAACCAAGGTGAAGATATATAAAAAGTCAAAGCCAAAAACTAGATAAGTATCGTTTATAAAAAGTGGATGTAAAAATTTTAATGCGAAGCATGGAATTCATTTATGAAATGTTTTTAACATATAATAATTGATCAGCCGAAATGAGAGCGATAGACATGCAATTGGCCTTCAGAGCGGCACCGTAGAAGTTTCGTGAGCATTCACCGGAATCTTCTTCAGACGTTGGACTGGTATCGAAGAAATGAAACGCTTCTGGAAAACCAAATTTTAAAGTGGCGTGAATAATGAGGGCAAAAGTGATTTAATGCATTCAAGGAAAGCATTTTATAATAGCCACGCATAAAATCTAGTACATAACTGATAAGTCTGACTAAGACATACATAAACTGATTTATATTTATATTTTGCAATATAATAGAAAACAAAAGCGTTGAGCATAGTTTTTAAAATGTTAGTCAATACAAAGCATCTTTTATAAATCAAATCCGTTATAAAAAAGGCATAACCTTCACTCAGCCTTTGACTTGGTTTGTTAATGAATGAACACAATAACTATTGAGGAACGGACAGAGATTCCAAGATGTTTTCCGATAATAAGGAGGTTTGAACTGCCTTACATACTAATTAAGGAAAATGCGTTTAGTTCACTGTTGCATATTAACCCTTCTTTGCATGTTGGGAATTTCCATCATAGTATTCAGTGAACTAAGAATTGTTCTCGAAGCAGGCGTGCAGTAAATGGGTTGTTGCCGACAACTTTTTTCACAGCTACTGTGTGATAAGAAACGTATCTTTCGAAAATCAAGTGTCACACTTGCAGCGGGTTTCAAACCGGTCGTTACGCTGTTTGTTGGGGTTCGAAGGAACCCCTACAAAGAGCATTTCTTGAATAATTTTCGTAACTAATTCGAGGGGTTATTTTGGCTGATAAAATTGATAATTAATTGAGAAATTTAGAAGAGAGGGACACTGAGGATTTTGTACTGAGTTTAACGTGTGAATTTGCATGATGATGAATATTTCCATCACATTGTTTAATTATTTTAGATAATAGATTGATACTAGGATTTTTAAGACATGTTTTTCTTTAATCTAGAGCATGAAATACGTCACCCTGATTTATTTCACAAAGCCCCGATACTGAATTCGAAAAAAATATAGAAAACAGTGGTAGGACAGATCACTGATTGCTTTAGTCTTAACCTTTTGAACCCAATCGTGCAAAGAAAGGTCGAGGTGCGATGCGATGTCGAGCGTGACTAGACATTCAAGACTGTGCATCATTTTGGCGTTTTATTTATTTATTTCCAAATTTAATTTCTTAACGCCTACATAATGTTTAAGAGATGTTGATTAATTTTTGAAAGAAATTCGAATTAAAAGAATTATATATTATTATTATTATATAAAACTAAATATGTATAGCATATTTATTTTTCAAATCAATAAACAAATCTTTGTATTGGCTGAATAATTTTGAATTTAATTATTTTTTGGACTGCAAAACTTTCTGGCTTAAAACGCTAACATATTCAGTGCATATTTGATGGAATCGACTCTTGAACCCAAAGTCCTCGAACTCTCAACAAGAAATTGCAACAAAGCCCCGATACTGAATTCGAAAAAAATATAGAAAACAGTGGTAGGACAGATCACTGATGGCTTAGTTTTAACCTTTTGAATAACAAAAACGTACAAATTTTCTCCAAGTTTTTCCCGAATACTTCTTAGGTTACTGTACAATGGAGTTAGATTATAGACAGCTGTTTCTTCAGGTATAAAAGGGTTCAGATTCTTCTCCCAAGATTTGCAAATAAATAGAGCTTAAACGTTAGCTCTTTTCGTCTTCGCAACCTGCGGGGGGAAAATAACTTGAAGCATTGGGCAATATTTAATGTCATTTTAATAAAAACAAAAGAGTTTATGCCAATTGGATCTTGAAACACTAGTGGAAAGTTTTCGAAATGATTAAGCGCAATAAAATGAATTTATCTGAACCAACGCAATCAGGTTCCTAAAATAATAAACGTGTATGATTTTCTGTGATTTCTTAATATACCAGCACTAAATTTATTCGTTATATAATTGACCGAGGCAAATCGATCTGCTTATGAAACAAAATATTTTATTCAATTTAATCTAAAAAAAATGGGTTTCAATTCTGGAATATTGAACACAACTGTAGTTACTAATTTATTGAAAATTCCATTTGTCCTTTTCTGTAAAATTGCCATCTTCTCGGATCGACAAAAATAGTTCTTGATTGCTAGACAAATATCTAAAAGCCTTATCATTTTGTAAGTTTTCGGTAAGAGGATCACCTTTAAGAATAATCCTAACGAATATATGCTAACTCATTTGAATCGCATTATTTGAATGCAATATTCTTATTAAGCAAGTTTTCTCTGCCGAGGAAGAACTCCTGTAACATCAAGTAGCGACAGAATTCATTAGAGAAAGGAAATTAGTAATGAGGATAAATATTGTATATAAAATGTCATGATGTCTAATACGAATCAATTATTTTTAGCCCCAAAAATCTACAACCAGCCATTTTGATTGATCCTAATAAGATTGATGAGGATGCATTTGCTATTGATGTCGCATGCGGTTTTTCAAAGCCCAAGAGCATACACGTATGCAATGTTCAAAACCCAAGGTCATACATTGCACAATATGTAATATATTTGTTACCGAGTTTTCTATAAATATTAAACGAAATGCATAAAAAGAAGTAGATGAAATTCTTGATACTCACGAATGAAGAAGACAATAAAAAAGCTGAATTCAATTAGTCTCAAGGTAGTCCATCCCCAAAACAAGTCGTCTGGATCTTCGGCAGGTTTCGTGAAGAGTTTCAGTGCCAGTCGAATAAAACCGGCGAGGCACCCAATGCCAACTCCTCCCCCCCCCAATAATATCCACAGATGCAATATATGACAGCTCACGGGGCAAACCATGTACTCAGGGGCTGAAAATATAACGAAATGAAAAAACTAGATGTGATGATACTGGTGTCGTACAAAATTGATTGGTAGGAAACCCCTTAAGGCGTAAATAATCAACAACGAAATGAAGAAATGCAGACATTGGGGATTTTGATTGCAAGGAAGCTGAAAGCATATCTAGCTCAAGAGCGGTTTTCCTTTGACGTCAAGGCAAGCACAGTTAGGAAATCAGCATTTTTTAGTTGAACTAATCAGCGGATAATTTCAAAATACCATATTGTCTCAAGCAGCGAAACCGATGAAGAGCGGACATCGTTCATTCACAGTTCATTTTGTGTGTTTATTATTTTTTTATTTCTATTTCCTTGTAACATACGTGGTTAGGAGAGCGGGTTTCATATGACTGCATACCAGTTGATGCAAGTTCAATAGAACGGAATTTTACTATACAACTAAATATCCAAATATCATTCGGCGATTTGTGAAGACTTCAGCTCTCTTCAAGCAAACTGTAATACTCTTTTTGAATAGCATGTTTCTGTGGTTCTTAAAACCCGATCATTTTTATTAAGCTTCTAAAAAATCAGTTTATTAAACTTGAACAGCTTTATTAAGCTTCTAAACAATAGGGGTTCACCTAGTGAACTCTACTGTTCAATTAGTATTTTATACAGAATGCCATTCCTTTCCGAATTCTTCAATGCAATTTTAGCGAAATGTGCCAACTTAAGTACCTCCTCCATGTTTCCTAGTCTTCAGATTTCATCCTCAGCCAGTACCTGTATTCATTTATGTACCTGTACCATCCCAACCAGTACCTGTATTCATTTATGTACCTGTACCATCCCAGCCAGTACCTGTATTCATTTATGTACCTGTACCATCCCAGCCAGTACCTGTACCATTATCCATTTATATGTATTTGTAGTATGAAACTATTGATTTGTTAATTGATCATTTCTAGCAAATTTCAATTTCCTTGCTGTGGCTCCATACTTCCACCAGATTAGATTTTAATTTAGTTCAGTTATATTAAAGTCCCGTTTTAAAGCCCCTTTAGGGGTATTTCGGGATGGACATCATCATTTTGAATCATGGTCAGATGACGACGAACACCATCTGAGCTGGCATCCACTCACCAAACTTCTGCATCACGCCAGCTGGAGGACGTTTGACCCCGACAGATTTGGAGAGCGCCTGACCCGCTTATACGATGGTCCTTCGGTGAAATTGGACCTCGAGCTTGAAACCCTCCGGTTCAGAGAACCGAGATCTCTCCACTAGGTCATCGCTGCCAGGTCTTCAGAGGGGAAGTTTTGTTTCCCTTTTTATCCCAAGATTCTCTATAGTCGCAGTCATTGTCAAGATTTAAAGGTAATAGTCTCGGCGCCAAGTTAGAGAAATTTTCGTTAGTCATTCAAGTTGCTGTCAAACAGCCAGCATCTTAAATAGATTTTTTTTAAAGAAAAAAGTCAAATTGAAAATGCGTTTGATTTTCGTCTAATAGGAATACATCTGCGATTTCAAGGATTTTATTTACCTACTTATCACTTGAAGATATTCATGTTCACAGCACTGGTGTTCGTGCAACCTAGCTGTTGTGGCTGAGAAAAGATACCACATACTCTGCGTAATTAAAGATTCATTCACTTTCAAAAGTATTCGGATCTCTGTGCAAGCGTTACAGCTAGATCGTGATTTTAAATACTGCTACTGAGATGACAGGTTATTCCGTTTTCTATGAATGAAAAACGAAACTTTTTTCTTCAAACTTTTTGACATTTCGATTGTTTCGAAAACTTCATCACGAAACACGGATGGATTTCGATTGTAATAAAAACGGTAATAAATTCCTAAAGAAATTTTATGAAATTTTTTACATTCATTTACTTTTTTAAACTTTATAACATTTAGAGCTTGAAATTTCCAAGGATTTAATGAAAAAAATCCTTGGAAATGGAGTTGGCAGTGATGAATGTTTTAATAAATATTTCTAAAACAATTTTTAAAGCGGTGCTTTAATTAAAGTATTAAAAAGTAGAAAATGTTAATTTTTTTATTATTGTGTACTTTTTAAAAAAATTTATAATTCTTTATTATAAATTGTAGATATTTTTAGTCAGACTTTTTGGGGCACTATTAGATGCAGAGGCTCAGACTCAAATTCCTTTTAAAAAATCTATTGAATAACTATTAATAAGTGATTAATCGTTATTCAATATTATTATGATAGTGCATCTTTGACAAACTATGGATGTTAGGAAATTTAATAATAACATGGCTTATTTGTATTAAGAAAACAAAAATATGGAACACTTTTTTTGTACTTAATTCTATAAGTGGAAAAAAAAGTTGATTTCGAATTTCCATTTTTGCAAACATGGAATAAGTTAAGAAAAATAAATGCATGAGATAAATCGGTTGATGCGATTTTTAAAAGTGAGAAATAATGATGGCATTTACATAGTTTAATAGAGTGCGTCAATTCCAAAAAAATGATGTAAACATTCTTTTTCGAGTTGAAGTTCAAAATAAGCCATATTTTATAAGCCATGCTGGGTCAAAGGTGAAAAGTTTTGGATAGTCCTCCGAGTAGTTCAAAAGACTGCATAAATGCTCCGGCTCTCTGTCTCCAGACCGTGACCCGAGCAACAGTCTTCGAGGTGTAAGAAGCTCTGAGATTTTGTTCCAAAGGTTCTCCTCCTTAACCTGACTCGGCGAGAAATTCTTATAAGTTTAGTTAAGTTTTATTACCCCCACCCCCTCCACGTAAGGGCTGTTTTGGGAAGGGCCTTGTCATTTTGAACCGCGGTTAGATGACGAGGTGACATCTGAGGTAGCATCCCCCCTCTCCACACCACACCCCACCACATCAGCGGGAGGTTTAGTCATGACGGATCTAACGAACATTATAGGGAAAAAAAATTGTTTTTCCAAAATATTTAACTAACATTAACTAGTAGAAAAGCGCGAGATAAGCCATTTAACAGCAGATTGATTGTACAACTAAAAAACACCAGATAGCGCCATTTCATTTAATTATAATTAACAGTTTAGACATAAAAATAAAATGTACGAAGAATAACCGCAAGTCGAACTCGAGCATCTCACAATTTAGTACGAAATAGTTGTGACACTGGGTGAAATCATTGCCTAATTTATGGTTAACATCATGGTTTTTTTAGAGAATTTTCCGATAGTGTTTTTATTATTTATTTTGAAAGTAAGCATTAATTTAATTAAAATATCAAGACAAAGAGGCCAAATGAATATTGAGTTTAAAAAAATTGCGAATAAAAGTCATCCAATGGTTCAAGACGCCATAAAACACTTCAAAACCAATAATTATTTGGAAAATAAGCCTATGAAATTTCGAAATAAGGCTTTTGCTAAAGCAGATCTGCAATGTTTAATAAGAAAAGTGAAAGCAAATCCATTCCTTACTCCACCAAATCTAGCCATTATTGTGGAAAATGAATTAAGTGTGCATCAACAAAAAGAATGGGGTTCCATAAGGCAGATCTCAAAGGAACAAAAGCCAAACAAAAGCTTTCATAAGTAAACGAAATCAGATCTCAGACTTAAATTCGCAAGGAGTGTGAAAACAAGGATTTTTCTTATTGAAAAAATGTATCATTTACTGATGAGAGCAAATTCGATGTTTTTGTATCCGACGGAAACTACATAACTGGTGAAAATCGAGCAAGGAATTGCACACAAAGAATTTGAAAACAACTATGAAGCATGGCGGCGGAACAGTAATGATCTGGGGAATTGTTTTAAGCTGCTGCCCCAAGAACTGGACATGATCCGAAATAAAGATTAGTGAGTGCGTTTCTGACTCTTATGTAATTTTCCTCACGTTACGGACACTCCATCCCAAAGACACGCATTGAATCTCATAGAAAATTGGAATACTTTTTGGAAAAGTCCGAAAACCCAACGTTTTAAGTAAAGATGAATTGAAAAAAGTATTGTTGGGAACATATTAAACTTAATTTTTGTGAAAAATTGATGCAGTCTGTGCTTAGACGTCTTAAAATCGTTATAAAAACAATAACTTTTCATAAAAAGTAATTTATTTGAAATATTAACAAGTTTTCAAAATATTATCCGTCTAAGTTTGGATTATACATTATTTTTTATCATCTCAGAACACGATGTTGTTTTCTGGATGAGATTTTTGGCGTCAACAAAAATCCGTAGGCAAAAAATAAAAATTTTATTATCTGCACAAGCTTCTCAAAAAATCAGCTTTTAACGACGTGCTGCCATTGCATTTACAAAAGCTCTGATTAAAAAAATAAGTTAATGACCACATCAAATGAAACATAGAAAAATGTCATTTTGGGCTCGTGATTATAGGAAATGAAATAAACAGGAAATTCGTTAGCAATTCGTTAAAGTGACTCATTCGATGAAACGATTAAAATGAATAAAAATATAATTTAACTCGCACGAGCACGTGGTGCTTGACAGATCAAAAAATGGTGTTCTGATCATAATACATTGAAATATGCATAGCGGATTTAATTTTAATCTTTGTTTTTGTTTTTTGACATTTCTGGTTAAAATGAAGCATGATTTTTATTATTTGTTTTTATAATTGCAATAAGCATACTATTGAAAATTCATTTAAGTACGTTTCTTATTTTTAGTTTGAAAAATTTTGATTGCATTAATATTATTAGTTGCATTAGCATTAGTATCGTTTTTTTAGTGTTCGAGTTTTACTTGGAGCAACTGCATAAAAATAGATACATCCACAATAAAAGTGAAAGGAGGTGTAAAGCACAAAAAGTAGTCAGAATCATGTAGGGGTGCGTGAAGATTCATACATGATAAACCAGTAATAATTTTAAAAAATCAGCTGTCATTTTCTCTTCTACGTATTATTCGTACGTTTAAGCCACTCCCCGCATTTATGCATTCAATGCAAGATCGAACGGCCGAACAATTTCAGAAAGTATGTTGACATTCTCGGGAGTCATTTCAAGTTAAGGAGACTCCTGCGATCAAGTTGGCTGGTCTGCAGCCCCTCCGCATTTTGCATACTGCATCCGATCAGCTTTCGTCAGCTGCTCATTAAACGAAGACATGATATTTAAGCGATTAGCATCCATCCACACAACAGCGCTGTTGAACAAAGTTTTATAGCTTTTGGCACTTTCAGTCCGATTTTTCAACTCCTGTTATTAATTTGCACTATCCCTATATACATATTTATATGTCTCGTTCCAATTTACAATTATCCACTCAAGTTCAAATGCATTTTTTAAAACTTGTAGTGGATGACACTCGCTGTTAGTACAGTTTTTTTTTGAAATGTTAACCTCTTCAATTAAACTTACAGTGGGACAAACAATTGAGGATACACCTTACTTTTACTTGATAAATCCAACTTTCAATCGAAATAACACATTAACTAGAAGTGCAAATGCGCTTTTATTTTCACACATAACAAAAGGGTTAATTTACAGTAAAAATAACGAAAATCAACAAAAAAATATCTAAAATTAAAAATTTTACCAGTATTTGAAATAAACATAGGCAGATTTTTACCTCAAAAAATTAAGGATACACCAAAAAAATTTTTGTATAACTACCGCTAGATTTTTTTTCTGCTTTCTACTGTAATAGCCTAAGTTTGGCCAATTTTATCTTAAACCTTTTCGGCTTCTACTTTTGTCTTTTGAAGTTGGTTATGTGAATTTAAAGTCGCAATTTTAAATGGAAAATGGTTTCTCGGAGAGAGACCAGTATTTACATAAAAAAATTTATATTAAAGTTATTTAAGAAAGGAAAATCTTATCGTGAAATAGCTGAAATTGTCGGTAGAAGCCACTAGTGTGTCCAGAAAATCATTGGAAGATTTAAAAGCAATGGATTAATTGAAAATAAAAGTGGAAGAGGATGGAGAAGTATTCTGAGTGATGTAGCCGAAAGGAAACTTTGAAAGATATCAAGATTGATCCTAAACTAAGTGCAGTCAAACTAGCTGCAGAAACTTCTCGAATAATGGGCAGAAGTGTAAGTGCTGAAACTGTGAGAAATGTGATTATACATGCTGGATATAGCAGTCGAGTAGCTAGAAAGAAACCTTTCATTAGCTTACAAAATCAGAAAAAGTGTTTGGAGTTTGCAAAAACTCATCAATTGAAAACAGATAACTTTGGGAAGAAAGTTATATTTAGTGACGAAAGTAAATTCAACATTTTTGGAAGTGATGGCAATCGCACCGTTGGAGAAAGCCAAACACCGCTTTGGATCCAAAAAATATACTTCCTACAGTTAAACATGGTGGTGGCTCCGTCATGGTTTGGGGTTGTATGGCTTCAAATGGGGTAGGAAATTTAGTTTTTATAGATGGAATAGTGGATCATAAGCTTTATATAGATATACTCAACAACAATCTTAAAGAAAGTGAAAAAAATTGGGTTTAAATAGAAATTTTATTTTCCAGCAAGACAATGACCCCAAACATACGACACGTAATTTCAAAATATGATGTATTTTTCATTGTAAACAGCAATTGCACACACCACCACAGTCCCATAGCATCAATGTCATAGAAAATTTGTGGGCCACACTCGAAATAGCGGTCCAAAAACACCAAATTAGGAACAAAGACCATTTAGAGGAAGTGTTACAAGAAGAATGGGATAAAATATCTCCACAGACCACCAAAAAATTTGTAGAATCGGTACCAAGACGTTTGGAGGACATTATAAAAGCCAAAGGACATGCAACCAAATATTGACATTGTCTTTGTATGTGATATGTCAGACAAATTTCATTGGTGTATCCTCAATTTTTTGAGATAAAAATCTGCCTATGTTTATTTCAAATATTTATGAAATTTTTAATTTTAGATATTTTTTTGTTGATTTTCGTTATTTTTACTGTAAATTAACCCTTTTGTTATGTGTGAAAATAAAAGCGCGTTTGCACTTCTAGTTAATGTGCTATTTCGATTGAAAGTTGGATTTGTCAAGTAAAAGTAAGGTGTATCCTCAATTGTTTGTCCCACTGTAAATACTTTAATAGAGTTTTAGCAGTTTGTTATGAAAATCGAAATCGGCAGGCTGTAACTCGATCGGTAAAAGGCGAGGATTTCTGTACTTTTCACGGGTAGGTGTAGAATGCGAGTTCAATTCTCGCTAAAATCAAACATTTTTTGATAAATTACTTATGTTAATTGTAATTATTTAATAAAAAGTAGCTAAAATAAAAAAAAATCTTTGGTGATATAAGTAGGATTTGACTAATTTTTTTATATATATAACTTGTTCTATTTAATTCGGAACTCTTTGTTTCATGTCTTTTTAACAGTTTGCACATTGAAATTTGATCCATGTTGTATATTTGAAACGAAATGATCAGAGCTAAGTAACTACTGAATTTCTTAGTTTTTATTCGTTGAAAGGGAGGATCCATTCCTTATATGCGCACTCAAAGTTTGCTTTGCATTAATCTGGGAAGCCTGGAACATTATCTGGATGTTTTTATCGATTTGTTGAGCTAATTACTAATAAAGATATGGAATTTGTAGCGTTAATATCTAAGTTTATATATTAAAAATTATTGGGACTTGGAAAAATAATAAATGCATTTTCTCAACCACCTAGTAGAAAACATGATTCTGTTAAAGTTTTGTTTTAAGGCAAAAGTAAGACTATTGGGGGGGGGCAATAATGTAATTTTAGACCTCGGTCAGATGATGAGAATATCACTTGAGTTCGCATCCTTTCGAAACATATCTGCATCCCACTTACGGGAGGGCATATGTCCCGAAGGATTTAATATGCAACACACCCTCTTACGTAGTGGTCATTTGATAGAATCGTGTTTCGAAACGGGACATTCAGCCCTGAAATGGAGATCTTGCCATCTGGCCTCTATGTCCCTGGAAATGTTATAAATCATCGAGTCTGTATAATTCCTGAAAGTACAGGGTGTCCATATTTAAACGAACCTACTTTAAAGTTGTCAACAGGCGAAACTATTGCTCAGAAAATTATGAAATTTTGTGCAGGACTTAATGAAAGGATGATAATTTATTTGAGGGAATAAAAAAAGAGTTCAAAATTACGCCACCGGATGTAATTTTTCAAATGAATTCGACATTTAGATCATTTTTGAAAAATTTAATTACAACAAAACATGTTGAATATAACGGCCATCTTTTCCTGCTACCATCTGGAATCGTAAGACAGCAAGTTCCCCGGTTGACGGTAGTGTGTTCTGGGAAACAGTAAGAAGATGCTGTGAGACGCTGCCTTTTTAAATCAGGAAAAGTTTTTGGATTATCACGACTTACCAGATGTTTTAGATCTCCCCAAAGCCACATGGATTTAGATCTGGAGACCGGGGAGGCCATAGATTCCAAAAGTGAAGGCTGATAACGCGTTCTTCTGTTAATTGAATAAGGAGAACGTCAATTACACAATGGCTAATGTGTGGAAGGGCTTCATCTTGCATGTAAATTGTGCTCGAAAGGCATGGTCGTACTTGCTGGCAGTACTTCTTAAAATTACTGCTTAAAATTAATACGTTCGGCAGTTGGACGTACCCAACTGCAGAACATATTAATTTTAAGATTCCTGATGGTAGCGGAAAATGATGGCCGCCATATTCAACATGTTTTGTTGTAATTAAATTTTTCAAAAAAGGGCTAAATGTCGAATTCATTTGAAAAATTACATCCGGTGGCGTAATTTTGAACTCTTTTTTTATTCCCTCAAATAAATTATCTCTTCATTAAGTCCTACACAAAATTTCATAATTTTCTGAGCAATAGTTTCGCTTGTTGACAACTTTAAAGTAGGATAGTTTAATTGTAGATACTCAGTATTTGATAAAATTTAGAAATAACTTCGATTTTGCTGTTCCTAGTTTAACAGAAAGAAAATAAATGAACGCTAAAATGTCTAAATTCATTTTATGTCAAGGTTGGAATTCTTTATCGTTTGAAGAATTTTTTTTATCAGTACTTGATGATACAATTTTATTTTCTAAAATCATTGAATTTATATTTTGTACAACTCAAAACAGTCTGATCATAATTCTCATCTAATTTCATTTGCAGATGGTAACATTTGGTTCGTAAAAAAGACGATTCTGTTGGAGAATAAAAATTTATCTAATGACAAAAGTTTTGCTTATTTGTTACCTTTTGTAATTACAAAACCAAAAAAGCCAGTTAATCAAAAAAAGAATTATTTCATTATAAAGAATTACCGATCTTGCATTTTATTTTAAAAAACTGTATTTTTCTCTTCGTTTAATAATTGAGCGAGAAATTTCCATTAGAGTCACGATGTTCGAAATGCTCGCCATGTCAAAGAGCTTTTAAGATTTGATGCCAGATCTCGTCTCTCGTGGATCCATAAATATTGTACGTTTGCATAATGAATCTTGACCGTTTGATGACGAATGGCGACAACTTTGCGTATTAGCTGAATTAGTTTCAAAAGTACAACCTTTCGTCAGAATAACATCTTGAGTTATCATATTGAATTATTTAAATGAAAAAATACATTAAATTGATTTAAGTGGAAGTGAGTCATAGCAGACTCTCTGATCAGCCCGAAGGCCCACGTATTTGATCAGCCCGAAGGCCCACGTAAACAACGGGTGCCAAATAACCAGACTGTCACTGCAGCTATGGTTGAATTTTACTGGCCATCACCGACCACGGTACAGCCCTTACCGCAGGAAGTGCATCCCCACATCGATGGGAGGAGCCTACCCTGACCTATTAGTGTACCCACCAGGGTGGCGATCCAACCACCATGCCGGTAGCATCTCATCCTTATTTCGAGGTGCTCCCCTCGGGTGATACAATTTAATGTAAAACTTTATAAAAACTTATGTAGAAACAGTAACAATTTAAGAAACATGTTTTCAATTTTGAGTTGTACAAATATTTTTCAACAGCACAAATGTCTTTTTGTCGTAAAAAATAAGCTATAAGATGCGTGAAATATCTGAAATATTGGATGCATTTCTTCAAAATCTCTCTCTCTCTCTCTCTCTCTATCTATCTATCTGCTACTACGACAATTCATTGTGTTTAGGAGCTTAATATATATAAAATGCCATTATTAGTTTGAACATTGGAACTGCATATCCACATCAAAACTTATACAAATTTTGTCCGCAATTTAGTGCTGTTTTTTCTTTATGCGTATGTTTGATTTCTCAAAAGTGCAACAAGTTGGAAGAGCTTTTTATTATATTCACGAGTTTTTCCCAAATTTTAGATCTGTAAACGATTGACTTTCCCATAGTTTGTATTCCTTCGAGATTTGTTATTTATACCACATCATTATTTTTTTTTCGCAAATGCGTAGAACTTTTTGTTGGTATGTCAACCACAAGATTTTTGTTCAGTTATTTGACTTAATATTTAAATCTCTTGCAGTAAAATAATTGTAATTTTGGTATAATTTTTAAGAAGTCTATAATATCAAAAAGCAATTCACATGACACAGGTAATTGAACAAACGACTCGGGTCGTAGAAGTCAAACATCCCGCTCGGAATCCCCCCCCCCAAATAAACAACTACTGAACATCAATCTCCTCTTTTGCAGCAATGACATGTCCTTCTCTCGGAAATGTGCAACGTGTGACAAATGAGCATTATGCTTGAAGCTCCACAAACTGCTTTTAATATCTCAAAGAAATTATCTGCAACATTTTTTTTTATTTAATGCCCACAATAAAATACATCCAGGCGAAGAAAAAAAGTTAGAGCCTGTTGAAGGAAGCTTTATTAAAATAATTACAGTATAATTAAAGGTTTTCAATACACAGTAAGTGTCTGTTTATAAATACAATTGGGGAAAAAAATCTTGAAACATTACATTAAAATCAATTTAAAAACATGTTGTCAATAACAATGCGATCACATTAGTCAACGCTCATGAGAAGTAGGAAGGGCGAAAGAAATCTAAAAATCCAATACCAACCGTCCAATTCATTGAGCAAAAATTTGATTAAATACACCGAGGCATACGCGGAGAGCAAAGCGATGGACGCGTAATTGATCCCCAGAGCGGTGTTGTAGAAGCCCAGGATGCAGCGGTTGGGATCCGGTTCGGTTGCCGACTCAATTTCGAAAACATGGAAGGCTTCTAGAATCAAAAAAACTTTTAGAGAGGCGCGAATAATGAACATACAAAAAAATTATGCAACATTTTTTATACACAATATTTTCTAGTAAAAGTTCTTTCTCTATTCAAAATGAATTATAATTTGAATGTTATTTTGGCATCTTGAATTTAGTACACTGTTGCCATACGAAGGGCATTCAGATATTAAGTTTCCTTTCAGTTTTTCCCGCAGAAGAGCCGTTTTCTCTTACTCACGCATGCGCATCGATTCGATCGACTCGTGAGACAACAATAATATTCAAAATATGAATTCAGATATTGCGTTGGCTGCATGTTAAACGTCTAAAAGGTTAGAAAAAAAACTAATAAAACTTCAACCGCATGCGAGTTCTATTCCGTAACACATTTCACAAATGCTGGGAGCATAAAACTAACAAAAATTAAAGTACAAATTTATGAAGTTTACAAACAAAATGCCATGACAGATTCATCGGTAAAGTGCTGGGCGCTAAGTTTCAACGAAGGGAATGAAAATGTCCCCGATGAAGAAAGAAGTGGCCCTGAAGAACAAATGTTAAAGGCAAGTTTAAAGAGAACCAAGGATTCACCGCTATGAAACTGTCAAAACGTTTTCTCCAAATTCCCCGCTTAGTTTTTCAAAGCAAGAGGCATATTTCTTCAACGAGGACACACAAAAGCTAATGTCCTGTTAACGCATTGTGTACCGTCAAGAGATTTCTCGTTTTAGCAGGCTGAGGGTTGTGGCAGGAATGCGAGAAATCTCGTTTTCGTATTTTTTCTGCTAAATCGGTGCATAATCAACAAGAGATGAATATTTAGCACATTAACCACTTGACATACGAATTTATTTAGCTTTCTAATTAGATGGCACGTCTTATTTCGGTCATTTATTGTTAATTTGATTTTTTTTAATTATATATGGATCATTTGGGATATTAAAGCGTTTCGAATTGATTTTTGCGTATTTAATTAAATTCTGTTGCTTAGAAGCAGATTTGAAAATAAAAATCCAGTCATTCGATGCGCGTGTCAGACACGTCATTGTATGCAAAGTGGTTAAGAACCACAATGAAATCTGTAATACATGACAACACGTTTTTGAATAAACTCTATGCTCTAAAATCATCATAGTTTATGGCGATTTTGAAATTTATGAAGCAATAAAGATGGGAAGAGAAAAACCGAAAAAAATCGTGTGCGGTTCTTTAAGTCTCAAAACAAGATATTTTTGCAAATCGAGGCGAACACTATTGCACATTGGAATATGCTTTACCAAGTATCACACTTTAAAGCATTATTCGAGTCTGGAAAATTAATAGTTAATATGTAAAAAAAAATCTTTTGTGTAAAATATAAATAAAAATACTTGATGTGAATATAATATTAAATGCAAATGAAAAATGTGCATCCTACTCCTTTGCCAAGCACGGTTCTAGGATGCCCAAATATGCATCGGCCCTGGGAGCGAGTTAAGCGCGCAAAGCGTTATACGCAATCTATTAACCCTCTGCAAACCGAAAAATAATCAGATGCAAAATTATTCACCTAATACGAAGATTTGTTTATTGCTATGAAAAATAAATATACATAATTCTTTTAAGTCAAATTTCTTTGAAAAATGAATCAACATGACCATTCTATGGAGGCGTTACTCAATTAAATTCGAAAAATAAACAAATAAAATTTCAAAATCTTGAATGGTGAATCAGAGGTACCATCGGAGTGCATAGGGTTAAGACAAATGCTTCAAAAACGGGGATAACTATCCCTGGTGAAAATTAACCTAAATGTTGAGCTTCATCACACAAGAGAAGCATTTTCTGCAAATCTAAGAATTCTTCTAACAATTGCTTTATGGAACTTTCATTTCGGATACCTTTCCTATAAAAAGTTTACCGACAATATCCCGATTCTTGTATCGTTTTTTACGAGTTAAATAATTTGTTCAAAGGAACCGTTCTGTATATTTTATACAGTTTTAAGGAATAATTTGGCCATAGTTTTTCATATTTTAAAATTAAAATTAGACATTTACCTTGGAACCTATTCAATGTTTTGGTTTATAATTATTGTGTTCAAAATGCTATTGGCAGTTTATTTTAAAACTGCTGACATATACATGTAAATAATTTTAAAAGTTTTAGATTTTACACAATACCTAATGTATTTTTTTTTCTTTTGCTCAGTGTTGGCCACACTCTTTTATAATAAAACCTCCAATTTTTATAGTACTTAAGTTAACGCTGAAGTGAAAATGGTAAACATTACATTTAATGAAATTGGATGTACTTTCATGATATTCGTAAACTGTGTGGAGGCACCGATTTGAGTAATTTTGAGCTGTAAATCCTAAAAGATATTTCCTATGAATGTTACTATTTTCTGTTGCAATTGAAGAAATGATATTAATAGGAAGATTTGTTTAGAGAGATGGCTTTTTTGCAACATACTAAGATATACACGAATAATTTTTGCATTTTTTACGTGAAAAAGCGGCACTATAATTTTAATTCTTCATCCAATTTATTGTTATTCATTTTCGTTATTTATTTTATGGTAACATAAACGCCCTTTTAAATCTCACTTTCAACAATATGCTTCGCTAAAAAAATACAAAATTTACCGTGTGGGTTAGGTAACCCAAAGAGATTTTTGAAAGTCATTAAAAGAGGCTGCCTTGACTCTGAATTCGTGACGAGTATAATGCAAATAGCGAAAACGGTTGATCAATTCACGGTCACTTACGAATGATGAACACTATTAAGAAAGTGAATTCAACGATTCTAAAGCCGATCCATTCCAATAGCCAATCTTCCCGATCCTGCGACGTCACGTGGATCAGCGCCAGACGAATGAAAGTGGCCAAGCAACCAACGGCTCCCAGTATCGTGAGCAGATACGACAAGTGATAGCTCGTGGGACAATCCAAGTACTTGTAACCTGAAAAAGACGAAATGGTTCTACGAAATTGGGAAAAAAATTTAATTTGCACAAAGTTTATTTAATCATATGCATTTTTCTCATTAAAGTAGTCAGAAATTTTTATCCATAACTTAGAAGTTTCAAGATATTAACCAGTTAAAAAAATAAATAATTAAAAAAAAATTAAAAAAAAAACATGCACATTTGAAATGTGTACTAAAAATTTCGTGGAGAGAAAAAAAAGAAAGAAAAACATTTTACTACCGCAATTTTTTACCATTCATGTTGATTACATTTTAAGTGCACTTCTTCAATCCATGAATTTGTTTCAAGACATTTTTTCTCATTGATGCCTATAGATCTATTTTAACACATTGTTTACGGGTCACGAGATTTCTCGTTTTTAACACGTCGACTGTTGTGGCCGGATACGAAATATCTCGTTTTCATGTTTTTTCAGCTAAATTGACGCATAGTCAACAAGAGAAAAATATGTAACACATTAAGGAGGGCAAGTCATACCAGACTCTCCGACCCATTCGCATAAAACGTAATAACCGCTGTAACAGCAACGCTGGCGGGAACTGTGGTTGAGTTCTAAAGTTCATCACTGGCCACGGTACAATCCTTAATGCAGGAAGTATGTCCCATGATCGACGGAAGGAGTCAGACTTCACCTATTTGCGTACCCTCCAAGTTGGGGAGATCCAACAACTCATCCTCATTTCGCGGTGCTTCGCTGGGGCATCATTATGGAGGGCAAAGAAATCGAAGATGTATGCAAAGTATAGCAAATTTTGGGGCAAACTTGTACGCTCTAAAATTGTAATAACTTTACTATTTATGAAAAAATTACAAACGGTACACGCAACACGAAAAAATTCTTGAGCAGTCCTTATTGTCTCAAAACAAGATATTGCTACAGATTGGGCCGTACGTGGGAATATGCGTTGCCGAATATCTATCGCTAAAGTATTTTTCAAGTCAGTGAAATAAATAGTTAAAATGTAAAAATATCTTATATAATAAATACATGTATAAAATATAAAGAGTACTTTAAGTAAATATAATACCAAATTCTAATTAAAAATGTGAATATGGGCATCTTAATGCTTGCCCAGGGTGTTTCTAGAGTGTTCAATGATTTGCTAGTATTTTAGTGCAAAAGAATTTAGATAATTAACTTCACAAATTTTTTCGTATCTTGACATTTTTTTACATGTTTAAATATTATTTATACAGAAAAATGTTCTTTCGAATATATCCAAGGGGCAGTCAAATTTTTACATATCAATAACCTGATTTCCGAATGTAAATTGTTGTTCCAATGCTTCTTCCTCGACAACACGTGGCTTGTAAACCCAATTCATTCATTCTTAAATCTCGAGTCAATTTTTGGAATTTCAAGACATCCATCTTTATTGTGTTCTAATGCTCTTGTGAGATTGGACATTCACTTTCTATCGTTGGGAAAGAATAAAATTTTTAAGAAAAACCATTATTTGAAAGTATTGGAAATTCTGAAAAAACTTATCTTGCTATAAATTTCTATTTTATATTCGTTTTATTTGATTCTATATGCTTTACAACTATGTCTTCTTGAGAATTTTTTTTTATTTATTTAGTCAAAAAAAAATCTTCTTAGAAAATAGAATTCCTGAAAGATAACTTTTTAACTGAGAATTTAACTCTAATCAGACGAAACTGATGTACGAATGAAATTTTAAATACTCACCAACTAACAAAATGTAAAGAGGCCAGATGAATAACAAACTGTGCAGCAAGATCTGGAACCCTGAAAGCAAATGAGTTCACATAGTGTTAATGAATTCTTGCAAATGTGATGCAACTACAGTGTGCTAAACAATATATATATATATATATATTAATTGAATACTTCGCAACTCCTTAGAAACTTCTAGTGATGACTGAACTTTTCCAAATGAGCATAAACCACAACACTATTCATTGTTGGATTCGAAGTCCATGCTTTTGCGAATAAAATCAAGTTTCGTTGTTATATTAACGTCCCGTTTTTAACGCAACATTGAAGCTATTTTAGCACGAACCACGTCATTTTGTGCCTTGGTTATATAAAGAGGACACCTGAATTGGCACCCCTTCTTCAAATTTCAGAACCGCGATAGCGGGAGGATGGATTTAGGTTCATCAGAACTTTTAACATGACGGCTCTACGGTGGAATTGGATCTGAAAGCGTCCAGTTCCGAAGCTGAGACCTGACCACCAGGCCACCGTGGTACGCGAAAAGGTTGTAAAAAAAAAGGTCATGAAGAAACATGAAAGGGGGAAATTTCTGCATTTGGAAATCAGTTGAATCCACAGAAGGAGGATACATAATAATCACTCAATTTTCTGCATACCGTCCCTTGCCGAATTACCAGAAAGTGCTAATCTTGATACTTTAAATGAGCAGTACAATGCATTATCATTAAATGAAAGTACAAAGTTCGAAAGTCACCGCTTACCGAAATGGCAAAGCAAGAATCTTGTGAAAAAGAAAACCTATGTAATTTTTTAAATACGTCAAGCAATTTTTTTTGCGTTCTTTTCACTTAGATTTTTTATATACAGGGTGTCCGAGAAGTCTTGGACGCATTTCAAAAATTCGGTAAAAAAATAAAAAATAAACGAGATAGAAAGTAAAATTAAATTACATTTATTACCTCAAATAGTGAAGTTTTTTTAAACGTATCAATACACCTCGATGTGGACCCCTGATTTTCGGGGGCTACGAGCAAATGACTGATGAATTCTATCGACGACACTTCTGTGTCGACCCAGGACACTTCCAGTTTCCAAAAACTTATTTTTCCATGCAATAATGCTGTTACGAGATGGAGGGTCTTTTCCCATATTTCGTACGGAAATTACGTTGAATTTGAGTCACAGATTTCGATTCGAAAAACCACATAACACAAAACGCGTGCTCACTTGGAGAAGCCATTTTATAAAAAACTCTTTCTAACGTTTCAGTACCGCAATCTACTGGCCAGTTTTGCATTAAAAAAAACTTTACTATATGAGGTATTCAATGTAATTTAATTTTACTTTCTATCTCGTTTATTATTTTTTTTACCGAATTTTTGAAATGTGTCAAAGACTTCTCGGACACCCTGTATATACGGCGTCATCGAAGAAGTACTGCTGTGTAAATTTTATATCGCCAAATTTTATAAAGAGTTTACCAAGTTTGTAGTTATTTGCTTGAGGATGAGAGCTAACATTAGACATATTTTTTATGATTTCATAAGAGTAAAATTTTTCATTTGACAGGATAATTTGAATAAACTGAAGCGAAGCCACTTTACGCGTAAAACTCGTAGAATGAATTGCAGCGAAATTTTCTTCACGTACTCGCCCGAATATGCGGTTTGAATTTCAAAAGAAAAATTAAGTAGATAACATTTTTGTCAGTGTAGCAAAATGGCGCGCTTATGCATGTAGTTTATTGAACTAATGAATTTCTTAATTTTGTATCTCTATACTGAAGAGCGATGTCGTAACTGATTTCAATTCTTGTTCATTGTTAGTTGGAATCTATTACTAAAAAGAAAACTATTACTAAAAGAAAGAAAAGTTGACTAGCTGCAAAAAATATACCAAAATCAGAATGAAAAAATGTCCGAGCCAAAACTGCGATAAAGGAATAATTCTTAATCTAAGCAGTGGACTTGATTTTTCTTGAACACAATTGCAATTCACTTAAAAACACCTACATTTTTAACTTAAACGTTATTTTCATATAGATGGATTGTTCTAATCGGCTATTGAGAGTTCTTTTATACCCTTGTGGGTATAAGAAAGAATGGTAATGGCTACCCCCTCATCTATGACGGGACGTACTTCCTTGGGGAAGAGTTGTTCCGTGGACGGTGATGTTTCTGTGGCGGTGGATCGGTCATTAAAGTTTCTTCCGTGTGCCATTGAGTGGGTCGTAGTACACGATCTATAACTACAATGACAGAGTGGTTGTGGCATAAATTGCGAACGGATTTCATATTCTGAGTAATCCGTATGTTTTCCTGGCTCTTTGATCTTCATTTGCACTGAGAGCTGGCCATCCAACCTCAATCCTCATCAACTCAATGCTTTATGTGTAGACTATTATAAGTAAAAATTTATCCAAATGAAATAAAAAAAAATGGTTATATACTATTTTTTATTATATATATATATATATATATATATATATATATATATATATATATATATATATTCTTACAGATAAAGAGAAGATATTGCAAATTTCAAGGAAAAAAATACTCCCCCTGAAGATTTTGATGAATCATTGCGTGTTAGAAGCTCCGAAATTGAAAAACGTTTTTTCAGGCACATCCATTAGTATTCAAGCAAATGTTATGGAGCGAATTAGAATGCATTAGTAGGGTCATTGAAACTTAGCTGTAGATCTATTTTAAATTTTACACCCAATTTATTGACTAAAAAGATTAACCCAAGATTTTGCATCGCCATGAAATTTTGTACTCAAAAGGTATTGTTACAGGATTGGTATTTAATTAATTACAATATATAATAAATATAAAATGCATATTATTTATCTGGCTGATCTAGAAGAGAAGATACATGATTTTTTAGGGCTGGTTGGTTGGTTGCTTGCTTGAAATCCAGAGAAGTTTATATACCTCTAATTTTAATAATATATTAAGATTTTGAAAATATTTACTTACTGGAATTCAAAATAAAATCTTGAATCTTTATATACATATCAACTTGTCTGAGCCAAGATTCGGATACACTAGGTGGCTGTTCCTCGGAGTCCTCCAAGATTGGCTCTCCGTACATGACAGGGAATTGTAATCCTTCCGTGATCTGTTTCCATTCCCTGAGCAAATTTACAGACAGAAGGTTTTTTTCGGTATGAAATGATGAATTCCAAGAATTTATTGAAATAAAATCATCGTCATCAGGAAGATCTGAATGTCTCTCCGATGCAATCGCGGCAGCTACAGCCTCGGCAATTTTGTAATTTTCAGAACGGCAGGGCCTTCTCCTGGTGACATTCTTCCATGCCAGATGCATTGCGTACAGTTCTCTTGTGCTGAAAAAATCCAGCGTGACTCTTCTAAGTTCTCCGATTTCCAGCCATGCTGAAAACAATGCTTGAGCCACTTCCTCGAGAGAGACTTCGTCGGGTTCCAAATCGGAGTTGTCCGGAGCTGTTAATCACAAAGGGAGAGAACTTATTATCAACTCAAAGATTGGTAATAATTAGAATAAATATCAATATTGCGCTAATACAAATTATCATTGATATTCCTAAGTTGGCATCCATTAGACTCTAGATTTAGTAATGAAATCTCTTCGGGAAGCTCGAAAACAGATGCCAGTCATCAAAACGAAACATTTTTCGAAATAGGAATGGAAGCTCTGTTTCAAAGGTATTTTCAGCTAGAAGGAGGGAAGTTGATTCGAAGTACTGACATCAAATTTTACAGAATTCTAACAACTATAAAATCCATTTGAGAGAAATTCGCACGTGCGAGACAACACGTGAACCCCTTAATTACAACATTCAAAGAATTTATTCGATAAAACTCGAAACACAATAATAATATTTTAAGTGTATATAAGTACCAAGTTTTAGATCGTCCGTCAAGGAATAAACCATGTATACATTCGGGGGCTTGTGAACGGGTTAACTCAAAAACTGAAAGCCTTAAATGAGACCTGGTATTTGATTTTGCTTCTGAAATGGTGTTTTGCGTTCAATTTTTGTTGCAAGTGCCTCAGGTGCGGGTTTCCTCACTCTGTGAAGTACGAACCGGTCGAGTCCGAGACTCGCAAAATACAAATCGGAGCTCTCCGAGAGTTCACAGCCTCACTCAAATTCTCCAATTCTGAAGGTTGAGGTCTCTATCAAGAATGGTGCGAGAAAGCTCTGGAGAGACTGCTCAAATGGGTTCGAGATGAAGTATCATTTCATCATTTGGATGTAGAACGACGCTCAACAGGTTTCCATTCAACAAATAGTAATACTGCAGTTGTACATGCTTTTGTGGTTATATTTAAGTTCCGGAAAGATAATTTTTTTATATCTAAAAATGGTGGAGCATATGAAAGAGTTGCCTTTTCAAATAGCAAGTATGTAGCGCGTGCATCTCCATTTATTGAATTCAATGACTATCACTTTGGTGATATTGAGAATCATTATCTTCTTTGGCTCCAAAACACATATCACTTGTTCAAAGCATTTCGATTTTCATGCTTTATATTTTGATTGATTTTATGTTATTCTTTAACACTTCTTATAGCCATAAAAAGCATATTTACGTCAAATTCATAAAAAAAATTCAAAGATGAGCTACATGATCCCTTTTGAGAAGAGTTATTAATCTTTCGTGAGTACTGAAGTTGAAATAACTGCTTTGATATGATTTTATAAAACAATTATTCGGATAAAAGTGTTCTAGTCTCTAAAAGGAAGCCTGATGCAAGTTTCAGCTAAGTTTGTCGATAAAAATAAGATCTAAGTGTTCATTCTCAAAACCCTGGTGCAGTTTCTTCATTTGTTAATTAGTGTTAAATGAAATCAGTATTATCAGATATATTAAATCTTTATTTTTCAAGAATTATTTTAATTTCCGAAATATTCTGATAGGCCATTAAAAGAAAAATAAGCTTCCCAAAGGGCAAAAAAATTGAAATGAGACGAAAATGAAATAAAAAGACCCCTTTTTTAGATTTGATGGATTTATAGTCAATTTTGAAATTTTAAGAGAAGTTTAGGAAAGTATTCTTAGCTAAATCAGGAGTATTATTTTTTAGAATTTACAATCGGGTTACATTAGGTAGCCTATAAGCTTTGTTGGGCAAGATTCAATATACAGTTTAGCGAAATCAATATCCGAGTCGGGATTTAAATTACCATAGTGATTATGATCAAGTTCTTAAAATGAACGGTGAATTTTATGATGACAGGAATCTTGTGTCAAGATTAATTTTCTGCACCCTTTGGAAAGAAGTTAGATTAAAGTGGCGATATTCTAAAAAAACCCCGCAAATTGCAGAATATTTCAAAATATAGCACACATGTAAATCTTAAATTACATACCAAACGCTTGTAAAACAGAGGCATAATGAATGTTAAATATGAAAAATAAGGATATATCGATTGCTTTGTAAAAATCACTTTTTTCAAAGCTCAGTCTCTGGTTAGATAATATCTACGAGCTGAAGTATTACGTAATCGGTTGGTTATATAACACTGTAGCGATGCAATCTAACTTCAGAGCGAAGATTTATTTTATTTATTACCAAGTATTGGGAAAATGTCAAATATTGTTGATACATGATGACATAAAAGAGGCGACAGCTTTAAAGAGATCGAGGGGGCGAGTGCTGTCAGAAGTCACTGTTTTGTAGCTGAAAAAGGCGAAATTGTTAACATAAGTTCATAGATTTTCCCTCTCCCCCCCACACACACCATAAAGACTCAAGGCAACATTACTATTACTGAATTGTCGTAATATTTCCTTTACGCAATCGCGCAAGGAGGGTTCGACCACCCCTTGCGGAATGCTTGGAGCATGAATCTGCGGCCAATACTGAACGATTTCGAGAAGCGTTAACAAAACTCGGATTCACTTTCTCCTAGTGCACACCACGACATTCTAAACCTCAAATAACCTGCGCAGACACATAAAGTCCACTGAAGTTCAAGGGAAACTATTTATACCTCTCTAGTATAGAATTGCCATCACGTAATTCCCACCTTCGATCAACAAAGCACTACGGAGGCCAATAGACAATGAATGAAGATGGTTCTTATTGACATCATGAGCTCAAACAGAAGCCAGAAAGATTTCTACGAGCTTGCTTTGCTGCGAATAGCAGTTGGAAAAATCCTATAAATATGAAACTAAATTGCAAAATATCATATACACGAATTGACAAAAGGTATAATATATCTTCAATGAAGATATAGATGTAAAATTACTAAATTGCAATCTAAAATACCGAACGAAAAAATCTTACGAGGTAAATTTCCTTGTCTTGTATTTAAATCCGATGCAGCTCCTCGTCCAATGGAGGGCGCTTGCTCACTGAAAATAGCTCCTTGTGAGGGAGTTTGTCGGTTAAGAGTAGCGGGAGTTGCAACGAGTTGCCCGTGCCCATTCAATGCATTTTCAAGCAGCGGCGTGCGTTCATTAGAGTCCTGTGTGGTCTGAAACATTAAAAAATGTTTCATCAAGAAGCACCCTTCATAAGAAAGCAATTTCAAAAATCGAACACTACAGAGCCTTTATGTAATGTCAGTAAAATTTTACTTAAATAATAAAATGTAACAGAACATTACAATATGTTGGAAAATTAAAGTGAAACTTCATTGTTCGCATAATTCCCAATCCCACCTGAATTGGAACACTAACGTGGTTTATTGCTTGGTCTTTGGAAAGCATTCATCATTAAAGTTTTTGGCGACAAGGCGATTTTGCATTTAGCCAAGGTTCCGGTGCTCGTTACTCTGCCTTAAACGCAGCCATTTCAATGAAAATTCCCTTTTATGGAAATTTTTCTGGACTTTAAATGTATTACGCTTATTTTAATCATAGATCTGTTAAGTTTTTTAAGTTAAGATTTGCAGCATGATGATTTTACCAGCCATAACTTGCAAACGATTAGAATTAGAACAACATCGCCATAGTATTTTATGATCCACATGGAATATAGCTCTATAACTCTAATTTTATAATTCTCTTTCATCTGGCAGATTAGGTCAAACTCAACCTGTATATTGGCTGAGTAATAAGCACCAGCACTTGGGAATCTTTAGCTGATGTCCGATGAAGCCTGATACTGGAAGCTTAGATTACCCGACAGATTGCAGAATCCGTAACCATAAAATATATGGCGTGCTACGACCATCCATTTGAATGAGAAATTTTCTGCACAGAATTAATTTTTACCAAATGGCATCGATGAAAAAACAAATGTGATGCTTTTGAATGTTTGTTGCAAATATTTTGAAAACTCCTTTCACTTTTATAAAACCAATCTATCATATTGGTAAAGGATCCGTTTAGCTGAATTGTGTTTTTGTATATGCAAAGATAAATCTGAACTGTGAAGACTTCAGTTTTTTCATATAATCGCAGGAAATGAAAAATTCTTTTGAAAATGGCAATTTCAATACATTCTTGTTTCAAATAAATTAAACTTTCAAGACTAAAACAGATGCTGTTAATAATCATTGTCAGATTTTTCTTTAAAACAGTCTCGGAGTCTTTTCAAAATAGATTCTTAATTATATAGGAGGAATGACAATTGTTTTCACCTTGTGCTTGTATTCGTTTCAGATAAGTATCAGACGAATTGAGTTAGAATAAAGGAGGGTTTACAATCTGGAGATTTGAAACATTTGGGGCATTTTCAAATAGAGTTGTGCGGGTTTCTGGAACAATATTTTTAGCACCGTGTATGTTTGCTATATTATTAGATTATGCATTGTCAGAAAAATAAAAATATCTTTAACCGAAACATTTATCAATCAAAGCAAATTTTTCATAAGCAAGAAAAGTTTGATTGGCATCATAACTTTTAGATTTCTATATATGTTCAAAAGGCAGATGAATATTGCAAAAAATGAGCCATCTCATGCGGCTTCAACAGCAATTATTCATTGTTTCGCTTTACAATACAAAATAATAGAAAGAGTATTCTCTCTGAAGCAAAGAATTTAACCCCTTAACCGGTTTATTTTCTTTACTATCTAATAAGATGACACCTTCTATTTTGGGAATATTTTCTTATTTTTATTCAAATGAAAATCCGTAGAATCTTGGCTTATCTACGAATTCGAAGTTATTTTACTATTGAATTCTAATTGTTATGAATGATTTATTTTTTGTTTACAACTATCAAAATTCAATAAATCGATACACGTACGGCGTACGGGCACACTGGTTAAGGGGTTAATTACATTAAACACATAATAAATTTATTCCAAACATTTTTAATTATCAGAAAATATATCAACTTTTTTCAAAATATGAATTAATTTTGTATTTTATCAATAACACTGCAAATAAAATCAAAATTGAATACCTCCATGTCAAAAGTCTTCTGCTTCTGAATTTTGTTGTAAACCAAACATTCTTTCAAAGATATATTTATTTTATAAAATCTTTGATTTATTGATTGTTAATGTCTAACATAGTTCTATTCAAGTCCTGTCTTAAGTAGACGGAGCTGGCATTTGCTCCATAAAAATTCAATAAACTTCTCTATTAAGAATAACTAACAAAAACTATTAAATGATGACATTTCTAAAATCCCTATTTATTTTTACATTTTGCTTTTACACTAAAATAGTTATTGTTGTTTTCAAAGAACTGATGATAACATTTTAACTTAAAGACTAATGATCAGGGATTCAAATGTCGACTCTCCTGAAACTGATGTGTATATAATACCATCTGTTAAATCTGCGGAAATTCCATTGTTCTCATAATGATAGGGTTTGAAAATTAAACATATTGGTACAACGTGTCCGCTTTACAACGAAAAAAGGGGTGCAGTAGCTTCAGAAAGTATGGACTTCTGAGGATTCGAGGGGAAAAAATCTGACTACTAGTTCATATGAGAATGACACACACACACAATCTTGCACGACCCCTTTTTATAGGAGGGGGGCCCCATTCACACACCTCACAGATAGTACACAGAAGAACAACTATGCCCTAACCGGTACTTGAACCTAACCGGTACTATGTACCTAACCGGTACCAGAACGCCCAAATCAGGAGGAAGACGTGCTACCTCTGTGATAGGGGGCCGGCTACATTTTTCACTTCGAAGTGATATATGTTTAGAATGCGCTGTTCTATCTTAAGTGAAGTCCTTAACTTCTAACCAAATTTAAATTTATAGAATTCAATTGCTATAGATTCTGAAATACTCTGAGACAAATCGATAATCAAAAATATAAATAATTATTGATTCTGATTAATTATTATCCGTTATTAATTGATTCTGATGAGGTGTCCTATTTTGGTTTGTAGATGCGAAATTCAGACTTAGAATTTAATGGAAGAGCCGTGTTACAGTTTCGGCCCTCAAGATATAAAGAATTTCATTATTTATTTTAGCCCATTAACCACCAAAACTAAAAGGAATGAATTTTTTTATATATAAAGGTTAGTTTCTATTAATTTAGGAGTACATAACAATAATTTTTAGTAAAAATGTCAAAAATTGTCGTATCTTTTGAAAAATCGAGTGTTGCGTTCAGCAAAATCAACGGAATAAGGGTACGGGGTTCAACTGAACCTGTGAGAATTTACTCAGAATTTATTTCTTAAAATCGTTCCAATTTTTGCATGCTTTTGAGATCCTCAAATTTTATTGAAAGAAACTAATTTATTATGGGATTTTATAGGTTGACATGAAACAAACTTGTATGAATTTACGTGTGAAAACTTTCACTATGATCACGATGCAACGCAACTTAACAATCTTTGCATCCGTGTATTGTCTGACTGTGGCCTTGCTTGTAACGCAGTCTTTCATTGTCCTCTGACTTTATAATAAAGGGACTACCCACTAAAGGATTAATATTAATGTTGAATTGACCAGGTCTTCCGGTGGCTGAAGTACATCTACCGAAATCACCTTTCCCAAAAGGAGTTTTCAAAAGAAATAAGAAACCTCTCGTCTAAAATCCAAGCGTGACTTTCTATTTTCAGTAGCTGATAATTTTGATAATTTCCATCAATTTATTAAGGCAACGTCAGTGTAATTTGTAAATATTGTCTACCACCACTTTTTCTCTCGAATTCCTATTCTGTAGTTAACTACTAAATTATCGCATAAATCGACTCCTCACATTTTGCCCTTATATTTATTATTAAGACGAGGTTGAGACACCAAAGCCTTTTTTTCTTTTCCGTATTTGAATAACGGAAAATTTTGTTTACAGGTTGAATCTCACCAAATGTTGAACCAACAGTTACAACAGAGTTATCGTTCCAATGAACCAAAATCACTTTGTTTTCGTGTTCGTACTAGAAATCGTAGTAAACTCTCTCTAAATTTCTCTGATCTACGAGAAGTGAAAATATACCAGTAATAAAAAATAGATCAAAAATCCCTCCATAAATTTTGCCATCTATTTTCATTTTTACGCTTTCCAATCTATGTTTTTTTTCTTAATTTTTTGGTTGAGGCAAATTTTATGGTTTCTTTTTTTATCCATGTCAGGTTTTTTTGTTTTACTACTACCGGTTTTTGAGAGATTAGATTTCTTATTTGAGTGTATTTTGATTTGTCTTGATGTTTCATTTTGTAAAACAATCATTTCCTTCTTCTTCATCGCTAGCTTCTGCATTTTCTGGTGGAAGAACTACAGTTTCGATGTCATCGTCTTCTGAATCAAGTTCATAAAATTTATTCAGAGCTTCATCTAAAGTTTTTTTGGCATCTGTATTCGCGTAGGAGGAGAAACATACAATCCGTCGATCGAAAAGCGAAATGGATAATTGATCTCTCTAGTGAGCTGAGTACCCTTTTCCCGCTGACGTTGCGCCAGCGCAACACCTGTTGTCCCCCTCTTCTTCCAGGTAACCAGAAACCGCTGACGAATGAAATGTTGTGATAGACTGTGACCTTGGCTAAATGTAGATAACCTCTAACATCCATGTCTCTTTCAAATTATTTTCTGTTTAAAAATCCAGGGTCAACCGTTTTAGGTGAAAATTACCTCAAATTTGACACTAGTTTTTTAAAACAAAATTATTGATTAAGTAAGATATTGTTTTACAGAAATATTCCTCGTTCTTTGTCCAACTTAAAAATTGTAATTTATATAAAATTTGTTTTGACATTAAATTTTCATACGCATTTATTTCGACCGTTGCATTAAAGCAACACCTGCGGTTAAAGGGTCAAGGCAAATCTTGTTTTATTTTGATAATTAAATTTACCATATTCGATTTATTTATTAGGTATTAGATCTCTTTTAAATTACATTTGTTACATTAATTTTTTTATTTTTCTAAAACTATATTGTGGCCTTTCACTTGGATTTGATAATTGGATAATTTTAAGATCTAGATGGTGAAGTGAAACAGAATTTCATTCAGGGAAGCAATTGCTAGAAGCAATTTCCCTAGAAGCTCTCCTTTTTTGGGCATAAATTTAGACACCATTCTGCCTTAGGAGCAAAATCTGAGATTCCCATCAAAAGATCATGGGTTCTAGATCTGAATTCACTAGAGATGAGCCGTGCACGTGGTTTCGATGCGCACTAAATCAGACTTCGAATCACAAAGATGGGAACGTAACTGATCCCCATCTCCTTCTGGTAAACATAATCCAAAATTACGAAATCTATCTAACAATATTGTCTTCGTATTTTATAAATAGAACGCAGAAGAAATAAATAAAATCTTTCTACCTCCTTTCTGTAACTGTGGACCGTTTGAAACCTTTAAAAACACACTATCGGATCATTGTTCAGAGATGCCAATTTTATGGCAATGAAATATAGAAAGGAAGGAGTAAATTACAAAATATTTTGCAGGGTGCAACTATGACCTAAATGTGAGCTTCTTATAGACGTGGATGCTTCGAATTCCAAGACTATCTATCTTCCCGTTGTCTGTTCTACATATGTAATATAAAAATGACATTTGTTTTATTTACCTAATGGATTTAAATCATTGGAAAGGCATTGAAAGACAATCGAATGGAATACCAAGATAGATCTAGTCAACTATTCCATGAAGCAAGCAGTGATGGGGATTTTATTTTTGGTTTAAATGCAACAATGGTTAACAGCAATGAATTAATCATTGTACATAAAAATGGAATTCACTTAAATAAAGGACTTTAATTCTCTTATAAATAAAGATGTTTTGAAAATATCATTCATCTTTTAAGAGGAAAGTGATCTAGTTGAAATGGGGTGAAACCAGTGCATTAGTGAAAGAAGACTCGAAATTTCCGAGTTCATTTGTCGATGGCCCCTTTGGAAGTTGTCTTCCAATTTTAAATTAATTTTAATAACGGTAGCAATAGTTTGTATAGAAATTATCAATAGCATTCATACAAATTTAGTTTTTATGAGGCCGTTGTAAGGTAATTATCATTTAATTAATTTTTTTAAATATCCATAATGTGGACTGTTTTCTTATCTTTGGAAACCATAAAAAGCATCAACTTTGGTGACCTTATTCATCAAATTATTCCCCAATTAATTATAACTAATTTGTGATAGTATTTCTTAATAAAGTAAAATTGGCTGATGTCACCTTTCATACAAGTTTGCTTTAGGTTTCTTGAAGTATAAACGTGATTTTTTTTTAATTTTCAAATTTTAATGTGTCAGTTATGTATTAATAAAATTCATAAACATATCAAAACTATTCCTACTAATAAACTTAAATCGTTTTTACTAAATCTAAATCGGTTCCTAAAACATTTTAATATTCCATTAATAAGAGAAAATGAAACTTTAAAAGATTAGCTTGAGTACAACAGAAGGCTGTTATTACTCAAGGGACATCTTCCTTATCCGAATTCTAAGATAAAAGAATGACATCTAGACTAGAAAATTCTTGGCATCTAACGAAGTGGCATTACTGTTTAAATACTTATTATTTACTTATGACATTTTCAATAATAAAAAGAAATAATTTATAAATTGAAGGTTCAGTCTAAAATTTCGAAAGCAAATTATAAATCGATTCAAGGAATACTGAGAGAAAGGCAGATAATTCAAAGCGATTATCACGTGTTACAAGGTAAACAAAAAAGTTCTTGCCATTTTTAATGACCCAAAAGAGCATAACATACAAACTGCGTAGTCTATTGTAAGTCCTCGAAGTAATCATCATCATCATCCAGCATCTTTTGCCACCATGTCTCCAGTTATTCAATCCCCTTGCGGTAAAACTCGGGGGTGTGGAACGCTAAGAAGTCTTTGACAGTTTGGTGCACGTCCGCTTCATTGATGAAGGATTTACTTCGAAAATGGTTGTACAGGGAAGGAAAGAGGGGGTAATCTGATGGTGCAAGGTCAGGTGAGTAAGGAGAATGGCACGAACTTTCCCAAACAAGTTTCTATATCGTATTCCTGATCACCTGTAAGGCATGCGGCCTCGCTTTATTATGCAATAACAGTACATCCTTTCGATTAATCAGTGCTGGCTCCTTCTGATGCAATGTCTGTTGCACACGTTCCAATTGCTGTGAGTACAGGACCTCAGTGACCATTGGCCCGTTAGTAGCAACTCATTGTGAACCACTTGACTACAAGCCCACCAGACACAAAGCACAATATTGCGTGGGTGCATAGGTGGATTTGCACTGTGCGGGACAGTATCCTGGGGTGATAACCAATGTTTGGAACTCTTGGGTGTGTAATGCAGGACCCACTTCTCGTCATTGGTCAGCACCCGATTGAATATGGATGCTCTACGGTGTTGAGTAATCAACGATAAACAGGCTGCGTTGTTCATGGACTTTCAACAGCGTGTGAGGAACCCACTTGCTCAGCCTGTATGTCTTACACAAGTGGTGCAGATGAAGTCTAACCGTTTCACTGGAAGTGTTGAATCTTCTAGAAAGTTCACCACACATTTGCAGGGCTTCATCATCAAAGGCCTGTGGTCGTCCTGTTCGATCTTTATCACAGAGGGTCAAATCTCCATTTCGCTTCGCTACAGTACGAGTTCCGATTGATGAATGTGAGCGGTGGACCTGCGTTTATAACAACTGATATTCCTGCTCTCGACTGACGGTTTCTCAATCGCGTCATACCCGAATCTGCATTCTTATTCTCACTTCATTCAATGGAAACGAGCAAACGGCAAGAACTTTCTTGTTTACCTTGTACAAAAGCTCTTCTTGCATTACACGTTAATGAAGGACAACAAAATAATTTTTTTAAATTTTTTTTATTAAAATGTAAAAGAAAAAAAGAATAAAGATCGTCATAGAGTTCATTTAATGTGAAACTCATTGTCCAGTTTCAATACATTAGGCGGTACTCGTTTCTGTGTGAACGTAAAAGGGCGGCATGTAGTGATATCGGATTCTCATCATCCACGTAACTGCTCTCACGGAGAACGCGACCGTCCAAACAGCTGCAAAGAAAATCGAAGTGTGATTCGTCCACAATGCAAGAGAGTAAAAAGTCCCGTTGCAGCATTTTTCATCTCTTAATTTAGCACTGGCATGGTCTTTGTAGAAAAGCCATAGTTCTGAAAAATGCAGTCAATAATGAATAAATAAAAGAATTTTAATTACTTGAATACAAAATGTAAAAAAATTATTTTATCAGGAAATAAGTGAAAAATGGATCACTCAATTCAAACTTTTAAAATGCAACGCATCTTTACTAATCTGTTAACTGGGTGTGACGATATATCTCGTCCTACACGACTACCACTGCAATGGGCAAGACGACATTTTTCGTCAAGCTCATTATAGTTATGAAGAGAAAAAGACCCCATTGTTTAACGAATTGAACAAAAGTTTATTTTCCAGTTAACAGATTAAAAGTATTTCGATATGGGTTTTCCCAATTACAGAAAGGGGATGAATAAAAACAGGTATTTCAGAAAATTTGGTGCATTTCCGAGCATAAAGACGTGCGCGAATAAAATAAATATTTATACCAATTTCAGTTTTTAAGATAGTAAGCTTTATGCCCACCTTTCTAGGCGCAACCCTGACAACTGCGCAATGTTTAGGAGGGAATTAATGGCCTCCAGTGGGGGTTCGGGGGTCATCCTCCACTGCACAAACCCGAGCGATATCGGGATATTCACAGATGGCTGCAGCTCGATCCAGCACTTACAAGATTGGAATCGAGTGTTTTACCTTGTTAGATTTCAAGTTATAAATAAGCTTAAAAATCTGACCAAGCATGGGGATGTCCATCCTCAGTGGATCCCTTCTCATGTAAACGTTCCTGGAAACGGGGTCGCGGATAGTTTGGCCAAAAAAGGCAGCACTGAGAAAACAACTATTGACAGCGCCCTTACTTTTCGAGAGATTTTCTCAGTAAAGAAAAATAAATAGTCACATTTGTCTCCCCTCCCCCGTCCATCTCTGATTTCACTGGAAAAGCCCCGGGAGCATTCTAAAATTTAAGGGGCGCAGAACTGATCAAACGGTTATTTTAAGACTCATCAGTGGGCATTTGAAAAGCTTGACTTTCGTAGCAGGTCGCAAAGTCTTCCCTGCATGCAGTAAGTGCAACCTGGAGCCGGCCTCTGTCGAACGTATCCTTGATTGCTTGGTATTCGACCATGAAGATGTTCATTCTGATTTTCTTTTGGTGCTTGACTTCGCCAGGGTTCATGGGCTCATCGATATGATCTAGCGGTCAATATCGGGTTGGATTAGAAACCACAACAAGATTTAAGTTTTATTGCTAATACTTCATTTAAGATGTTTTTACCATCTGATGTTTTTCCAGTGACGGTTAAAAATAGTTGGAGGCTTGTCATCGAAAGAAAATCCAACATTTGTTCTCCTGATTTCACATAATGAACATTGAATCGCCGTCTAGAATTAATAACATGAGTATTGCATTCAATTACAAAATGGATATCCCCGACATAGGGACTTACCCCTTCCACAAAAGATAAATACTGCAGTCAGATATATGAGCAGCACCATTTCATCATCAATTTCTTAATCTTTTCATTAAGTTCTCGTTCCACCAATTATAACAATTACCACACTTTCCATCACCGATTTCATCTTCCCATAGAATAATAACTAAATTATTTTGTATTTAATGAATTATTGATGCTTAAAATGTGATTATTACTAAAAATTGCTTTTCTTTTTTGTTTCATTTAAATTTTTCCTCAATTTCAAAATATTTTTTTACATCAATTATCTCTATGTGACTTTGTATTGCTTATTTGAGAAATGCTAATATTTATTGAACGAAAAACATCTTTTTTTCGAATACGTTCACATAAATTGCTCATTGTTAAGGAGCTTTAAGCATTCATGTTCCGATTCTGGCTACATTCCATGGAGTCACAGAGAACCGAGTATTGTTTAACATATCAATAGAAAAGTATTATGCTTCTCCATTGACCAGAAAACAACAGTCAAAAATTTGTTGTGGTTTCCTTTAAGCATAATTTCTTCGAGACAATATTAAATAACATGACATACCAAAGCAGACAAGATATGAGCAAAATGCATGCTGGGAAATGCTTAAATTAATACTTCGCAGCATGTGTGTGAGTATACAATTGTAAAGGTTACTTACGAATGGTTAATGCGAATAAAAACACCAATTCCATTAACTTCAGGCTATTCCAAAATCTAGAGATTATTGTTCTCATAGGAAACCAATACCATTTCTCGATGGAAAGTAACAACAGGCGCATCAGGACAGCTAAGATACCCATTGTTCCAACTGATACCATTGCAATTGGCAAAGAACTGTCCGTGTGGCAATGTTTCCAGAACATCACACCTAGATATAGATATAACGTAAAGCAATATCATTAAGTGAAGACGTGTGTTATAAAAAATAATGGGGACACTTTCCATAAAACATAACATAAGATTTAGTCTACTTCAGGAATAAAATGCATTGTGTCATAATATGACGCTTCAAAAATATTTCAAAATCAGTGAAATGAAAAAAAAAATGAAAGATGTTTATTCAAATCATCACTCGTCAACTTATTTGAAAACTGTCGTAGACGGGTCAATACTTCTGTTTTGAAAGAAAGATGTTTTACATTATGTAAAGAACTCTATTTTTATGTTAATTGAAGGCCTTAGTCTGTACGCAAATGCATAAAATTATATATGCAAGGAAAAATTATTTTCATTCTCTGATGCATTAAAATTGGAGCTTTGTGTGACGCATTGAATTTTTCTTTGCTGTGCAAATAGATTTTTCTTCACTTTTAAATTTAAAACGAATGTCTAAATCATTTTGTTAAAAAAATTTTGATTTGTTACTTTATCTCGATTTCGAAACTGAATAATGCATGGAAGAGTTTGTATTGAACCGCACGCTTTTCTAAAAGTTAAAAACGAAGTGTTCACTAAGAACTAGAAAAACTGCTGCTGCATTAACGTAATATCGAATAGAATCCCCAAGAAAACGCAGAAGTGCAGCATAGCGACCTGGCAAGGACTCGATTCGTACCTGAAGATATATTAGAGACAATTTACATCATGAATTCTGCTGGGCATTCCACAAATGTATAGAAGAGCGATGTGGTGGAGCTCTCCCCTGAATAACACATTGGAAGACACCAGAAAAACATTCGGAAGGGCCTATGTCTCGGGAATTAGGAACACAATGAAAGAATCTAAAACCAAAAGAGTGTTCCTGAAGCCTCTCGGTAGTAATTTTCGCCGTGTGTTTTGTTGCAACGTACAACTGGAATTATTGAAATTATTCATTGGAAGACACAATGGGCACGAATGGGTGTTGGTGAATGAACAGAATGCTCATGTACCTGCTACTTACTAGGTTCATCTCTCGACATATGAGGAATTCTTTACCAGGACAACTGCGGCAGCCTCATATCATCCCAGAAGTTCCACCAAATTCAATAGTCCCCTGTCGATATGTTAGATTCATAACAATGTCTCCATATCCATACACGTTCAACCACGCGATACTATTGCAAATGAAATTCTTCATACAAGACAAAGTATTTCGAATCATGAACAATCCAGTAATTGTATAGTAGATCCCAGATGAGACGTACAGCTTTGTGCCGTTCAGTTAAAAGGATACAAAAATGAACTTTAGGCTTTAGGATCCTCGTCAGTGGTCGATGATCCCGCTCTTTCAGTGTCTTCTATCAGTCGTAACTATGTTGGAAATTTGATGTTTTATCAGATATTCCATATTCATGGCACCCTGGGGAAAATGTTTTACTCGAAAATTCAACTTTTATCACTACCTCGAAGATGCTTGGACCCATCTTTGGTGCATTACTTTGATGCTACGTTCAGAATCATTTAAAACTAGATAACCTGTCATTATACAGCAAGAATTTGTCTAACAGCATTTTGCGACGCCTATTGTTTTGTATAGGTGCTGAGGATCATTTTATGTTGCTGTGGTTTCTTGCATAGCTCCTTTAGTTGCGTATGCAGACCGGGATCTTTTTTTTTTTTTTTTTCAATTTCTTCTTTCGCATTTTTATTATTGGACTTTATAATGTCTCAAGTAAAAAAGTTAAATCAATAATTTTGTTGTCGACATCTTGGCACAGGGGTAGCACGCCTCCCCCGTGCTCTGGGTGTCTTGAGTTTGAGTCCCGGCTCGGCCATGCTTGTTTTTCTTCTGTTCTATCTGTGAGATACGTGAATGTGCACTCCCCCCACCCTGTAAAAAGGGGCTGTTCAAGTGAATGTGATGCGTGAGTAGCTAAGATGTAGTTCGGGCCATAGTTGGCGTTACTTTAAAACAAGAGACGCACAGACAGCTTAAAACCTCTGACTGAGTCAGTGAGATTGTCCATGGCAAGTGTCATTAGAAACAGCAAAAATTTTGTTTTTTAATTTTTATAAGTTAAAAGTAAATAAATGATAAGTAAAAGTTTTACATTTTTTTATAAGTTACTTTTTTTTAGATGAGCGTGGTTAATACTAAAAGGATAATTATTCGAGCTTGATAGAATAATTTTTAGCAACGATATCTCCAGAGTGTAAGGTTCTCGATATATTTAAGAAACTGCTAACGAAATCATATATATATATATATATATATATATATATATATATATATATATAGCATGATCCAATTGTTTGTAAAAGGCTGCGTGATTTGTCAACTGTGCATGTAACGTGTCCACATGTCTGGAAATAAATAGATTTTAATTTAGTGGTCAAAAAGAATTCATTGTCGGATGATTCGTTATTACAAAAGCAATCTAATAAATAGAAGTCAAAGAAACATTTCTTAGTAGATAATTAATGCAGTAGATATTTTAGAAATATTTTCAGAATATGCCAGATTTTTGAATAAATTAGTGAAAACTCACCCATGATCAAGATCGAGAAAGGCCAGACGAGAAGGATCATACTCACCAGAATCTGACATGCTGAAAAGAAAATTTCAGGATTCATATTACGATAGATCATGGCATAATTTTTACAAATTTGGAATTTGTATAGTAAATATATCAGTAAAGGAAACTTTAAAATGGAAGAATTTGGAGAATAAAGGGAATTTTTTTTTGCCATGGATATTCTATTCAAGCGTGTGTGTGTTTTTTTTTTAAATTACTTCATCTTAATCATTTAAATTATTTGCTGCAGTTTGACATAACTATCAAGTTTATGTCATCTGCTAATATAATGAGTAGATTAATGTTTTAATTATTTGCTGCTTAAAGAATATTACAAATAGGATAAATGGATAAATTTCATGGATATGAAATTATATGGATCTATATGGATAAATTTAAAGTTGCAAAAAAAAAATTAACTCTCTGTAATGTACTATTATTTTGTTATTCTAGGAATAGATCAGGCTATATTTTCTATCATAAGAGTGGTTTTTTGGTAATATTTTTTGTTTCAAAGCTATCCTGAGCTTTAAATTAGTGTAGTTTGAATTAAACTTCGTATTATTTTCTTGGAAAGTGGATGACTTTATGAATAATTTACAAAATAGTAACAGAAAAAGTTGAAGAATTAAATAGGAAAATTCAAAGTAAAGACCTTGAAAGGATATGTAATTATTACTTGATAAAGAATATCTTTCTATTCTTATGAGTTTGTTTCTTTAATTACTATCTCGTATATCAAGTATACTAAGTGAAAATATTTTAATAATCAAAAAAATTAGAACTCGAGTTTCTGAAGATTTTTTCCGTATTTCTGATTCTCTTGACTCCAAGAAACACATTTTTGGAGTCATGTCGTTTGCGCTCAGTGTGTGATCCAAATAACTCAAAATCTCAATTTCAAACTGTAGAGTTTTATCAAATTTTGGACAAAATTCCTTCTGCAGGAAGTTGCCTGTCTGGCTGTCTGAGTGCAAGCGAACACGATAATCTGTGTTTATCTGCAATAATTCAAAAATGAGAAAAGCATAGATAAATGAAATTTGGATCTGATTTTTATCGTTTAAAGGGTAAATGTGATTCAGATTTGGTACTAAATCTTTTCAGAGAGTTGACTTTCTATCGGCCTATAATTTCACAGTACATGCAAACACGATAATTCAAAAAACTCAGCGACTTAAAAAAAATGACATTTGTCGTATGTTCTTATGATTGCAATTTACTGCTGAAACAAATTTTAATTTTATTCGGTTAGGAAAAAAAGAAAATGCATATTTGATTTTAGGGATCCTGTGCATTAACCGTAGGCTGTGTTTATGGTTAATGCACAGGATTTAGCGGCAAAGATAGCTGACTAGATTCAAGTCAGATTTCTATACATAAATATTGTTGTTATCAAAGTCATGCAAGAGACTCACTGCCTTACACAAGATTTGAAATTTTATGCGGGGGGGGGGGAGAATAACACCCTTCTTCGAGAATACGTTCAGAAGTTTTTAAAATAATATTCGCTGCTTTGTGCAAACATTGAATCAACAGGTTTTAAATGCAATTTTTTTCCTAGAATTTTTTCAATATATTGTTTTTAAGATGATTTATCTTCCAAGCTATAGATTCCTCAAGATTTTAAAGGGGGGGGGGAGAATAAAAAGGAATATTAGAGAAAATTAATTTTAAAAATGTCTCAGTTTTGAAACAATATGAAAGTCTCTTTTGAAATAGATCTCAGACAATTTGAATGTCATATCATCCATGGAATGGGAGATTGCAAACTATGAAATTTCGGTCACTAACAAAGGGTTTCTACAAAGAGTGGTCCTTTAAAAATCAAACATGATAATTAAGGCAATTAATAGGGAAATTATTGACTAGTATTCGCTTTAAATAAGTTAAGTGTGAGCAAAGGTAATGTAGACAAATGTTAAGCTGAAAATAATTTAAATTTTAAAAATGTATATAAATTTCTGTACAGCAAACTTTATTTTTACTGTACTAATAATATTTTTCATATTAAGAAATTTATTAGTAATCTTACTGAGTTTTAGCTAATCTGACAGAAAAAAAATACGTTTGATTCCATCCAGTATAATAAAAGGTATTGGCTTTCCTCCAACTTCATTTCTCATCCCACGGAATGTAAAATATCCCCCGAAGCCTTAGTAAAAAGTAAAGAAATGACCACCGATCAAGCTAAGATTGATGCTCAAGTTAAGCTCCTCTTCAAAAGCAGATTTTTTTTCTTTTCATTTTGATGCTTTGACATACAAAGGCAAGTTTAGCTTTTATTTATTTTTAATATTTGACTTTAAAAACTTATTTTGTCGTTATTTATCATTTCATAAAATAAATAAGAAATGCCACGGATCTTTTTAACAATATCCCTGCGAGCTGAACTAAAAATACATACAGCTGAACGGAAAGTTAATCGAGAAATTTTATATCTCAATAATTTCAGCAAATGTAATTCCATTTCCATGGTAGAATAGTTCATTACATTTATAAGTTTAAAAACAGAGTAATGATTATACCAAGTCCACAAGTGCGTGAGATGGCAATCGTGATTATCTGTATCGTTTCTATGCATCCAGTAACAATATGACAATTATATAAAAATAACATGCCATCTGCGATGTTATAAAAACTCATTTAGCAAAATTTTCGGTTCGAAAAATAGAAAATAATCTAAAAATATATGTTATTTGTACTCCTGCTTGAGTGACTGGCCACTTGAATATACGGCATTCATTGATTTAAAGTCATCAGAGCTACGATCTCATTCTAATATTAACAAATAATTCTTTTCGTAGAATAAATTTATATCTTGGATGAAAACGAAATGGGACATTTGATGTGGTCACTTCGTGTCATATAATATCATATAGTCTCATGCATGTGCATCGTCCAGTGATTCCCAGTGTTTTCTCATAAGCAAGATGGACAATAGATTCAAAATTTCGATTGATAAAATCGGTTTAATGTATGTCATGTGAGCACTGAAGTTACCAGACACTGAGTTACTTGCTTTGAAGAGGACAATAATAATCTGGGATGTTGTCAAAAAGAATTTTTAAATGAAAAACACTCACCGAATTTTGAAAATGAGTTTTGCAAAGTAGCGTAATTTCCTCTGAACTGCACCGACGCATTCTCAATTTGGTCTCGGAATGTTGGAGAGCGGTACGCATTCAGGTGCTGAGCAAGATTCTCGTCGAACCCAATGATGGTGGGCCAGTTCTCGAGCAAACTTTTTAAAATCTTATTCCTAAGCTCGAGGATGTAGGAGCTGCTGTAGTAAAACCGAGCCTTTATGAAGCAAATCATGATATCTGCCAGTTCGTTCCTGATAGCCTGGTGAGTGTGGGGCACCGTTCGCCCGCGGGTGACTTGCCTGTATCGCGTCCGCATCGCCATTATGTCCTGTGGGCTGATGTCTTCCTTGGCGCCATTCTGCCTCCATTCTGAAAATAAGGCTGTCACTATTTCGAGCAAAGGGACCTCCCTTTCAACTCCGTCCACTAAAAAATAAATAAAGAGAAATGAAAGGTATTTATTCGCAATAGAACAAGTAATGGGAATTTTCAACGTTTAAAGGTACATGGGAATCATAGTCCCCAATTGCAACAAACACACATAAGTTTCGATTATTTTCTCCTTTTCCATTGAAATTATGGATTTCAAGAGATTGGTATTAAATTTCTTTTGAATCACTTCTATACATATAGAATAATTTGAAAATCAATATAGCTAATTAATATATGACGTGTAATTGCAAAAGTGGTCATTTCCACATCAAAAAATTCTTAAGGAAATTGAATTTCCTGTTGCATCTAGAAAAAATATTATTTCAAAATGATTGCTTTGCCTTTGAAGTAAATTTGGGCAGAAAGTTTTGATATGTAATTTATCTTAACGAAACATGAAGGTAATTACCCTTGTATTAAGTTTTGGAGTAGACCAATTCTGTAGTGCAGATAATTATACCGAATTTTATAAAAAAAATAATAATTAAAAGAATTTTCTGAAAATTTTATTGAAATTAGTCCTTTAGATTTGCACACAATATTTTCTAATTATTTCTAGACATGCAGATATTAAAATGTATTTATAGAAAATTTGCTTTACAATTATACCTGAGAGCACGGCTTTACGTTTATTGGTCATGATATTTATCCATTCGCAACTGATTTTCTCTTACCTACATCGGAATTGTAAAAGGGTTTTTCTTGCATCCATATTTTATTATCTTGTTTTGCTATTAACCCCTTATCAGGTTTATTTTCTTTACTAACTAATAAGATGACACCTTCTATTTTAGAGCAGACCAATTTTTTTGGAAATCCATCGAATACTTGACTTATCAACGTATTCGAAGCCATTTTACTATTGAATTATAATCGCTACGAACGGGTTTTTTTTGTTTACAACTATCAAAATTCGATAAATCGATGCACGTACGGCATACGGGCAAACCAGTTAAGTGGTTAAAAGTTTTTATCTGAAATTCTGATTTGCAGCTTTTTTCAAGAAAACGCTGCCGGTTTTTTTATTCCACATTCGCGATGACTGACCCCGACATTTATATCCAATTAATCTTGAGAAATAATTTCTTTAATATTTACTTACATCAATAAAGGGCGATTCTTCTATTTTTTTTCTCTCATTATGCTAACAACTATTCTGATAGAATTAAAAAAAATGACCATAAGGTGAGAAATGCATTCTATTTTCTTAAGATAAATTTGTTCAAACAATATCGGCGCATAAAGAAAGTGGCATTTGCGTTTTTGGCCTCCGCGCTCATCAACCATAGATTGGGAGATCATAGTGCCTATGCAGTGGTTTTTATTATGAAGCGAATGCATTGGGGGTCCTTTGGGTATTCATACCCTCACCGCCCCCAAATATAAGTAAATCATTACTATCCAAAGCAGTTTTTAATGCGTCAAGTATGATGCATGAACAAATTACACATGACGAAATGTGTCGAGTGATGTGGGATTTTAGGTAGTGACCCATCTTTTCTTTTAGAATAAAAAATGTCTGAAGCTTATTTTTTGATTTTATTTGGTTTCAAGTCTTAAAAATCTGCTTCTCTTTGTCCCATTTAACTACTTTGATCCTCTCATTCAATACCAACGATTTAAAATAAGTTCTATCTAAAACCAAATACATATTTTGAAGCGTTCTCAAGTGCCAGATACGAATAGCGAAGGACTCATCACAAACGCCTGAGCATCCACAAACAGCATCTTCGTGATATTTAGTTCATTGTAAAGGTAATTTCTCACTTCAGGCTTAACCCGATAATAAGGACATTCGGTGCACTCGAATGCTTTTATGAGAGAGATCGCAGCGTTCGTTTTTGGCAAGAGTGTGAAAAATAAATAGTTAAGTTTTCGGTGTCGAAACCTAACATGAACTTTGATGCCTCAGAAGTTTTAATCTATAGCTATTTTTGAACTTGAGCGTATAAGATATAATTATCATTTATTTCTCACCATTACTTTCAAACACTCGATAATATTGACATACGTGTGTGAATGACCTTGTGCTTTAAACTCAATGTCAGTTTTAAAGTAAATGCTGTTTGCTTTCTTTTTTTTTTTACCACATTAATAGATTTTGTGGTGAAACTTCATTTCTTCATTCATAATGAATAAAGAACTTTGGGAAACTTTTTGGGGAAGTGCCTATAGTATATATAATAACAAACAAAAAAAAATGTTAAAGGGAAGAAAGATGGAAGAGGATGGTGTTAAAAGGATACTGTAAATGGATCCAAGAAGAATCGAATGAATTAAAATGATTCGTAGTAAAGAATATTGTTTTAATTTTCCATAAATTTTGCTCTTAATTACTCGAAATATCAGGTTCTTATTATTGTAAATTTGGCGTATGTCTATAATTTTTTTTTGATGCGAATGCATGTTTCAACTATTTTCATATTGTTTATTTAATACGATTTTTTTTTATTTTATTTCTTAAAACTGTTTGCGGCATGTAATAACTTTATATGCAGAGAGTTTATTACGTAATATAATAATTTTTTACTGCAAATTGCACCTATTATTTGTATTCCTGGAAAATCTCCATTTATCGTTGTTAAAACTTAAGGAAAAATATCCCATAAAAATCGCATTCAATCGTCCGTTGTTTTTGCGCAGCATTTTTTTCAGTACTTCCAATCTGAAATACTAGTTCATCCACTAGTTCTTCCAAAACCCCATCTTTTCCCCAATACGAATTTTTAGCAAGTTTCAAGCAAAATTCTATAACATTATGCACAATTTTACTTGCTTGTGATTTTAAAGTCTCTCCATTTTTAAATCGAAAAGGCATTTTAAAGGATCTCAAAATGCAAGAGACAAAAATTATTAAATAATGAAATGCAGTTAATATTAACCAAAGAAAATATTAATAAAATATAAAAGAAGCAAGCCAAACAAATATAAAGATACGAGCAACTGCGGTAAAAGCGAGGTGCTGTTTTGAATCCGCATTCATTAAAAAAAAAAAAAGATTGCGAGTTCTGCAATGCCCCTTGAATTCGAAGCTCATTTTAAAGCTTTAATAAGATCAGGTTTCAAACTTTATTTTTGCCACCCAGTGATGGAAGGTATCCAATGGATTTTAAACTTTTGCACAATACATTAGTCAAAAATTCCTCTTTCTTCCAATTTAAGAATCGTTTTAAATATCGCAACGATTCCCCTTACAGAGAAACGCAGCTATTCCTAAAAACTACCAGCAGTTGACCACTTAACTTGAATTCTAAATGCTCTTTTACTACCTCCTCGCTCTGCCCCAAACTAACATTAGTTCCTCTTTTCGATTATATTAACATCTGCGCTAGAAAGATGGACCGCTCACTTCGAAATGATTCTGTGCCGAAATCACCAAAGACAGGCTGTACACATTGGCAGGGAAATGATCATAGAAGTAAAAATAATGCTCGTGGCCCCTTGACTGATATCGTTTTCCGAAACACAGCATGCAGGATGCCAGTCTTGGGTCGAAAGGGAATTCATTTAGAAGATGTTTCGATTTCTCTAAGCAATCGGATACTTTTTGTGACCTCGCCGCAAGTTCGCAGATAACCGTTTTGGCACGAGCATCTGTGCATCTCGACTACACATGTGGTTAAAAAGATGTGGTGCATTTTTTTTTATCGCTCTTGAATTTATCACTGCCACTGTCAAATCACCAAATTTACGCAGTTAAAAAATGCAGTGACGGATTCATAACTTTTCAAACTGCGAATGTTTTTTTCCGCAACTCTAATCCTGAGTAGATGGAAAGGATAATATAACTAAAAAGAGGAAAAGAAAACAGCATAATACTTTACCAATAATCTCTGCGAGCATGAAACAAGGTAAATATGAAAATATTAAACCCCATCTGTATCACATAAAAACAACTTACTGGTATCAGACTAAACTGTTTGCTGACCCGAGAAAATATAGATTCTGCTTTATATGGAAAGAGGCAATCATATTCAAAAGTACCAACTTTTTATTCGTGTATTTAAAAACAGGTTGTTTTTAAAACATGATAGTTTTAAATTGTGAATTTCCTAGAGTCGGTATACATCAGGTAACGGCCTGGTTTCCGATTCCATGGATTTCCCAGGGTTGGCCTATATCAGTTGCCGAATTGCATTAATGCTCAACGAAAACATTCTGTTAATAGTATTTGCAAAATTACCACTTATTGTGCAAAATCATTTCACAGGATGCCCTAACACTGGTTTGCAAACTCGTAAAATGCGGTCATATCTTCGCTTGTTGGAATCGCACAGCAATGCTAGTTCAGAAGTGTCCCGAACTGTAACACACAGAACCGCTTCATGCCCCTGCAACTATAACCACCTGGTTATTTAAACAGTGTAATGAGCATGAATTGGAAGATATAATGAAAGGGACTGTTGTTTGACGTCACGAAATTATTGGTTAGAATTTAATAGGGGATCTTAGTTTTGAATTAAAGAAAGATGGTGGCAGTGAGCTCTTTGAAATTTAAATGGAAGGTGGCTTTGTCTAATTAAGCTAGCTATTGGAGATAAACTGAAGACTTATGTTAATTCACAAAAACATAATTATAATTTGTTTGAAATTACACATTTCTGAGAAATATTGTAAAAATATAAAAGAAAAATTAGAAACGCCTCATTTCAGACACTGACGTAATACATTAAAAGGTTTCAGCATGCGAAAACTGGAGTGAAAACATTTGACAAAGGGATCTGCGGTGTACAACTGGCTGGCTGAGCAATGTTTGCAAGTGCAAGATATCGAATGAAGCCGATTACTGGTCGTAATCTTTGGAAATGCTTGCTGCAACTATTCAGCAAGAATCATAATACTAGGAACAAATGATTAGGATTTGGGACACAGAAGAAGTTAAGCAGAATCTGAAGCGAGACAATTCAAAGTTCGAATGTGGGAGTTATAACACACCATAACGAGATTCTTATTACTGGGTTTCGCTGAATCCGAGTCAATATGAGATTACTCGTGTGTAGCGCAACACCTGCTTCCAAGACAACTTACACTCTTCCTTTTGTCGTCCTATGTAGTTGATTTGTATCATAGTTGACCATTTATACTGAAATATTAAACTACCTATTTAGTTCAATCATGTCTTTCTAGTTCCTTGCATGCATTACAACATGCACGTACATTTTTGTTCCTTTCTCAAAATTACAATGTGACTCCTGCTTGTCCTTTTTTAAAAGTTGGCGAGTCTACTGTTGAGACACCATATTAATATCAATAACATAAAAATTCCTCATCTTCCATGGAATTGTTGAAAAAAAAATCATTTAAGTATTAATTTTTAAATCTACTGTGTATTATAATTTATAAATGGCTTATAAATGACTTATATAAGAAATGATTCATCCACAATCTACAACATTTATTGTAATTTTATACAAATAAAACATTTTTTTAAAAAATGTAGCAATCCCTGTTATTGCCCTTTCATTAATCTTTGAAATGTTGCAAAGGTTGATTTTGAATGTGTTGTTATTGTGGCTTTATCAGTAACGCTATCATTCATTCTCCACAGGCCATTATCAAGTGCAATTATGAAATTCCTTCGTATTTGAGGATGATAACACTCCAAAAAAAATACGTTGTCCAAACAGTTAATGAAAACTATTAGTTAGTAAGTCTTTTTTTTCATCTGCCTATTTCCTTATACCATTTAAAATTTTAAAAAGCAATTCAGTATTAATACAGCAATACATATACTATGGTGTATAAGAAATAATCCTACTTCAGATATTGATACATCCCAAAGTGACTTTTTTTCAAATAAAAACTAGCCTGCTTGAAAGTCGTTACCCTCAGGAATCAATTTCTGTGCCCTTTCCCCTCCCCCTTTTCTTTTTTGGAACATCAATAGGAATGATCTCTCTAAACTTAATAATATGCCCTGCTTGTGACGTCATAGCTATTGCTGATGACATCCTAGTTTGTTTCCGAGGGAACTTCCCGCAACTTTCCCACACGCGCCGGAAGCTTTGAACCTCGCTTCAGAAAGGTCAAAAGATTTTAAATTGGACTTTAATCCAGATAAAAGCAGTGTCATGGCTATTGAAAAAATGAAACGTTTTCTATGATGCATTTGGATTACATCTAGACGGAGATCCTTTGATTGTAGTAAAACAAATTGAATATCTTATAGCCCTTCTGGACAGTACGTATTCTCGGAAGCAGCGCTTAGCCTGCGTGTCAGAGAAATGCGTCAAATCACAGCGGGTGTGAAATCGGATCGCCCGCAACACGATTGGCTCATTTATAAACAGGGAATAGAGCCTTTCACAATGCGTGGCTCCAGAGTTTGGGATGCGGCACTGTGAAAGAAGATGAATTCTGAATATCTGCGACGCATACAAAGAAGGATACTTTTGTGGGTCACATGAGGATATTGCACCTCAAGTGACGAGTCAGTGCATGCAATTTGTGGCTTCTCTCCAATCGATATTGCTATTCTTCATAATAATGCCTACAGGGAAAATCTCTGCTTCTTCCATCTCTATGTTCACATTCAGTTTCCATCCTTTCTCCATCATCTCTCAGAGAGAGCCACTGTCATTATTTTTAATTTATGGACAAACCCAAGGATGCTTTCTCTGTCATTTGCTACACTGATAGCAGTAAAATGGGCGGCGAGTTGCTTTCTCATTTGTTGTTTTCAGAAGTGGTATTGAATCCGAGCACTTTCAATTCACAATTCGTGATGAGTGCATGGTTTTTGTTGCTGAACTTTTATCTTTAAAACTTAGCCAGCGATCACTGAGCAAAATTTTGTAATCCCAGACTCTCATTAGAACCGATTCTCTTAAATCCTGGGAGTCTCTGAAGTCGTCTAACAACCTAATCGTCGCGATTCAAAAACAAATTAAAAGCCTGAAAGATAAAAAATATCACGATCGTCTTTGCATTTGTTCGTGAACACACGGACATTTATGAAAATAAGCGTGCCGATGGGTTTGCAAAGGTCGCCACTAGGCGCAAAATGGATATTGTAGTTAATATTCCTAAATCCTTTTAGAGTATGAGAGAAAAAGGGTGGAGTCTTGTAATCAAGACTATCTCGTTTCAAATAAAGGGTGCTTAACAAAGAAATTTTTTCCATCCATTAATAAGAGACAGCCATGCCATCCTTTTTATACTAAATACGAAATAACCCAATTTTGCACTGGTCATAGTAATTTTGAATATTGTTTGTACAAATTTAATTTGCTTCCGTCATGCTCCTGCGATTGTAATATTGATGGTGAGGAAAATGTGCTCCTTCTGTGCTTGTAAAAGAAAGATACTGATTGGCTCTCAGGGACATTAATAAAAATTGGCCTCCAGTTTTGCACCAATTTGTTTCCAACAGAAGTACTTTTGAAAATTTCTGTAAATTTATTGTTGACATCTGTAATCCTTCATGATTGTTGTTTTCTTTTTCTTTATGTAATGTGCTGCATATTTACTTCTGTAAGCCCCGTGCATACTTTATGGTGCGCGAGGGTTTTATAAATGTTTCAATAAAAAAAAACTATCTTGCCTGAGGGTTCCTCCTCCTCGCCTTGCTCATTTGCATCACCTTTCCTTTTAGAGGAGATGTTGTGATAAGGGACGCCCCATTTCGTCTTAAGTAGTGGTGTGGTCTAAAAGACATCAAAGATCACTTAAGAAACACTATTTTATTATTATTAATAATATTAGATTGTTTCACAAAGAATTATCCCATTTCAAAATGAATGAAATCGTATATAAAAGTATAAAATATGCGAAAATTTGAAAATACTTTAAAATCTTGCAATAATAATTTCATTCATAGGAACTTGGAGTTTTAGAGCGATGCATATTAATAGCAACTTGTTTTAATTTCTTAGCAATAAGTCAGAGGATTAATTGACAAACGTTACTTATAAATAGAAATTAAAAATAAGCAGTGCAATTCTAAACTTACTTCCTCGTTTGGAGGGTTAAAACAAAACTATTTATCAACTGCCAGAGCAAAATTACGACGAAGAGGAAGCCAAGAAAGGAAAACAAAATAAGTTTAAAAGTTAATTATCAAGAAAAAATGCATTCGTTTCATGTAAAACTGAAAAGCCATAACTAAAGTAATTATAGAAAAATTATATAAAAGTTAAAGAAATTTCTAAACATTAAAACTTTCTGTAACATTTTAGTTACAGAAAATTCGAAATATCGGAAAGAATTCGCTATCAAAATTGGTATGCGAGAATAAAATTCGAATGTTAATATATAGCACACGCTTGGCCAGCGTTTTAAAGGCATCTGCAATTGTGTTTGAGAAATGTTAATATTTACCAAATGTGATTTTGCTTCCATAGTTAAATATAGATAAATTTATTTTTTGAAATATATATTTTTTTAATTTGTTGATATATTATCATCAAAATGTTTGAATTTAGTTTCGATATCTAATCCAAAATAAATTGGTAGCGTATATGATTTAACATTTGAAAAATTTAAAGGTAAAACTAAATGTAGATAAAATGATAATGAGCTCAGAAAATTCCAAATTTTTAACAATGGTTCTTAAAAACGTAGGAAAAAAACTAATTTTATTAAAAGAATTTGAAAACAGCAGAAAAATTAAATACCTCAGTCATGTTCAGAATCTAGAGAGATTCTCAGCTTTTTTTTTACCTTCTAAAACCAGCTTATTCCTCGTGAGAAAACAAATTACCTATTTGACGCAGAATTGATTTGTTGATTAAGAAAAGCTAGATGAAACGGTAAGCAGATAATAGATGTAGAAGTCAAACTTCTTCGCCACAGTGATTAAGAGAAGTGAAATTGAAAATTCTTTTTTTCCTGGCTGACAGCATTCATTTTGATGGCTGTAAATAGTTTGTTATGAATGTGGCGTTGGCTGAAGTTTGATGATTAGCTGTTCCAAAAACTCAATATTGTCGCAGCTACATAAAAATTTCTTATCGCAATAGTCACGCATCAGGGATATCTTGACACAACAGCTGAAAGCGCTAGCAGCCCATGCCATTTGGTGACATCATTTAACACTTGTTTACTGCTTGCAACGATTGTTATAAGCGACGTTAGATTAGGCGTCATTTATCACGTTGGCGCCGCGTGCATCTATTTGTGACTCCTGCCCACTGTCCGTTTCGATTTCCCCATTTTGTAAAAAAAAACTAAACAACGAAGGGGTCCTCTCATTAAACAGAGGGTCAGTGTTATGGGCCTGGATTTGGGGGGGGGGGGGACGGCGATTGTGCAATAGAGTGTTATTGGCGCGTTTCGCACGAAAGAAACCATTGGGGCAAATTTAGTGGAGGATATTTTCACCCGAATAATATCAACTCTAGATTGGTGATTAAAGAAGCTGGCTTTTCCATCAGTCATGGTCGATGGGACAGTAAGCAAATAAGGGAAATTGTTTGTCATTTATTTCAGTTCTCACCAGGCGTATATTGTTTGATTGATTGATTTGATTTGCCTATATATAAATCAAATTTCATGCTGTACAATTTAGACACATCATGCCGTTCTGCTTTTATTCAAGCACACTTTCCATTTCAAGTCGTTCTGGGGTTTTTTAACACTAAATTTGCGGATGGTGTCATTTTGACGCATTTCAAATTTCATTTAGGAAAATTCAAAAACCATCCGCACTTTTACTTTATATTTTGTACTGACTTTTATCCGTAGAATGGGGCAAATATGTAAAGAAGCATATTTTCATCAAAAGTTTTGAAATAAGGAAATTCTCTATGTGGTATACCTGTTTCTACGTATGTGCGTCAGTTTGATGGGATCGTGGAAAATCGTAATAAAAGTTAAAGTAAATAATGTTACAAAAATTACAACAATAATAAATATGAAGGCATCGACTATCCCTCGATTCCGTTATCTCAAATGAAACTTCACCCGCTGGTGTGATGTGGAGAGGAGGTGCCTGCTCAGGTGTCGTCGTCCTCTTCCCGCGGTGTAAAGATTAGATAAGATATAATTCAAATTCAATTCTTATTTGTGTAATGAAAGAACATAAAATTTGCGATTACTTCACTTTTGAATTAGACAAATCTCAAGCAGAGCAGGTGTAACCCCCCCCTTTAATGAAATCGTGTAAAAGTGCCTTGTATTTTAACTCTTTGGACTTAGATGTCCCCTATCAAGGACCATTCAAAATGTGGCAAAATTTTGTTGCTTTAATTATTTTTTTAATTTTTATTTTAAAATACCAGCAAGGTGGCAAGAAAACGTAGTTGAAATTTTCGGGAAAACAATTTTACTTACAACTGTTGTATATATTTACTTTTCGGACCAATAAACAAATTCTTTCATTATGTGAATAGAATTACTTTTCCGAATGAAAAGGGTTAAAATTATGATATTATCCATCTAATTCTTTAAGATTAGTAATTATCGTGATCAGTAAGATGTATACACAAATTTTCTATTAAGGTTTGCCCCAAATTTGATAGAAATCTAAAAAATTCATGTAAAAACGATATGCCAATTATCGGACCGTTTTTTAGTTATATCTGCTTATCTTTGAATACAATAATTAAAAAAAATATGTTCTGTTTTGGAACTCGGGGAGTTCTGAAACCTGTAGATAGGTTACAGTCGAAAGTTTTAATTCTTTGACGATCACAATATTTTCAATATTTATTAACATAAGACAGAGTAAAAAAGAAATATTAAAAATTCTTTCTTTCTCAAATTGCATTTAAATCAACAATCATACAAATAATTTTAAATCATACTATGCGAAACATGCTTTAAAAATAATTGAAATATTAGACGACTCGTTACAAATGAAATGAATTGCAAGGCCGATGGAGAACATTAAAAAATGAGACTGAACTCTGTTTATCAAAAGTGCAATCACAATGTCATCAATTTAATTCTTATACTTATCTTAGTATTTATCGCTTCAGAGATCTTAACCCTATGAACTCGGACGTCTTCTCTCAGGCACCATTCAAGATGGGGCGTAATCCTAAAATTTTATTTATTAGTTTTTATTTGGAATGTTAAAAAGGCACATAGAGTGGCAAGAGCATGTAGATTAATTTCTGGACGGAATTCAATTTAAAACAAATATATAATTCCGAATCAATAAAATTCTTGTATTAGGTGAATATTTATGAGTTGAATTACTTTTAGGAGATCAAAGGATTAATATCCGATAGAAAGGTTGGAAAACAATCTTATATTGATTAATTATGTACACAAGGTATTTTTAGTTCATAATTTTGCTCCAATTCATATTTTATTGCAATTCGCAGGGACGCAACAGCAATTTTATTGCGAAAGTATTCCAAATTTTTTTACAGTGAAATTTTTAGCACATCCTCATGTTTTATGGCATGGATTAACACTATCCAGTAAAATAACGATTACAGCTCGCCATTGGTTTCTCGTGCATATAGCATACCGACCAGCTAAACTCGTCATGCGACCCAAGTTACTGCTGAATGTAATAATTCGGTTTAAAATTACTAGTGTACGGTACTTGGTTTACTTGTGTTGATATCATAGATCACTAACACGTATTGTTCGCCAATAGACTGTCCTGTTATTCGTCAGATGATCTCATTCTTAAAGACCTAGGGCGAACATTTGTTTTACTAAAGGAAAACTTGCTGTGAAAATGGCGAAGTAGAGTAGTGCACACTGTGAAGAAGAAGGTGATTGAAGATATCGAAAAAATATCCCAAGAGATATGCGTACGTTTCCCCGATACTGATAATGAAACTAATGATTATGAAAGTATTACCACGAAGACGGAAACGCACTTTGAGACTAATAAATGATTTTAGTGAATGCTCTGGAGTCATAGATTGTCATCAGAATGAATTTGATAATTTGATAGAAATGAAAAAAAAAAAATAAAGAGTAAAAAATAGAGATGAATCTGAAATTATACAATTTGAAGAAGTTGAATATGAATTTAAAAATTACAATTACATCCGTATCAATAATATAGTTTTAACAATATGAAAAAACTAAAATAAGTTTTCTTAGATTAAAAAAATTAAATGTCTATTTCCTGCAAAATTTTTCCTTATTAAATCTTACTGGATGGGATTAAACTTTGAATTTAAATTGTTGGTCTCTCTGTGCCTGCGGCATTCTAAGATGAGTATTTCAAAGCAGACGCTACATTTCTACCATGGATTGCTGTGAAAATAATGAAATAAGTCTTCGCTCGTTCGGCATTCGAGATAAATATCGCATTTCTCTTTTAATTAGGGTAAAATATTTAATTTAAAAATTCTCATAAATTAGAAATTTTCTGAATGCAAGTCTTTTTAAATTCGGCTCTTCACAAGTTGAATTACACCTTTTGTAATCGATGTAGCCATATGTAACAGTTCTGTCAGCACCTATTACAAAAGATTAAAATTCCACCTATATATTAACTATATGATGCTTGAATTCTGTCAATATCATAAAATTCCATTGATTAAAAATTATTGTTGATAAAATCAATAAAAACATCACAGAAATAAAACAAATTTTTATTTTTTAAAAATTTTTAAAAAAATGTTGCGAAGTCAATTTAAATTAAGATCACATTGGGATCAGAGCAGATCTTCTTCCTCGGCAGTAGAGAAGTCCTTTCACGAAATATACAAACATCCAGGCGGACACGAGGGACATGGAAACATAGCTGACCCAGCGGACGAAAGTGTAGAAAGTCTCGTTGCAGTATTTGGAAGATCCGGGGACGAAGCTGGGTGTATTCGAGAAGAAATAATACAGTTCTGAAAAAGTTTCAAGAAATGAGTAATACGCGATTGATAATCAAACCTTTTTTTTTTACATCACACACTTTACGAAAAGAAAAAAGAAGTTAAGAAAGACAGATTACAAAAATAGTACTCTTTAAGTAGTGTTTTTTTTTTTCGATATCATTTTTATGGTCATTTATAAATAATAAATTCACACATTCATAATACTATTTCAAAATCATATAATGCGTCATAATTAAACTAAATTTGAAATATAAGCTCAAAAATAAGTCTTGAAAGTTATGTATTTCTAAAGTGTAAATGTTATTTCTATTTTAAATAAGAGGCGAGGAAAGTCGGCTTCACAATTAAAACCTCAACTGAAAACATCAATGGGAAATGATCAGTAAATAAAGTATCGTGTAATTCATAGATAATACGTTCGTCTAAAAATAGCACATCTTAATATAAAACAATGAAATTGTATACTAATTAGAATCTCGTCATTGGAATCTTAGAATCATTTCAGTTCCAAACTCTGAATCATGTTTATCCGTTTGAAAAAGAAACTCTTTCAGATCAGGCAATTTACAAAATGAAAAGCTTATTGTGGATCTTAAAATAGTCGAATAGATTCCAGTTACGACTCAAATTGGGTGAGGAAAGAGTACAGCTTACCTTAATAAACATCGTAATTTTTTTTTTTTTTGAAAATGAATCAATAAGAAGAAATTAAGTCAATTGGAAATATGTTTAATTTAAGAGAGATTTTAAAATTAAGTTCTCTAGAACTTATTTCCTTTCTCTATTTGCAAATAATAAGATATTTCTCAATTTTTAAGGAACAAAAATTATATAAAATTCATAAAGAAATTTAATAAAAAAACAATTCTATAAAAATTAAACGTATTCCTTATTTCCACTGAAAAATTAAAGTATTGACGCTTACATTGCAAGATTAATGTTGTGCGAATTTTATATTACCTATTGAAACTATGAAATGCTAGTTTCCAAGAGGCTCAGGCGTCGAGCTTCATTTAAGTCAATATTATTCACCTATTTTGCAATCATTTGAGACCTTTGGTATAGTGATATTCAATTACAACTTAAGAATCCATTATATTCCGTACCCTGATTGTTAATATGAATACTATAAGTAATAAGATAACCCATCGTTCCAGTTGGGATTTATCTTCGCACGGTAATGTTAACCAACAACCCAAGCGGTATGGGGTTGTCTTCATTTGAAGACAATTACATTTCACTTGCATCGTCAAACCAATCTTCTATTCTTTCTTGCTTTGTCTAACAAGCCAACATGAAAGCCTGAAATTTTAAATATATTCTAACTAGTATATTTGTATATATATACAACTCATTTACCAAATTTTGAAGTCAAATTTTTGCCATTAATAATTCTTTCTCTTCAATTTACTTTTGAGATAATACAAGAACATGGGAAAAATTTTTTAAAATACTCAGAACTTAGAAAAATAAAGTTATCTATAAAAAACACGACTTTAATGCCTCTCTTTTTTTAATTAGAATCCAGACATAAATTTCTAGAAATGAAATTTTTTTGCTCAATTATCTAAATCCTAATGTTTAATCAGTTACTTTTATTTCAATAAAAAAATCGAAATTTTTTATTGAAGTGTATGGTTTAAAATTGAGTCATTAAGGGTTAATTTGAAAACTCAAAACTAAGTCTTCGTCTATGCTGCAACTCTTGGTAAGTGCACGTATGAGATTAAGCACTGTATTTCTTATAAAAATAAAACTCGCTGAATGATAAAAAGAAATCTTCTGAGAGTTTCTTGTTGGATGTATTGGACGTAGGAAAAGAGTTCAACACACGGAAAATCTGAAGCGTTGGGGAAGAGAAGCAATCTTTATTAATAAAAAATTTTCGTTAAGTTTCGTGACTCATTTCTGCATGCGCCATTTTCTGCGTCGCTCGGACATCAATGAAATCCAACCGAACACATTGTGACCCAATTCTGTGTAACATTGTCAAAAAATCTCTTATCGACGATTATTAGTGTTTTCTTTTTGCTGTTATTTTTTATGGAATCCTTTTATAGTGTCTTTCACACTATGTATGTGAAATTTGTTTCCATTCTACTTTTTAATTTTAGCTGCAGAAACTTCTGAATAGGAAAAGTTATTTTATGTACCTGGGATGTCTCTTTCGAAAAGAATTGAAATATATCTCGCTGAATTGGGCTGGCCTTTAGGATCCAATCTTCGCAGGAAAAGTCACAGGACAATAAGCTATGCCCCAAAAATTTCAGCCACAAACTGGGAATGCTGAAGCAAAATCCAACCGCATGCACAAATACGCCTTATTTCCCTGTTTCCTATTCAAAAGTTGACATTCTTCTCAATAAATGACGGTGAGGAAAGGGTCAAAGCATCTTGAAGTTTCTTTCAACTCATTCAACAACAGCTGCTTTACTCAGCCAAATTTCTTTCAGATATTCTGACTGAAAAATCCGAAATTGGTGAATGACTTGTGAGGTGCCATCAGTGATCTTTGGGTGCTGAATTAGGGTCTACCACCACAGATTAAGGAAAAAAATATTGAGAACAATCTTGTACCTATATTGTATTAAATTTTACTTGGTAGCTATTCTTCTAGATTTTAAATAGCAAAAACTTTCCATTTTTTCCAATCATAAAAATATTTATAATGAACTGAATATTCAGAATTTTCTTTAAATTTCCGTCCTTTAAGAATTAAAATGGTAAAAACTAGTTGAAATTCAAACATTTTCGCTGTAAAATTCGATTAAGGAATCTGATAAAAAATTTTACTTACGAATGATTAAGAGATCCAAAAAGGCAAATTCTATCACTTTTAGTACAGTCCAGGGCCAAACTGCCCTGAATTCGTCTTCAGAGCATCTTCGGTAGGTGACGAATGACAGCCTCGCAAGAAGCGCCGTCGTGCCAACAACTCCCATCGCCATCATCACGTGAGGCATGAGGGAGCTCATCGGGCATTCGGCTGAGTATATGCCACCTAGTGATGCGATTGAATAGCATTACAAATGAGTTCCAAACTTATAAATCAGTTTCAGAGCAACAACAATGTTTTTTTTTCTAACTATTTGCAAAGATTGCTTTATGATGGATCCCATTCCTAGTCACACGTCATGACCATTCAATTCTGCAACATTGCTTTGCCTTTCTTTGATGAACGGGCTACAAAAGGAAATTCGAAATTGGTCATAGCAGCGGAAAATACGGCATGCGGCAATCAAATCAAGTATGCTTGTCAGGTGGCTGGAGTATTATATGAGTAAGACCCTGAATCCTTTTTTATATTAGAAGATTCAACTTGTGTTTTGCGACGGCTTAAATCGTAAAACTGCTAAAACTCTTCTACCAAAATATGTATTTTTTTTCCTATTATGTTGCCTGGTGTGTGTGTTTTACTTAGCCATGACTGCTCCGATTAGTTAAAGTAAAATACCCCTGAAACCAACCTCTCGGGTAAAGAAAAATATTTCGAAATGGCTTTGATGAATCAAAATAAAGGCACTGGTGTAGCGACGCTTTCCGATGACACGCGAGCCAGAAAATAAGAAACCTCTAAACATCTTCATTACGGTTGTCGGATCCGCGAGATTAATGCCACTGAACATGACACCACTCCAAAAAATGAGCTTAGTGCATCAAGTGCTCGCCACTGAAAGTTTAAATGTCAGTTTCACTATTGAATACACTTGTTGAACAGCGATTTTTGTCAAATAGTGCGAAGGGTATCCTAATCTGCTTTGCGTATTTGTTTACGGAGCAAAACAAGCACAAAAGTAAATAATGATGACCACCATTATTTTAAGGAGTACAGACACCTTAAAAAAACACCTCAATGTAATGGTGTCAATAATCAAGCGATATGGCACTGACGCTGGCCTAATACCAGTTCTTATTCGCATAGATCAACAAGAAGTCGTATATATTCGATTTTCAAATATATAGGTCATCAAATGTACACCGTTTACATCCGACAAGGAAAGGAAAGAGCTAAAGAGCAGCGAGGGGATTGATACAAGTGCACGAATGCTATTTCTGAAAGAAAAGGCCCCCTAGCATAAAAAACGATAAAGATCTGACCCTCGTTGTTTTGACTCAACTTTAAACCCAAGTAAATCAATTTTATTCTTCCAGCTTTGTTATATTAACATCCTGTTGTAAATTAATATTAGGGCTATTTTGGGACCACGTCATTTTGAACCACGCTCAGATTGCGAGGACGACACTTGAGCTGGAACCCCCCCCCTCTCCGCACCAGCCGAAGGACATTTGGCCTGACGGATTTAACGAACTGCAGACCCCCTTGCACGACGGTTCTTCGATGGAATTGGGTCCCGAACCCGAAACCCTGCATCTCAAGAGTCCGGACCTCACCACCAGGCATCCGCGACCCCGCTATTCTTCCAGAAAAAACAATGCGTTTTCCCATGGTGCACTTGCACTTTTAATGTCAATTTTAATTATGAATTAGATTCGATTCTCACTCGCCGAGCTGTTTCTTTCCGATAGTTGCCATTTAAATGCCTTAATGGGAAATTTAAGATTATCCCAGTTTAGTGGATGAAGTATCTTTTCCTTCACGATCTTGATGCAAGAGCGTTGAAAAAATCCGATTTTTAATAAATTGGCAAGCAACAGTTATATTATCCAATTTGCGCATTTCCAAACCCTTTCACTAATTCATTCTCTACAATGCTTTTAAGGAGTTATTGTATGCTTACCCATTATTCCAATAGAAAGTGGCCAGGCCAGTAGCATGGTATGGATAGGAAACTGAAAGGCTGTAAATGAATGTATCAATATTTTAGTAATCAAAGTTTCCAATTAGTTAGTTTATGTTATACAATAAAGATTAAACTGCTGTGTCAGAAATTTTGGCGCGTGTGGAAAATTATATTACTTAGGTTAACGAAAATCCTTGAATTATCATCCGGTATGAACTTTTAAAATGAGCGCCTTTTTTTATTTTTATATCTTTGCTAGGAAGCAGCGGGAGGGGTCGCCGTTTCTTTCTCGCATGAGTATTATTCCTCCTTCACCCTGCACGAGCTTTGCAAGAACTGGGCAAGACTGTGACGCATCGGAGGTTCCCATTCCCATTGAGCCTTTCGCGCTGGAATGTTTCAAGTTACTGTAGAGTGGGTCTGAAAAACGAGTGTGCGTCGAAAGGGTCTCTATTCAACCCACTGAATCTGACGCAACTGCAATTTTAGAAACAATGCTTTGCTAAAAATTTAATCCGTATCGACACTTTAACATTTCGTACACAGTTTTGGCATCTATTCATCTAGCTCCGTACATTACAAAGTAATTGCTCTCGCACAGACAGATTAGTTAACGCCCCATTTTAAGGCAGCACTAGAGCTGTTTTGAGTCAGATCTCGTAATTTTGAACTGTGTTCAGACAACGAGGTCGAAACCTGAGCTGACATCTCTTCTCCAAACTTCCGCTCAGCAGCAGGGGTGGACTTTAGGTCCCCACGGATTTAACGCGCACCAGTCCCTCTTACACGAAAGTACTTCTGGAGAATCGGGTCTCGAACCAGAAACCCTCAGGCTCCGAAGCATAGACTTGACCATCAGGCGACTGCTGTCCAGACAGACCAATTTTCCATGAATGGATTTCATTCTAAATCTGATGTAAATTCAAATTTGGTTCAAAACCATGTACGAAATTTTATTTGTCTTGCTGGAAGTGTTTATGAGTTAGTTTATTCAAACAAAATAATTCCGAAATTGTATTTTAGGGGTTCGAGAACATCTAAAATAGGTCGATGACAGAAATCTTCGTGGTCGAGTTTTGTATTGAATACAATACTTTCTCTATTTGCACGCTTCATATACGAGAAATGGATTTGTTTTTTCATTATTATTGCGTTTTATTTCCTTCCTCTATTTTCACACTATGCAAATATTAAGAATTTGCAAAATATTTCTTTATAATTAAGGTTAAGGTTAAATTACATAAAGATTTTTTAATTAATATTTTTGAAAGATTTGTTTCCTTGAAAGTAACAAAACGTGTCGTTAAATTGTTATAATATGCCATGCTTTTTTTTTTTTTACTATAAGCCTCGAACCTTGTCAGTGACCTCGCGAATACTCAAAATTCTTTTCAAGCTTCACTGAAACTCCAGTCCCAAATGAAACATTTGAAAGAAAGAAATTATCGTTAACTGGAATTCTTTGTGTGATTTCTTGAACGAACCTAAAATACATTATTCTGCTCTAATCGATATATCTCAGATTTACTGGTAAGAAATGCCTGATTACCCGACAGTGATGATCTAATAAAACAATGATTTTAAAATTCGAAAGAAAAAAAAATACACTTACTGAAAATGGAACAGCACTGACAAAGGACGATGCAAAGTACCCTGCATGTCCAGGGAACGTCGTAGTTGATGCGAGCGAAAGGTTCGTAGAACTCGAGGATCTCTTCGACCTCTTTGCGTCTCCGCAATCTTTCGCGAATTCTCTGCCGTCTCTCTCTCCTTCTCTTGGCCTTTTCGCGAGCCGCCTCTTTCTCGATTCCGTCCAGCATCAGCTGCCAACCCTCTGCGATGATGTCTGCGACGTGTCCAGTGAAGGTTTCTTTGAACTCATCCCCTTCCCCTTCCGTAACAATTATCTGTTGCCGGTACATGTACTCGACCATTGATGCCACCAGACCTTGAAGAATGACTTCATCTTTCGGAAGGACCTTTCTTTCAGCCCTGATTTGCCGCCAGGCTGCGGACATGGCATCCAACGATTTTGAGGTTAAAACGTCGATGATTTTGTCATCAGGGTCGCCTGTCGATTCCGGCGGAAACTGTAGCCAAGCTAGAAATAAAGTTTTCACAATATCACCGACGTCTGTCTGGGGTTCACGGGTAATTTCTTCAGTATATCCAGAGGCACCTCCTATTGCTGTTGATAAATTGAGAAGTAGAAATTGATTTTATATTGTTGCTTCATTTTTAAATTAGTTTTTTATATGAAGAATAGAATTTGAAAAAAAAAGTATAAATTCCTATAAGACATTGTGACAGCACAACCAACATTAATTCCTGTAAATGATTTTATATTTTCACGTATTGTATGTTTGTTTTTAATCGCTAACAAACACATGCATTTATCACTAATGCTGCCATGAAGACAATAAGTGTCAAATTTATAACCTTAATATCCATTTCAGGACAGAATCTCCCAAACGTTCCAAGCAGAGGACCCTCTATCAAAACACCATTTGTTACCATTCGCACGAACAATCCTGTTTACAGATATTGTCTATCAAGAATACAGCATTCAAAATTTTAAATTTCACCAAGATAAGCA